>VXBQ01012809.1:21361-38291 GCA_013400175.1 Phainopepla nitens | reverse complement strand
CCCCAACCCATGCTCACCCTGATCCCCTGCCCACCCCAACCCATGCTCACCCTGATCCCCTGCCCATTCTGACCCCTGTCCACCCAGCCCCTGGCCTGGGGCAGCACTCACGGTCAGCAGGCTCCACAGGGGCCACATGGGAGGTCGCACTGCCCTGCAGGAGGGTGTTGCTGACCAGGTGGGCAAACAGGGCCAGGCAGGGCAGCACGGAGCCCACGGCTGTGGCAGGACAGCAGGCACAGGCTTCAGCCTCCACTGCGCTGCCCACGCTGCCCACCGGGCGTGCTGGGGCTGCCCCTGTGCCCAGTGCCCGGGGCTGCCACCTCTTACCTGCGCCATCCGAAAGGTACTTGCTGTGTGCATCCTGCAGCCGCTCTGCGCACTCAGAAGCTGCCAATGACTGGGACAGGAGGCAATCTGCAGGCAGACAGCAGGCAGGACTCAGCCAGGACCACAGGGAGCAGGCAGGGTGAGGTAACACCACGTTTGGGAGCAGTAGGGGCATCACCTGCTGAGCTGGTGCAGCTGATGTGAGCAGGATCCTCCATGCGAGCCAGGGCGTCCTGCACCATGCGCCTGGCCTCACGCGTGGTGGCCTGCAGCAGGGACAGCTGCTCCGCGGCCAGGCGCTCCTGCAGTGCCTGCTCTGTGCTCTCCTGCTGGCCAGAGCCGGGCTCAGCGCCCCTCCTGGGCCACCAGGCACCCCCTGGCACCCGGCCTGCCCGAACCCCTCTGGTCTGGCCAGAATGGGGATGGCAGGACCCTCATGGTACCTTGTCTCTCAGCTGGGTCTGCAGCATCTCCAGCTCTGTCCTGCTGCTCTCCTGATTGTGGCTGAGTGTGTCCCGCAGCTGCTGCAGCTCAGCCTGCAGAGCTGCCATCTTGTCCCTGTGCTGCTCTGCTGCTTGGCTCAGCCTGTCCCTCTCCTGCTCCAGGCTGGCAATCCGAGAGTTCTGCTCTGCTCCTGTCTGGGGAGGCACGAAATAGCAGTCGGGGCTGTGCCAAGGGTAAATCCTCCACTTTGGGGACTCATTCTTTGACCAGGCTTGGGCCACCCCAACTGTCCCTGCTGGGTGCACCATGGCCTGCACAAGCACAGCTCCCCACACCGAGCAGCACTGATGATCTTCTCTGGTAACAACCGAGGCTCCCAGGGAGCCTTTTCACTTTTATCAGTAACAATGCATATTTATCACAATTGTCACCATCCTGATGGAGGAGTGGATGCAGGGTGCTGCCTCTGCCCCATCCTCATGCTGCTGCTGAGTTTGCCCACCTCATAGATGGGTGACTGCATTTTCCTGCCAGCTTCTGCCTCCTACAATGAGCCCAGGCACCCCTGCTGTCTTCCACAGCTCTGTAGGCATGAGATACCCTCTGGCACACCTTGCAGTGTGATGGCACACTGCTACCTGAGCTCACAGCAGGCAGAGCTGACCCTGTTCTTCCAGGCATTTTATTCCGTGATCCCTGCTGCTGGAGCCCACTGCTCCACATACTACCACACTCAGGAGTGTGAAATCCCCCTGTGTGACATCAAACCCCCTCAGATGTGGCAAAGAAGATGACAGGGAGCTAGTTTTGAGGCCGGTGGTGGATATTACGTCTTGAATGGTTAAGGCCTGGCTACCCAGCCTAGAGGGGTGCTAAGGGCCCTCCATGTGCTCTCACCTGTGTGCTGGACTCCAGTGTGCCCTGGAGGACCTGCAACTCCTGTCTACTGGCTGCCAGCTCCCGCTTCAGCGTCTCCAGCACCTCTGCCTGCTCCTGAGACTGCAGCAAGGGGAGAGATTGGCAGCACTGGTGCCCCATGGGGAGCTCCTGCTCATCCCTGGTGTGTCACCCCCCATCCCTACTCACCTTCCTCTGTGCTTGCTCGCTCACCCGCTGGAAGGAGTCCTCCAGCTCCTTCTTCTCCCGCTCCACATCCCCCTGCGCCTGCCTGGCCACTGTAATCTGCTTGGTCACCTCTGCATTCTGGCGATGTCAGAGAATGAGCAGAGCAGCCCCTGGTATCAGGGGGCACTGCTGGGAGAGGGGATGCCGGGGGGAGTTTGGGGAACCCACCTTGCGCAGCAGGTCAGCGTGGTTCTGCACCAGCTCGCTGTACTTCTCCTTCAGTTTGCTGTACCGCTGCTCGTTGGCCTGTGCCCGTCCTGCCACGCACGCAGGGACACAGAGCTGAGCACCTGGGACCCCCCCCCGGGGCCCACCCCCACACCACGCCACTGCTGGCACTCCCTGCTAACTTTCAATTTCTGTCAGGCTCCGCTGAGCCTTCTCTGTGTCCTCCCGCTGCTTCTTCAGCTCCTCCAGCTCTGCGCGCACGGCCCCGCAGCTGCACTGCACCCCGTGCACTCTGTGGGGATGGGTGGGGGCTGATGGCACTGTTCAGTGCCCACCAGGACCATTCAATGCCCACTACTACTGTCCAGCAGCCCCCCCCATGGCTACCACCCTGCAGGCCCCCAAGTGCATCTGGGCAAAGCACAAGGATGCTCGGCAGTGGGGCTGAGCCCACCCCCCCGACAGGGATGCAGCCCCCTGGTACACCTGGGGACCCCCTGTACAGGGCAAGCCACGGGGAAGAGGGCAGGACAGAGATGGGGTCACTGTCTTGTCCACCCAGGGACACAGCCACCAGCCTATCCAACATTCCCAGTGGGTCTCATCCTGCCCACCTGGCTGTCACCCACCTCAGCCTTGAAACTCTCCAACTCCTCCTTCAGGGCTGTGATCTCCCGGTAAAGCTGCTCAATCAGCCGGTCCCTGGGGAGGAGAGACATGGGGTACACCCTCAGTGCCATGAGGACACAGCCTGGGAGTGGAGGTGTCCCCTGTGTCATGATGGCTGTGATGCTATTCCAGGCAGGGAACTCCCAGTATAATCCTGGCCATTCCACAGCATCACCAGGATTGCTTACTTGTCATCCTTGCTCATCCCGTTCTGGCTGTTGAAGTTGAAGGGGTCGCAGCTGAACGTGCTACCAAAGATGTCATCAAACTTGTTGTCAAACAGGCTCTGTGGGAGGAGCAGGACAGGCCTGGAGTGACCCCACTATCACATGGGAGCTTTGTCCCTCCATGTCCCCAGTGTCATTGCCAAGCCAGCCTATGAGCGGCCTGGACACCTTGGCTGGTTCCCCCGCTGCTTCCAGGACACTGAATGTGATGAACTTGATGAACGTCAAATATCTGTGGTCCATCCCCACCTAACTCCTGGAGGAAGAAGGTCCTCAAAGCCATGTCACTGCACGCTCCTTCCCCTCCCCACTCAATGCCTGAGGACAACCCTTGGTGGAGAGGAGGGTGAAGACCTAAAGGTCTCCATGGCAATGCTCGAAGCCAAACCTCTCCTTGCCCATCACTGGAGGGCACCACACTACTGAGCAGCACTGGGAGAATTCAGGCTAGTTCAGCCCTAGAAGCATTCAGACAGGACACCTAGCATCCAGAAGGGATATGCAGCACCCAGATGGGACATCCAGCACCCAGATGGGGCACCCAGCACCCAGATAGGGCACCCAGCACTCATCTCCCTCCAGTGACACTCCCCAATTCCCAAGGCCATCTCCACTGTCTCAGCCCTCTTTGCAGCATGGATTTGGAGAAATAACCCCAGGCTCAGAGGCAGAGAGCCCCCACCATCCTCACCTGCGAGGCTGTGTCCATCTCCACCAGGTCTGTGATGGGCTCGCTGTCAGGTGAGGACGCCTCGGCGGGGATCACCACCACAGGGCTGATGTGCTCCGACAGCGCAGAGGCACGCAGGAAATTGGGAGGGTTCTGGGAGGGAGAGGAGCAGGGCTGAGGGGGAAGGACTGGCACTGCTGCTGGGCTGAAAGCACAGTTGGTTCCAGGCTCAGCCCTGGAACTGAGCCATGACCCATGAGGGTGGAGCCAGGACCCACAGCAATGGAGTCAAGATGCCGACGAATAGAATCAGAACCCACAAGGATGGAACCAGGACCCACAGGGATGGATCTCAGCAAGGGCTATGGATCAGTGAGAGAGGGGATCCCAGCTTCCAGTCAAAGGGCAGCTCCATCCAGTCAGATGCCACCCAGTGAGGGATAAAACAATGATCCTCAAGGCTCAGGAGCCCCACGCTGCCACCAGACCTAAGAAGCTGGGCAAGGCAGCAAGAGGCTTTTTTGGGCCTTTTGCCAGTGTCCCCACTGCTGCCTCTGGGCACAGGGACAGGGACCATGGGGACTACAGGGTCTCACCTCTGGCAGCTGGGGGATCTGAATCAGCCGCTTGAAGTACTGCAGGTTGCTGGAGCGGTAGAAAAGGTCCTTGAGCCTACAAGGGGGAGGGAATGGTTAGGGATGGCTCCTGTCCAACCAGGACAACCCCTTGCCTGGCTCCAGGGGGTGTCACCTGGCCACTGTACTGCTCTGGAGGGGAAGGTGTTTTGTGCTGCCATCAAACTCAGGGCAGGTCCTGGAAGTCCTTCCAGGACTGGAGGATTTATCCTGTAAATCCCAGGCCTGACGGGCAGGGAAAAGGACCTGGAACTTGAGCGGCCTGGTCTAGTGGAAGGTGTCCTTGCCCACGGACAGGGGGTTGTACCTGATGACCTTCAAAGGTCCCTTCCAAACTAAACCACTTCCTGCCTACCCAAAGCTTTTAGGAGCAGGGGGGCTTCCTGCCTGGAACCAACATCCTCACCTTCAGTTCCTGCAGGGTACCTCCCTCCAGGATTTACAGTTTTTGGGAGGAGGGACAGTGCCCACCCAAACCACTCCTAGCTCCCACCTCTCCCAGCCACCTGAGCATCCCTGTCAGGATCTTGGTGCTGTTGATCTCTGTCCCAGGGTTAGTCCCTGTGTGGTCAGAGCACAGCCAGCACTGCTATCTGCTCTTTGCAGTTTGTGACCTTGAATCAAGCTGTCCCTCAGCACCATGACATTCCCCCCCCAACCCCGCTCTTGGCGGCCAGTTTTTGTTTTGGTTACTCTAAAAAATCATGTACCAGAGACCACAGCATGTTCCTGCTCACTCATTTTTCATCTCAGTGCCTTGGGAGCACTCCCAGAGCACCAATGTTCCGGATCTGGGCACTTACTTTCGGAACTGCTCTAGGAAGCGATCCCGGTGGCCCTGCAGTGTATCTGCTGGCAGACCTGCAAGAAGCAGCAAATAGAAATGTCAGCAGGTGTCTTCATGGATCACAGAACAACCCACCAGCACAGCCACATGGAGATGGCTCTTTCTCAGAGATGGCCACCCTCCTCTGGGGGTCCGAATACTCCAGGCAGTGTCCCACTGCAGGACCCCAGCCCCCCCAGGGCACAGAGAAGTGTGGGCTGGTGGCTGCCACAATTCCAGATCCTGAAGGATTTGGGTTTTGCACCTCCTTGCCATGGTGACTCCCCTCACCTCCCAAAAGAGGCGGTGGTGAACAGCCCAGGCTGAGGGTGGTTGTCCCAGTGCCTCCCTGCGTGTCCCCCCTATCAAAGGCAGTGGTGCTGGGGACACTCACAGGAGTGGAGCTTGAAGAGCAGCTTGACAGTATAATCATAGAGGTGGCTGCAGTCCAGGATCACCTGGATGAGCGGGGCCAGACGGCACTGCCCCGCTGCTGTCACTGACACCGAGCGGGACATGTCCAGGGAGCTGAACACTGCAGGGAAGGAGTGCAGGATCAGATCTGGCAGCACCAGCAGCATCTGAGGGTGCCATACTGTGTCTGCCAAATCCACAGATGTCGTCCAGAGCAAGATACCCAATGGCCCTTGGGGACACAGCCTGCTGCCCTGCAGCTGTTTGTGAGCTCAGCAGAAATTCCCACCCAGGTTTCCCACTCAGGCCTGGGAACATTTCAGCCTGGCACCATAGGCCTCCAGCTGGGACTGAGCCCCAGCTGTGTCCCTGGGCAGATATGCAACCCCTGTGCTCTGCCCACCACTGTTGTACCACTGGCCACTGGAGTGTGCTGGGTGTGCCAGAGGGAAGATGGTCCAAAACCAGCTTGGAACAGCTGAAGACCATCTCATTCCAACACCTTCCACTAGACCAGGCTGCTCCAAGCTCTATCCAAGCTAGCCCTGAACTCTTCCAGGGATGGGGCAGCCACAGCTTCCCTGGACAACCTGTGCCAGGGCCTCACCATCCTCACAGCCAAGAATTTCTCCCCAGTTTCCCACCTAACCCCACCCTCTGGCAGTGGGTAGCCATTCCCCCTTTTCCTGTCACTCCATTCCTTGTCCAAATTCCCTTTCTGTTGTTCTTGGAGCCCCTTCAGGCACTGAAAGGGGCTTTAAGGTCTTCCTGGATCCTTCTGCTCTCCAGCTGAACACCCCAGCCCTCCTAGCCTGTCTCCAGAGCAGAGGGGTTCCAGCCCTCAGCCCACCTCTGTGGCCTCCTCTGGAGGTCTCTTGCTCCAGTAGCCTCATGTCCTTCCTGTGCTGGGACACCAGGGCTGGAGGCAGCTCTGCAGGTGGGCTCTTACCTAAGTGGGGCAGAGGGGCAGATTTGCCCCCTCACCTGCTGCCCATGCTGGGGGATCAGCCCAAGGCATGGGGGGCTTTGGAGCACACATGGCTGGGGCATGTTGAACTCCTCATCCTCCAGCATCTCTGAGTCCTTTCCCGCAGGGCTGCTCTCCACCCCTTCATCCTCCAGCCCAGACTGATACCAGGGGCTGCCCTGACCCAGGTGCAGCACCTTCCACCTTGCCTTGTTGAACCATAATTCAGGTGAAGTGCCCACAGAAGAGCTGAGCTGTGCTGCCCTCAGCCAACATCCCCTGTAAGAGCCTCATCTAACCAGGATCAGCCCCATAAAGGGGCTGGACTAGGGCAGATCTCTCACTCCACCGTGTCTCAGAGTAATGCAGGGCTTTACCTGTCTGGAAGAGGTTCAGCTCACATTCCAGGTAGTCAAACATCTCCACCGTCAGCTGAAAACTAGGAAACAGGGTTGAAGATGGTTGGGGACTGTCCCCAAGGCCACCCATGAGGTGGTTGTCCCTGCTTTGGTCATGCTGCTGGTGGGGTTGGGCAGATTGTGCATCCACCTGCACCCACTCCCTGAGCTTCCCCTGCCCTGCACTCACAAGTTATTGACGTCGTTCTCCCCAGCCTCATCAAGCTGCCGGTCGGACATCTGCAGATTTCCAGGGAATCGGGGATTCTGTGGGGAAAACAGGAGTCAGGAAAGGCTTCCAGAGGATTTCCTGGTCTGCCCATAGCTCTGGGAGCACCAGGGCTGTGATCCTGGAGCCTCGAAGTCAGCTCTTGGATGAACCAGGGGAGTGATGTGGGAGAAAAGGGAGGTAACACAGGGTCTCTGAACCCTGGGTGACCACAGCATTCCTAATCCACAGCATCTGTTCTCTTCCCAGCAAAAAAACCTGATTCTCCCTGGGCTGAGAAACCTGCCAAGCAGGGAGGGGACAGGGCTGCCAGCAGAGAGCTGGACAGAATGGAGTGATATCTGCCCCAGGGGGCACCTGTCCTGGTATTTTGGGGAAGGTCACATTACACTTCCAAAACAGGGATTGGCACAGAAAACACCTCTTCCTAGCAGTTTTCCCCCCCTCTTCCCAACTCAGATAGCTGGGGGAAAATGGAGTGTGTGTGTCTCCTACTACCTATAGCTCACCAACTCCCAGCCCAGCCCAATGAGTCATGTGCCACCAGGAATCCTGCCACTCCCAAAACACTGGTCCTTGGGCCATTTTTGATGGCCACTGGCAGCTTTGGGAATATTTAATGGAGGCAGCAAGGACGGCCATGCTGGTCCCCTTGCTGTCACCCCAGCACCCTCCTCTTGCTACAGCCTTGGGGACAAGGACGAGGGGGGCTTACCTTGGTGTGAAATTCCATCTTGGTTCTCAGTAGTTTGAGGTAGATGCTGCAGAGCTGACCATAGCCCTCGCTCAGGTGGCCCTGTAGGGACCCCCAAAAAACTGTTGAGAATCAGGGCAGACTGTGGAAAAGCCTTTTTCTGCTGCAGAATGTTTGACTCCTTCCTTATCTCTCCAAAACCACAGCCAAACCCTCCTCATTGGCACCTGGATGCAGGCTGGCTGTACTGAAGGGATGTGGTCAGACCTTCTCATCACCTTCTCTATGTGTTTCAATGCTTGATTTGACTGTCAGAACTAAGTTTTTACTGAGTTTTGCCATAAAATAGGAAGGAGGTATATGATTTTGGTAGAAGGGAACACAGAATGCAACTGAAACCCAGCCCAGGTAGATGATGACAGCCAAAAGTCAGCCATGGCTGTGCTCCACTTCCTGGGAGAGGGAACCCCCAAGCCTACTCCCCTCAGCCTGGCCAAGACACCCCCAGGGTCTGCCTCCATGGCTGGCAGGGTTGCTCCCTTACCCACATCCTGCTCATGTCACTCAGCTCATTCTTGTATCGCATGGAGTCTTTCAGGACCTGGAGAAATGATGGTGACAATGAGTAGGCAGAGCAGCAGGACATGGTGTTCTACACCTGAAACCAGGGACTGGGTGACAAATGGGAAGTCTTGATGCATTCCCAACCCTTTACTGCCACTGCCAACCCTGGGTGTCTCCACTTCCCAAGGAAGATCCTTGCTGATGGCTCCTGCCCCAGTGCCATTGCCAGGCACTGAGCAGTTTCCTCTGGCACTGGCACTGCCGATGGCACCAGGGGGTTTGAGGCACATGGGGTTTTGGGCAGGGCAGCACCAAGAGGGCTCTGCACCCTGAGTGCAGGAGGACACTCCTCTCTTGGGAGAGCTCCAGCACCGGTGTCCACACAGGACTGAGCCCCAGGAGGGCACCAACCTTTCAGGAGGGCCCCAGCTCCAGGCCTTACTCAGGACTGACCCCTGGGAGGCCAATGACCCTCTGGGAGGACTCCAGGACCCACCCCAGGACTGACCCCTCAGAAGGACACCGATCCTCCAGCACGTCCCATCACCCACTGCAGCCCAGCAGGAAAAAGGATTTGGCCCCAGGCTGAGCTCTGGGCACTCACATTGGAATGTCCATCCCGGAGGAGCTTGTGGAAGACATGGCAGAACTTCCAGCAGAGCACAGCATTGCCGGACAGCGGCAGCCGGTTCACCACTGACCAGAAGGTCTGTGCTCCCTTCTCATGGTGCGTGCCCAGGATGCATGGTGCTGGTGGTCAAGGAAGCACTCCTCTGCCCTTTGGTGATGGAGAATGGCCACCCAAAGACAGCTGCATCCAGAGCCCAGCGGGGCCAGGCAACCACAGGGAGCTAACGATGCCCAGCCCAGGCATATGCTGTCCCCAGAGTGGCACAAGTCACCCTCTCCCCCCCAGCCCTACTCTGGGAGCACCATGGCACATGCAAGGCTGGGACTGCACCTCCACTGAGCCTTCCCAGGTGCCTGGCTGGGATGCTGGTGATCCACTTTTAGTGGCAGTGTCCCAACCTGCTGTGGGCACCTTCCCCTCCTGCCTTCTCCTGAGACAGCAGCGCTGTGGGCACCAGCCTGGGCACCTACCCACATTCAAAGGCTGTGACAGCAGCAGCAGGGACTCCATGCCATGCTGTAAAAATATCCAATGCTGTTAACAGTCCCCAGCCTCCCCAGCACCCTGGGCACCTCTCCTCACACACCCTCTTCATGCTACCCTTTTTCCAGGCAGCCCCAGCCCTGCTCCCACACTCCTTGTCCCACAGCCAGCTTTCAGAAGGATATTCCTGGCATGTTTCTCCTTGACAGCCACTTCCTGCGCATTAATGGCCTTATTGATGCTGACAGTCTGCAAGAGAGAAGAGATGGGGGGAGTGAGATGGGAAGGGTTGAAGCTCCCTCATGGTGCCCCCCTTGCTCACTGAGACCCCCCAGCTCTGCAGTGGCTGGGTCCCATCCAGGTCCCCACTCCCTGCTTGTGCCAGCTGGATGCTGACCTTTCCTGGATGCCTTTCTGGGATGCAATTGGCATCCACCAGGTTCAGCTGCTGCCAGGACTCATTTACTCAGAATAATAACGAAGCAATTAAAGCAGTGCCCACAAAGAACCCTCTGCTGCCCTCAGAATGGTGGGACAAGCAGAGGGAAGAAAGATCCCTCCCTTTCCCTTGGATCGTGGGCAGCACCTGCTCCTACTCCACTTTTGGGGGTGCTGGATGGGGAGGACAATTTGGGGGGCACCAAAAATCGGGCAGTGGGATGGCAAGACCACTGCCAGGGCTGTCTGGTAAGGTCCTGGCTGCTCCATGGATTAGAGAGACAGGAGTGGAACCCACAGGCAGGACTTGCCATGCAGGTGTTGAGGACCTCGGGGAGTCCACTCTGAGGGGTCTGGGCACAGCCAGCCACCATTTATCATATGGTAGCCACTGGAAGCATTTTCCAGGCAGGATTTTTAACTCTACCCCATTTCTGATTCTTCACGGAGACACAGAGATGCCAGCTCAGGGTCATCCTCTCCCCAAGCTCCCACATCACCAAGTGCTTTCTTGGCACCTGCTCTGTGAACATCCCACTGCCAAGGGAAGGAACCATCTGGCTCAGCACTGCCAGAAGAAGCTCATTACTGATATAAACCAATTAAAGCCGTGAGATTAATTTCAATGCCTTTCTCACTACGATCCTTGCTGCAATCCTGCTTCCTGACCCTCTCTGAGGTGGCCCCACATGGCTTTATCTCTATGGACCCCAGTGAGTGTGTGCTGAGCAGGTCTAGAGGGGCCCACAGGAGCCCCAAATGTGGTGGAGTACAGCCCAAATCCCCCAAGAAGTCCTTCTCCCACCAAAACATGTGCCAGCTGGAGCGGGAATGATGATGGCCTGAGACCCCACCCACAGCTGCACCCTCAGCCCAGAGGCAAGCTCCCCCTCAGTTGAAACTGTGTCCAGATGTCCCAGTATGAGCCAGTTCTGCTGCAGGGATGCCACTGCTCTGTGGTGTTTGCACATCCCTGCGGGCTCTGGGTGGTGACCACGGAGGTGACATGGGAGGTCATCAGCAAGATGCAGGAGGCTCATGTTTAGGGGTCAGGGGATCTGAATTGCCAGCTGCAAGACACCCATCCCTGGCACTCAGAGCAGAACCTGGATCTCAGCTTGTTTTTTTAAGGAGAGCTGAAAGGAACACCAGCAGTGGAGAGACCAATGAATCCCTTCCTGAGGGGGTGGATGGAGGCAATAGGTTCCCAGCACATGAGGACAAGAGTGGAAGTCATCTCTGCAGCTCTGCCTGTCCCAGCAGCCACAGCTCCTCATCAGGAAAACCATAAAATTAAATTCAGAATTAAAAAATGCTTGGGATGATGCCTCTGCCAGTCCAGAGAGGGATGCCCATGTCCTAGAGGCTTGGAGCAGGATGCCTGCATCCCAACAGCCATCTGTGACACGTGCCATGGATCCAGCTCCAGGGGCAGCTTGTCCTCATCCAAAATCCCAGTCTGCAGCCTCAAAGCCCCCAAGGCTGTCAGGACAGTTGTGATGAACCAGCTGGCACAGTGAGCAGTGCCAGGATCAGCATTTAAATGCACATTCCCCTTCAGAATGGAGTCCTGGACCACAAGGAACAAGCCAAATGCAAAGCCAGAGCTGGGGAGCAGAAGCTCATAGCCAGAGGTGGGACGTAGGCACTACTCTCCCAAAGCTGCTCCTGCTGTCTTTGAATGACCAAGAACAGGGGTGGTCACCAGAGGGAAGCAGTGCTGCATCCCTGGGAAAGCTAAAAATGGAGCTCCCAGTTTAACTGCTCTCTCATGCCAGCTTTTCCCAGCAAAGCAAGGACACTTTTTTCCAACTAAGAAAGCCCCAGTGACCTCCCGGAGTGAGGAGACACAGTGGGAGGGTGATGGGGGCAGACAGCCCCAGGCAGTCCCAGGCAGGGACCAGCTGGAGCTTCCATCCCCAAGTACCTCAATTCCATTTGAAGCATACACATCTGTCTGGAAGGCAGAAAGGAAAAGCTTTTCTGAGAAAAAGCTGGATCTCACTTTCTGAGTACACTCGTGGACACCCCACTTTCACACTGCCCCCCTAGGAGCCACCCCGGCAGCCACTTGGGACACACCCAAATTGCCATATCAGCGTCACTTACAGCCCACATCAGCAAACTGGGGCAGCATGGAGCAGCAGCAGCAGGAGACCAAGGCTAGAACTGTCACCTCTGGGCAACAAGTGGGGTCAGGGAGGGTGATTTGGCTGCAAAATTGGGTCAGAATGGAGGGAAATTTGGGGCTGCCTGGACAGCAAACCTAGACCCCTTCCCCACAGAGGGTCTTTCACCCTGACTCAGAGATGCTGCTCCCCACCACCATCCCACACCTGCAGCTGATGGAATTTAAATTTAATGATGAGCTTCCAAGCTATGAGGGCGACTTCTGACCTACCAGGGCACATCTGGGCAGCAATGCTGGCTCTGCTCCAGTTTTGTGAACAGGGCAGGGGACATGGGGCAGCCCCACATCCCACCCTGCTGCTGGGACAGGAAAGCCTGAAGTTTCCTCTTGTGCAAGGGGCCAGGCAGGAAGCGGAAGGATAGTCCAGAGGAGTCCATTGCATACGGAAATGTGAGTGTGACACTGCCATCTGGCCATCCTGGCAGAGCCACAGGGCCAGGATGTGGGACTGAGCTCAGGGGGCAGGACCTGGGGCAGGGCTGTGCATGGGGCTCTGCCAGGCTGGGGAGTGGCTCCACGGGTGCTGCAAGGGCTGGGAAGGACCCTGGGGCTGGGAAAGCTGCAAGGGCTGGAAATGCTGCAAGCACTGTTAGCCTTCCAAGTGCCACTTGAGCAGGATGAGGAAACCCCACCAGCATGTGCATGGAAAGGCACAGGCCATTTGGGAGAGGAGCAGTCTGGGACTATCTATCCCTGAGCAACGGGACATTTCCAATAGTCTTTTCCTCCCTCTGCAACACCAAGGGGATTCCCAGAAACCTGTGGAAAGTCTGCTGCCCATGGCTTGACAGGCCACCATAGCTATGTGCCATGGGAATTCCCAACCCCTGATCTAGCCCAGCCCTTCTCACAAGGAGATCCCACAGCAGGGCAGAGCTATCAGCAGCTCTGCACTGGGGTGACCCATGGACCAAATCTCACGTCACCTCTCCGGGCATGTGTCTGCAGGCTCCAGACAGAGGAGCCCAAAACTGTATGGAGGAAGAGGGTAAGGATGACAGAAGCTTCCTGAGCCCCAACACACACTTCCCTCTGCCACACACACCCTCACTCCTCATCAGTTCTCCCTAGATTACACTCTTGCTCTCTGAATGCAAAATTTCCCATGTGGAGGCAAAGAGCCAAGGTTGGCTCAGGAGCAACACAATGCCTTCCCGCTTCTTTCATTTCCAAAAGGAAACGAGTGTTGATTAAAGAATTCAGAGCTACTGCAAATTATTTGGAGAAACTGAGTAAGTCACGGTGCAAATCCTCTTAGTAATGCTCCCTCATTTCTCCTTAATTCCTTTCTATAAATGGAGAGCCAGGATGGAGCATACCTCTGGAAAACTGCTCACAAGCCCTGCAGACGCAGGAGCTTCAGAGCAGGGAGAGAACAAGAAGATTTGACTACAAGAAGCCTGGGAGAAAAATTCATAGGCTTAATTAAAACTCAAATCCCAGCAAAGCAAAGCTTTGCTCAGGCCCTGGAGGTGTGCAGGACATAGGAGGCAGGCAAGCTCTTCCAAGGGCACATCTCTCTTTAAACATCACCCACCCCTCCCCGCCCCCCTCCAGCAGCTAATGTCAATTCCCAGCCTTGATGGGACTCAGGGAATGGTTTTGTCCAGCAAAATCCTAGAACAAAGCCAGCTGGATAACACCTAGGGTGGTCAATACTCTGCTGAGGGCTGGTGAGAGTTCCTGGAGACAGCTGGGGTGGCTGTGGTCCCCCCATGCTGGGCACCTGTGGCCTGACAGCAGCAGCATGAGCAGGAAACAAGCCTGGCTTTGTGCCTGCCGGCAGCTGGAGGGAAAGGGAGGCAGGAAGGCAGGAAAGCAATGCTGGCAGGCCTGGCCAGCCACATGGGATGTAAAACCCAGGGATATATTTCTACATATTGGACAGGAGGATGCTCAGCCTGTCTTTCCGATCAGTCCCGTAGGCTTCTTGGGAGCTGGGAGTCAGGAGATGTGAAAAATACCTTTCCACCACTTAATCCAGGCTATTTGTCTGCACCTGCTGCTGAATCCAAGAGTTTGGAAAGCAAGTGCTCCTCTCCTGACTGGCTGCATCCTGGAGCTGCTCTGGGGACAAAACTCCTTGTCCAGGCTGTGTGAGCATATTCTGGAAGATGCTGCTGCTCTTTTCACTTCCTGCTCCCTCCAGATGAGACTAGTTCCCAAAATGACACAAGTCTCAGATTTCCCACTGCTTGGGCCATAAAAACAATTTTTCCCAAACCAATGACATATTCCAGTGACAGAGACCCCCAAAACCTCACTGTGTCCATTGGGGTCACTCCCAGTGGTTGTGGCTTCAGATGTGCCTCTCCAGGAAGAGATGCTGATGCCACCAGCCCAGATGCCAGCAGGGGGAGGACCTGAACCCCAAGTGATACCAGTGTAGGTGTTTGGGGTCACCTTGTCCCACAGCCTGCACATGGAACACCCCAGAACAGTCACCAGGAAGATGGCAACAGGCTCCGTGAGCCATGCTGGAATCAATGGCATCACCACGATGCTCTTCTTGGCACAGACCTTTCTCTGGCATTGCTGCCTCCAGGTCTGCTCTCCTGAGGCCAGGAGGATGATGACTTCAGATCGATGACACCATGGGCCCCTCTGGCACTCAGCAATGCCCAACAGAGGAATGTTATGGAGCTCTTCCAGCACACGTGGGGTTTCCAGGGAAAAAAACACCTGGCCAGGAAATGGAGTGGTGGTGTGAGGTTCAGAGATCTCCGACCGCAAGGAGACGTGAGACTGGAAGATGATGCCCAACTCCCAGCATGCCTTTGCCGTGAGAGCTGTGGTGCTGCCGTCCCAGTAGGAAAACCAAAATAAAGTTGTAGGATGTCCATTATGTCCATCTGGAGTGCGCCTGGACAGCCCAGTCCACCAGCTCCTCCTGAGGGCAGCAGAGTTTGTGATCTACAGGAGGATGTACCCATGACCTGTGTGTGCAAGGACTTGATCCACTGCTGGCTCTTCCAGAGCCTCCAGTGAAAATGCCAAGTTCCACACCATCAGGAGAGATGGGGTAGGATGAGTCAGTGTGATCCAATTGCTCCTCCACCTTTGGGGCAAAGGAAAGAAGGAAGACAACCAGCCAACCAATCTGTGAAGGGTCCCAAGGGCTCCAGTGAGACACTCAATGCCAGCAGGGGAGAGCTGGAATGATCCCAGGGAGGGTCTGCCTCCCAGAAACAAGAGTTCATTACAGCTAACACATGACTGCCCACCACAAGGAACCAGCACCTGGAGTGCTGGGCAACTGGATTCCTCCAGCCACAAACAACTTACACAGTTTAATTACTTGGACATGGAATTTTTAAATCCAGTTTAAGGAATGTGGGTTTTTCCAATATACAGATAAACCGTAGGAGAAAAAAATGATTGTACAAAGCAATTTTGGGGATAACAGCTGGCCAAAAGCAAGGCTACAAAATCCAGACCTCACAGGGACCAACTGGGGAAGCTGACCCTATAAAGTTCAGAGCCCAGTTTGTCGCTGCCCGGCACTTCCTACCCCAGAGCACAACCAGAGGCCATCACAGGGGCCTGGATCCAAGGAGAGGCAGAAATCCAGGGGGACCCCCAGAATTCCCATCCCTCCATTAAAACATGCACACTTGCTTATTACTCTTCTCACTTAATTACTGCTCAGGGCACTCCGTCAATCCTGCTCCACGTATCCAGCTGGCCTTTCCCATGAGCTGGTCCAATAGCCAAGCTTTTAATTTTAAATGGGGATTTCATGTAAGGATAATCTCTTCCACCAGATTTCTGTCTGGGGAGGGAGTGTGGCTGTGTCTGACAGGGTCAGCAGTCCAGGAAGGTCTTCCACCACCCTCAAACACTCCCGAAACATTCCCAGTCATGCTGACCAGAGTCTTCTGCTTCCCAGCAAATGCAAATATTTGGGCATTTTTTGGAACAGGAAGAGATAAAGGAATGAGGATGGAGGATTTGGGGAGCAGATGCAAGAAGCTCATCCAGATGTGTATTTCTATGATCAGCTGCCATCCAGGACTCACCTTTCTTGGGAAGTGTCACCCCAGCAGGAACATGGCGGTGCTTATTGCCCTAGCAATAAGGGCATATTCTCCTAATAAGGGGAATAACCCCCTAGCAGGATATTCCCAAATTAAGCTCGGATCTACTGTTGGTGGAAATCGTTCCTTGCAATGCTTCTGGGTGAGCAGCAACTCCCGGGAGCAGGATGAGGCATCCCTCTCCCGTTATACCCCTGGGATGTCTGGATCCTGCAGTGGTGCTAAGAGCAGCCACGACCACGTGGGCTCAATGCTACATCTGAGAGACCTGCTGGAGCATCAGGAAAAGTGAAATCCCTCTTCCCAGGTGAGCAGCGCAGGGGTGAACATGCTCCCTGTAGGAACAGTCCCTAAAACCCCACTTCTTGCCCCAAACTTGTTTCCATTCCTTCTACCTGGGCGAGGGGCAGTCCCCATGGGCCGGAGGAGCTGCGACAGCAGCAGTGGGCACGGGGACGCAGGTGCATGGAGATACCGGCATGTGGGGACAGAGGTGCTCGCGGGGACACGCCAACGTGGATGCATGAGGACACGAGTGCTCGTGGGGACACAGATGCATGAGGACACGAGTGCTCGTGGGGACACAGATGCATGAGGACACGGGTGCTCGTGGGGACACAGATGCATGGGGACACGGGTGCTCGTGGGGACACAGATGCACGGGTGCTCGTGGCACGGCCTGAACCCGCTTGGGCCGGCGACCGGGGGAAGACTCACACGGGCGTGTGGGAGCGAACCCGCAGCGGCCGCAGCCGCCCGGGGAGCCCCGCATCACCCCGGAGACGAGCCC
>VXBQ01012809.1:0-21219 GCA_013400175.1 Phainopepla nitens | reverse complement strand
ATGCGAACCCCGACGCCAGGAATGAACCCAGGAAGGGCGCGAGGCTCCCCAGGGGATGGCCGTGGCCGCGCACTTACCACCTTGCCCAGCTCCATGACGGGGGCTCGGGGTGCCGGGCGCGGGCTCAGCGCGGCGCAGCGGCGGCGCCCATGGCGGCGGCCCCGCGGGNGGCACGGGCAGAGCGGGGGGCGCGGCCGCCGCGCTCGGCCGGAATAACAAAGGAGCCCGCGGGGGGCGGGCGCTCTGTGGGACGCCCCCGGCCGTACCGCCTCCCGCCCGCTTCAGGGTAGCGGCGGAGGGTGGGGGATGATGGCCGGACGATGGGCGGGTGGGGAGCTTCGCTTCGCAGCCCTCGGCGCAGCCGCCCCAGCCCTGCTCCATCTCCTGCCCCGCTGCTAAATCTGCTGGCCCGTCTCTGGCCTCCTGCCCCATTTCCCGCCTCATCCCTTGTGCCACCTGCACCCTCCTGCTCCATTACCTAATTAATTAATTCCCCCACCTTCTGACCCTCTGCCAGACCCCTCTCTTACTCCCTGTCAGACTCCCTACCCCTGTGTCTGCCCCCTGCTCCATCCCCTGCGCTACCTCCTACCCTATCTCTGTGCCTCGGGGTGAAGGTACAGCGGTGTGTCCGTCCGAGACCTGCCCAGGGTTCCCTTGTTCCAAAGCCCACGCGGCTGCTGGCATCTTCGTTCCAACAAAAGCAATTAAACCAGCGTGATAACAAGCTCCTGGCCTGAGCCCGTCCCAGGGGCAGGCCGGGAGGGCTCACTGACCACCATGACCACCCCGCCGAGGGACAGGAAAGCATGCAGGCTGGAGGATTTTGGTTTTTCCCAGCCCCTCCTTGTGCTCAAGGAACATTTTCTGATGGGAGGCGACAATAGAAATCCAAACAATTCTTCTATCACTCAGTGAATCTCCTAAAAGCAACCCCAATAAATTGCCCGGGCTCTTGGCTTGCTGGTGGAAGAGCTGCTTCAGAGCCCGAAGAACAAAGTGCTGCTGCAGGGCCAGCCCAGCCAACACACTAATCCAACACACTAATCCCTCAGGATTACTGCAGTCTAGTCACGGCTCAGCCACTTACTCCGGGATGGTGACTTGGCCTCTCTTAATGAGATAACAGGATCCCACATCCCCAAGGGGACACAGTGCTGCCACCCTTGCACTCTCCCAGCACCCAGCTCTGCAACCACCCAGTTCATCCCAGCCTTGAGGGAGCTTTTAGGGCCAAATCCAGGTTGTGTTTTCCTCGGGTGGTTATTAAAGCCCTTGTGAGATCCCTGGGATGGACAGACAGACGGATGGAGCACTGCTTGGCAGCACCGCTTGTCTCGGAGCACACAGCTCACAGGTTTTTTGCTGGACTAAATGTGTTTTGCTAGACCAGATGGTTTCAAGCAGCAGCCAAATTCCTTCGGGAGCAGAGCTGGGATGCTGCTCTGAGCCTGCAAATGAGCACAGATCAATGCTCTGCGATCAGGGCAGGCACCTGCCCCTACTGGGGGTACCTGCTCCTGTCACAGCTGGCATCATGGAGCCAGGTTTTGTGCCCTCCCCCCACTGAAGGCCCTCAGCAAGTAACTCCCAGACATGTTACCAACATGAAAAGTGAGAGCTTGGATCCTCACCGTGCAGTCCACCCCCAGCCTAGTGTTCCCCCCAGCTTAAAGGGATCCTGGTATTAATTATTTCCCCCTTAGCTGGGTTTAGCATCTCTCTGAACTCAGTGCAAAGACTGCTGCTGCCTGCTGCCCCAGGATATCCTGGAGGTGCAGTCCAGGATTTCCAGGGCACCATCTCCAGAGTCACCAAGAAGCCAAGCCACAGCTTCCAGAGGTTACAATGCTGCAATCAGCACTTGGCCATCAAGTATTAATAGCTCATTTGCATGAAGAGGCAGGTATGCAAAGAGCACAGCCAAAACCAAAGAGGATCTGGACTAAACCCAGTCCCTCCCACACGCAGAGGATGGATGGGACTTTATCTACAATGCCACCTGCATGGAAAATCGCCTCTAAAATAATAAGCAGGATACATCCATTTTTTCATAGTTACTGGTAACATGCAGTAATGCCACTGGGACTCGTGTGCAGCCACGCCAGACTGCCCACCCACCACTCACAGGCTTTGTGCTCCCAGCATCCCTACTCAATCCCCCAAACTGAAACCAGCTCATCATCATTAACCTTACTTTTCCAAATCAAGCTTTCAGACCAGCTCCTCCCTGAACAAAGTGCTCAGCTCAGAGGGAAGGTATCCAGGGTCTCCTGCAGAGCTGGGACATTCAAGTATTTGAGGCCAGTGTGGCTCCTCATAGCTGAGCTGCTGCAGCTGGCAAAGCCCAGAGTTTGGACACCACCAGGGAGCACTTGCAGCAAAGGCAGAGAGCTCCGAATCCACCTGGCTTGACAGCATGGGGGGAGCTTCAGCCAGGGGGCAAAAATCAGAGCCAAGGCAGTTCAAGGAGAAAATCTGGAAATTAACCTAAAAGCAATTTTGAGAGGGTCCTCAGAGCAAAGGGAAACCCCAATTCCAGAGAGGCCAGGAAAGCTGGAAGCACTGAGCAGGAATGACAGCACCCAGCCAAGCCAGGGCTCAAGAAAGGCTGGTGCAGCCTACGGGGACAAATGCCACCACTTCAGGGATCCACTGAGGTGGAAGGAGTTTCATGCTCTTCCCAGGGAAGCTCCTTGCTGTAGTTCACTGCATCACTGTGAGGCCACAAGTGTGAAGAGGCATTCCTGGCCCCAGGGTGCTCTGGGTTATTACCGAGTGCTCCCCTGAAGAGCGAGGGATACAAAGCATGCCAGTCAGATGTGCAAACCCACACGCTTCATCCCAGGCTCCAGCAACCCCTTCCAAGGCTGCATCCTATCTTAACAATTCGGGATGCACTTGAAGAGGCCCTAGCAAGCCTCTCCAGGTGGGATGGAGGGAATTAGGAGGGATACACTGATGGGACTGCTGCACAACTGCAGGGCATCACAGGCACTGCCTCCATTGGGGTAGGAAGGAGCTTTTCCCACAGGGAAGGCAAAGTGAGGGCTGCTTCCCTGGAGAACCAGGGGGTAGGCAGCTTCTTGCTTCACCCTGTCCCCTGAGGGCCTTCATTCATCATCCTCCAATCTGATCTGGCGAGGTGCAGATCCCTTCTCTCCCCCTGGCTATACTGAATCTACTTGGGTGCTTCACTCCAAGTTCTTTTCTCCACCCTGGAAGCACCCTCCACCCTCCCACGGCTCTGTGACTCTCCTGCCAGCTTCTGGGATGGTATGTGTGGTCTGGATCATGATAGATGAAAAGAGATTTTCAGCATTTTCCCCCACCTGCCAGAGGCTCTGCAAGCAGCTTTTAAACTCTATTTCAGCAATCACCTACCATTAAAATGATGGGAATCAGGATAAAATATCTCAGCAAGTGTGGCCTCTTGTCATTGCAGCCCAGAGAGGCTCCTTGGAAACGCTCTCTAAGTCTTTGGCTTTTATTGCTTTTACCTCTCTGATTTCTGTTGGAGCAAATCTCCGCCTGAGCTGATGCTCAAGACGGGAGTGGGAAGCCCGGGCCAAGCTGCTCCAGGGAGCAGCCTCCATGCCTCTCAAAGGTCTCCTTCCCCCTTCTTTCCTCTCCTTCTGTTCATTTTACCAGGTCTAAAAATACTCCACTAAAAACCCTCTTCCCCTGCAGCCGCCTCCCTCCTGGATGACTAATAATATCTGTTGCTCCTCCTTGATCTCTCTGTATTTCCCAAGTCTTCCCCAAGGGAAGGAACCAAATCAGGGCTGTGCTCTCAACCAACTCCTTGAATTCAGACTCCTAAATTAATTTTCTTCAGAGAATGGTATTTCTTCCCAGCTCCTCCAGTTTACAGCACCTCCAGCAGTTTACATGCACCTCCCCAGCTCACAATAAACGGATCCTGCTCCATGGCTTACACCTGCCCAATGCTGCTGAAGCATTGCTCTGATACGAGAGCTCCAGGATTCTGGCATTTTCAGAGCTCTAGGGAGAATAGCAGATTCACTGGGAAAACCACCAAGCACTTAGAAAACAATTCATTGTCTGTTTTTTCAGGTTTCAGTTCTTTCCAGCAGCTTTCTAGCCCTGGAGCACTCCCTTGGGGGATGTGCTGAGGAGGCTGTGTTAGGCTGGGTTTGCTGCCTGGTCCTTGAAGCTGGATGAGCAGCACTGGCTGTGCAAAGAGCTTGCATTTTAGGAGCAGGGGGTGAATGCTAGGCATTGGGAGTGTTTAGTATAGTGGGACTTAGAGGAAAAACCCACTTTGCTGTCACCACATTGGTGGCAATGGCTTTTTTCCCCACTGAGTGGGAGTGGGATGTTAGAACACTGTAACAGAGATAGGCTTTCCTGCACTGCTCCATGTCTTTCCAAAAAAAAGCCAAGACCTGCACCAGGCACTCTCCCCCCTGCCAGCACCACATCATGGATTAGTCAGGACACAGGGATGGAACAGCACTGGCAGAAGCTGGAGGTGTGATGAGTTTCTCTGGACTCAGATCCTGTAGTACAGCCAAATCCCTCAGGGCTCAGCCCACTGGAATTTTCCAAAGAGATCCATCGATGAACAACCTTTGGAAAACTCTAATGCTTACACTGGTGATATAAAAAATGTGCCCAAACGGTCACAGTCCTGGTGAACCAGCTACTTCCAGCCCCAACCCTGCACTGCATGGAGGTGGATTTAAAGGGTGTTTGGCTGCTCCAACACTTCTGGAAATCCCCCTGGCTGGCTAATGCTCAAATACCTTTGCAAATCTTGATTTAGGAAAAATATCTGCTTGGGAGCAGTGCTTAAAAAGCTCAAGGCCATTTTCAAATCCTTGTAATGCTGCAGTTTCCTGGACATGTGAAAGCGAGAGGAAAAAGCAGATCAGGCTGAAGTAGGCACAGGGCCAGGGCTGGCAGCTGTGCCCAGGGCCACGCCAGCATGGAGCAGGCAAGACTAGGCAGCCCAGGGGTTATTTCAGCACCAAGCTCCCCACCTGCTCACCATGACTGGACCAGCATGGCAAGCAGGGAGGAGAGCAGCCCTTCCACATCATGCTAGGCAGGAGATCCATGACGGGCTCCCAGGGCAGACCACGTGATCCCCATGGACAGAGGGGTGCAAGTGAAGCTGCTGCTAGCCTGGTGTGTGGGCAGGGAGCTGAGCTTCATTATCCCTCCTGCCTTTACAGGAAAGCCACTTGGCTGAGTTGTCAATATAGAGATTTTCCTTAAAAAAAAAAAAAAGCCAGGTTCACGGTACCGTTATCGACCATTTGGTATTTTTAGCTCCTCGTTCAATCCATCCCTGTTGGTGTTACAGCAATCGCAGAGCCCCATGGAACACGGCTCAGTAGGGCTGCTCCAAGGTAAGCAGGAGCTCAGAGAGCAGCAGTACAGTGCCAATGGGATTAAAAATGCAAGAGGGAAAGAGAGAGGCGGGATAAGCAACATCCTCCCCCCTTGCTGCTTCCAGCTCCTGCCAATGTTGCAAGGAGACAGGTAGATAGATCCTCCCATCCAAACCAGAGGGAGATGAAACTCCTGTTTCCTACCTGGTGTGGAGGGCTGGGAACTCAAAGAAAGGGTGCCATTGATGGGCTGGAGGGAAGGGAGGGCATCCAGAGGGAGCTAGACAGGCTGGAGCAGTGGGTCCACAGGAGCCTCATGAGGTTCAGTCAGGCCAAGAGCAAGATCATGGACCTGGGCCAGGGCAATCCCTAATGTCAGCACAGATTAGGGAGGTCTGCGGGGACCCAAGGCCTGTGAAGATAAATACCCTCAGCATCTCTCTCCATCCATAGTGTCTTTTCCCCGCACTAATGGCCCCCAATGTTGTCCTCTCATCTCCACTTGCAGGCCCTCCATATCCTGGATCCACTGATTTGATGGTGATTCAGTGTATTCTACTATCACTGATTTCATAGATGGATGGATGGATGGATGGATGGACGGACGGACGGACGGACGGATGGATGGATGGATGGATGGATGGATGGACGGATGGACGGACGGACGGATGGATGGATGGATGGATGGATGGATGGATGGATGGATGGATGGATGGATGGATGGATGGATGATGGATGGATGATGGATGGATGGATGGATGGATGATGGATGATGGATGGATGGATGGATGGACGGACGGACGGATGGATGATGGATGGATGGATGGATGATGGATGGATGGATGGATGGATGGATGGATGGATGGATGGATGGATGGATGGATGGATGGATGGATGGAGGTGACTCTGTAGAGGATTGGGGGATTCTGACGAGTGACAAATGGGACATGACCCAGACATGTGTGCTGACAGCCCAAAAAGCCAGGCATCTTCTGAGATCCCCCTGGAGCTGTCTGCACCTCTGGGGTCCCAGCACAGGACAATGATGTTAAACCGAACAAGGGTGAGGTCAGGTTGGACATCGGGAAGAAATGCTGGACCGTGGGGGAGGTAAGGGGCTGGGACAGGTGAATCATGGCAGTGGGATGTAAACCTGCACACTTAAGCTCTATGTGACAATTTGCTCATCATTGCAGATGTCTCCTGGTTCCCCCATGGCCTCATCCTTACATGCAGGTTATCTGGGAAATATCCTAGGAACTTCAGGCTGTCTCTTCCTTTTGCACATGCACAATGCTCTGCTGGGGTGCTGCTTCCTTCCTGCCTCACACTGACACCACTGACACGAGCCAACGCCCAGAAGAAGGAAACAGGGTCAGCAAAGGACACAGCTGCACTGGGAACTGGCTCATCCTGCCATGTCTCACTGACCCTTGCTGCTCTCTGGGCTCACAGGGACCAGAGCTCCAATGTCACCCACCACCTTGCAAGCCCCAAAGTTTACAGGAGTCAATACTCCCAGCAGCTCTCCCCATCCATGAGGATGTTTACCCCCAGCCATGAGTCCACTGACCTCCCATCAACAACTCCCAACTTTGTCATCCTTTCTCTGCTTGCAGCCCTTCCATATCTGGATCAGTGTCACCAGTGACTCAGAAGATGGCTGATAATTCATAGAATCCCAGAAGGATTTGTGCTGGAAGGGACCTTAAAGCACATCTCATTCTAGCCCCGCCTTGGGCAGGGACACCTTCCACTATCCCAGGGTGCTCCAAGCCCTGTCCAGCCTGGCCTTGAACACTTCCAGGGATGGGGCAGCCGCAGCTTCTCTGGGAAACCACCCTTGCAGGGAAGAATTCCTCCCTAATACCCAATCCAAACCTACTCTTCCAGTTTGAAGCCATAAAACACATCTCCCACTCACTTCCTTTTAAAGTTGCCAAGTTCTGCCCTGGAGACTTCATAAATGGGGAGCTGAGGCTTCACAAAAAGCACAGTGCCAAAACACATTCAGTGTCTGCCCTCGGGTGCCTTCCTCCCTCCCCAAAGCATAGTGAGGCTCTCGTGAATCTCCAAATCCTTGCCTTAGGTGATCCTTCAATTGCCCCATCAGAGGAATCACTTTAATTAACTGCTTTTGCTTGCCCTTTGAATTGAGACAGCAGAGCCTGGCAAAGCCAAGTGTGATGCTCAGCTCAGTGCCCAGCCCATAAGCACCTCCCAGGAGCTTCCCAAACCTTCTCCTGAGCTTTACATCCATGCAAACAGGAGAGCAGGAGGCTGTGTGGATGCTCCAGTACAGGCACACACACCTCAGCACCTCCCACAAGTCCTAAATGTGAACAGTTTTGTTGCAGATGCATAGCAAAGGGGGAACAAACTTGCCCGAAGTGAAACCACTGGATGCAATAGGTTGGGAAATGCCACAGCACGTGTTTTCCCTGCACCAGACCACATCCTGTGAGGCCAGCCCCTGGCCAGCTCCTGCCTGAAGCCCCCTCAGCAGTGCTGGGGCTGTCGGGGGGATGTCGGTGCTGCGCCTGCCTCTGGCTAACAGGCAGTAGCTGAGGTATTTATAGGAAATCTGCAACATACTTCCAGCCTGAGGACAGTTTCTAGCCCTGAACTTGTTCATATTTAAGTGCTGCATGGTTTCAGGGGGAGGCTGGAGCAGAGCAGGCAATGCTGGCTCACAGCAATGCTGCCTCCTCCCAGTGCTCCCATAGGTCTGGCTGCTTGCTTTGGCCCCAGAGGCCAATTCCCAGCTCTCTCCCCCCACTCCAGCTACTGAGATCCTGTCCAACTGCCCATGTTCCAAACAGCTGCTTCCCAGAAGGGCTGTGGAGCCATGGGCTCAAGAGAGCTGCGGGTTTGCAGAGGGGCCAAGAGCTGGTCTCCGTCCCAGCAGACCCAGCAGGATTGGAGTGCCCAGTGAAGTCCAAGGGGAAAATGTTGGAGCAAATAGGTGTCCAAATGACAGCTAAAAATGACATGGTAAATTCCCTACCTGGCATCCCCTCATATGCACCAGTGCCAGAATGAAACCCCGTGGGTGAACCTTGAGGGCTGGAGCCCCTCTGTCTGGAGCCGGGCTGGGATACCTTGGGGTGTTCACCTGGAGAAGACAAAGCTCTAGGGAGACCTTAGAGCCCTTTTCCCTGCCTAAAGGGGATCCAAGAGAGCTGGAGAAGGACTTTGGACAAGGGCTTAGAGTGACAGCACAAGGGGGAATGGCTTCCCACTGCCAGAGGGCAGGGTTAGACAAGATACTGGGAAGAAATTCTTCCCTGCGAGCATGGTGAGGCCCTGCCACTCATTGCCCAGGGAACCTGCGTCTGTCCCATCCCCAGAAGTGTCCAAAGCCAGGGTGGGTAGAGCTTGGAGCAGCCTGGTCTAGTGGAAGGTGTCCCTGCCCATGGCAAGGGGTGGAGTGAGATGGTCTTTAAGGTTCCTTTCAACCCAAACCAGTCCAGGATTTTCTGCTACGTGAGTTCAGGCTTTCCTTGTGCTCTTTTAACAGTCCCTGCTCTCATGTCCAACACCTCTCCAGTGCCTGTGGCTGCTCCTGCCACAAGTGATGATCCTGCAACAGCCCTGTAACTTTGCCTGGCTGAGAACACCTGACAAGCTGCCTGCTCCTTGAGAAGGGCCTGCGGGGCGGCAGGGCTGGAGCAGGGATCTCTGCTGCGACCAGGGTGGAGCCCGAGGTGGAAAAAACCCAGCACGCAAAGGAAACTGTGTTTCATGTGTTATTGCTGCCTGCTGAGATGATCCAGGAGGGAATAGCAGGCACGATTCCATGCAAAAGGCTGCAAAATCCCTTCCTGCGATATAAATATTTTGTTTTCCTCATTTTCCTTGTGTGGAAATAAACATCACTGTCTGGAGTGCTGCCAGCATACCCTTGGGCTCATCCAGCCCAAGGAGAAGGGTTGCACTGTCCTGCTCTGGCCAGCCCCAGCACGGAGGCTGGAAGGGCACTAAGAGCAGAAAACCCAGCTCTGGGTGTGGAAAACACGCCTATGCCTACTGGAAGCATTGGGAAAACAGATGTGAGGCACCTGGAATAGGCACAGACAACAAGAAGCAGCTTCATTGGGAGCTTTTCTGGCAGCAGGGGGATGCCTCCTGTGCATCCCCCATGTGTAATTCCACAGTGGAATGGGCTGGGCAGGGAGGACTGTGCCTGCCGCTCTGTTCCCTGCCTCCTCTGGCCCTACGAGCAGGATGACACATCTTCCACAGCAGGATGAAGGAGGGAAGAGCGGCACCTGAAGGGCTCTGCACCCCAGGGATGCCCCTGCTGGAGCTCATCAGGGCAGAGGGAAGGGCAGCCCCAGGATTTCCATGTTGTTCCAGGAAAGAAGGGTGTTTAATGTGGGAGGGAAGTCTCTGCTCTGGAACGCAAATCACAGGAGCACACACAGTGCCATCAACACTGGCAGAACGGCATATGGAACACACAAACATGAGAAATTTGCTCTGAGAAACACTAAACATACCCAATTTCCTTCTTTTCCAGCAATTCAGTTACTGTCAGCCACTGCCAGGCCAGGCCAGCCCAGCACAGGGCACCCTGGTTCTCACAGCCCCACCCCACTCCCTTGCCCCATCTCTGGCACATCCTGCTGCCTGGGACATATTGTGCTGGGAGGTGACAGGGTTGGGTGGAGTGACACAGGGACAAGGCTCCTGGGACTCAAAAGCCATGGGAATCAGAGTGGTCTTGGTGAAGGTGATGGATGGCTAAACCAGGCACCAGCCTGAGGACTGTGGGAGCTGCACCCAGTACTTCTGTGGAGAAAATCCTTCGCGTTCTGATGATGTTCAGGGAATCAGGACTTTGTGGTTTTTTTTACATTTTTGGATAAATAAAGAAAAATTTGCAAGAAACCTGCTGTGTGATATTATCAGAAACAACCCAGAGAGCCTTGAGCACAGCTCAACCACCATGACCAGTTCCTCTGCTGTACCCTGGTGAGGCAGAGAAACAAATCCATTTGGGGACAATCAGTGGGAATCTCCAAATGCTGCTTCCTTCTGGAAGATCATATTGAACCTAAACACAGGACCAGGAACATTTGCAGGGGAGAAGCAAACATCCAGGTCCTGAAATACCCAGGCTGTGGGACCAGCCGGGGATTGCTGTGGAAGAAGCTGAGCACTATCCTTACCCTCCAGGGCTGGGAAAGATGGAAATACCCATGGGAAGAAGAAGCAGAAGACCTCACCATGGCTACACACCCTATTCATGAGATGTCTGCTACTTCCCCAAGCAGAAATCACAGTACTTCCTGCTGCAGCTGGAAAGAAAGAATCCCTTGGATGTGCTGGGACTGGGTACCCAAAATTTGCTTATTATCCAATGAAAAGGTCTGACTTCACCCCTCTGATAGGAATCCATAGTTCTTAGCATTCCCACAATGTAAAAAATATCTTTTCCTTGCTGTGGGAAGAGAAGTTGGATTACAACTGCTCCCAGAGTTAGTGGATGCTGCAGAAAAGGAGAGAAAAGGGTTAAAATTATAAAAGATCTAACAGGGACACTGGCTAATTGTCATTTCCATGTGATGGCTGATTAGAAGAAAGACTGGTTCAGATTTGATCCCAGATTTATTTTTCCCTGGCATGTCCCATTCCCAGCTCAGAGAGATGCTGGTGCACACACACGGCACTCTGGAGGCTGACGGACAAGGGGCAGCAGGGACCCAAAGTGGTTCTGTGCTAAAAAAAATCTCAGAGGGGAGATTGTAGCTAGGGTATGCCTCACAATAGTATGCAAGTATTAAGGGATTAATGGAAAAGTCTAGACGTGACACAGTTAATTATACCCTGCTCCTGCAGAGAGAGGAGCCGACCTCAGGATGCTGTAGATGCTGTGTCAGGGCAGCTCTGCCCACATGCCCCTGGCACAGCAGAGCACCACAGCCAAAATCCCAGATATTAATGGGCTGGAAACCATAGGTTTTGTCCAACTATTTCTCCTCTTTCCTTTGCTCTGGTTTATTCATGTCTATGCTGCTGCCAAAGCTATGCTTCACTCCCTGTAGGCAAAAATTGCTGGATATTTAGTCTGAGTTCTTTGCTCACCACTCAAAAGTTTTGGCTGGTACCTGATTGCTCCTCCACCCCCTAGACATTACTAATTCCTCAGGGATTTCTCCTGCCAAACAGCTGGGTTGAGGGGCAAAATCTGGAGGTTACAGAAAACACTATCAGGCAGGGCTGACAGACCCCATTCACCGGGAAAATCATTCCGAGGGGGCTCAATGGCTGGTGTGAGGGCACTGGAAATAAGGCAAAGGAGAAAGAAGACCCAATGTGAATGGAAAAAATGTGGATGATTCCCAGTTCCATGCCTGCGGCAATGGGACTCTTCAAATTTAGACATTTCAGCTAAAAAAAAAAATAAATCTGGAATGCAGGAGCAGAGAGCAGCCCTATTTCTAGCTGTGACTCCTCCCTGAATGCTTGGCTTCCAAGACGACTCAAAGCACTTCTTCCTGAGCTATAAAAAGAGCTGGAGTGGGACTGCAAGAGCCAGGAAGACAAACAAGGGAGTAGTTTGCCCTCCTGTTGAGGACATGGGTAAAGCCAGGAGAGGGTCTTGCTCAACCCACTTTTGAGGTTCCCCCAAGGAAGGAGAGTTGTGGGGCATGGCAGGAATTCCAGGCTGGATCCCACCCACCAAAATGCTGTCTGTGCCATGTCCCAAGGCACCCCACCACCTACCACCCCTCCTGTGTGAGGAGAAAGTCTAGGGCTGGCCCCATCCACCACCCCAACACAATTCTGTGTTCCCTGTGCTTGGGGAGGATTAAAGGTACCATGGTGATCAGGGACAGAGGATGGAGTGTCCCCTAGGACCACAGCATGGAAGGAGCTTCACCAAAACACAGCTCCAGGCTGCTGAACGGGTCAACAGGCTCACCTGACACCTGCTCCATGAATCCCAGCAGGACAGGATGAACTGTGCAAGTTCCAGGTGACCATAAAATTCAGCAAACTCAGGAACACTCACCTTTGCCCTCTCCAGACAAGTATTTACCTCTGCAGAAGCAGCCAACCTGGCAGACTGTTGGAACATTTCATTCTCATTTGTGAAGTGCGCAAAAACATTCCTGGCTGGAAAAACACCACCAGGTCACTGACGGGGAATGGCACCACCAGGAGAGATGAGTTCTTCAATGGCTTCACTGACTCAGCGCAGAAGAAGCATCTCTTCTGGCACAGCTATTCCCAGCCTGCACTGACTTCTTTAACACCCAGAAAGTTGAAGCCTTCCTCTGCCATTACTTCAGCATAAGACCTCAGAAAATCTCCCCACACCACTAACTGGACTTTACTCCTGAAGAGTTCCAGTAGAGCTGGACTGGGTGGTCCATATGGAGCAGCCTGAAGCCGGCACACTTGGTAACCACAGTTCAGGAGCAGGAAGAGAGGGACAACAGATGGGGCATCACCTCAAGCTGAATCAGGCAAAGTTCAAGTTGGACATCAGAAGGAATTTCTCCATGGAAAGTGTTGTCCAGCATTGGACAGGGCTTCCCAGAGAGGTGGTGGAGTCAACATTCCTGGAGGTGTCTAAGAAATGACAGGACATGGCACGCAGAGCTCTGGGCTGGGTGACAAGGTGAGAATCAGTGACAGGTTGGACTTGATGATCTTGGAGGTGTTTCCCAATCCAAAGGATTCTGTGATGCCCATGGACCAGCAAGGTGAGGGCCAGCACTGGTGTGACCGGCTGCCAAGCCCATGGAGATGCCAGAGTGCTGATCCATGCTTTATTCCCTGGGATGCAGAGGTTGCATTTAGTTCATTTAGACATGGGACACAGACGTTGTGGATGAACTGTGACTTCACCACGATCAGGCTGGGGATCTGAGGGTCATATCTGGCTTCTGCAGAAGATGCTAACTGCTCTTTTCAGCAGTTCAACAGAGCACTCCTGAGCCCAGGTGCCTGATCCCAGAAAAGATGTCCCTGCCCATGGCAGGGGATTGGGATCAGATGATCTTTAAAGGTCCTCCAGCCAGTGTTTTAAAACAGTCTCTTAGCACATGGAGCTGCCTTTTGTAACTGTGTAATCTCAGTCCCTTCTTTGGTGGGACACCTCTCCAGCTTGCCAAGCCTCACACCAATGGAGAGCATGTCCTAAGGGTTGGTTGTGGTTGTGGTTGTGGTTGTGGTTGGTGTTGTGCGATGAGGATGGGCTCAGCTCTGTATCTGCTACAGAATCGGACCCTGGCCACGGCTTCCAACATCTTCAGGCCAACACCAGGGTGTCAATCCCCACCATGGGCTGGGCTGGGTAGGTCCATCAGCTTTGTCCTGGAGCCTGTGCCCTCCACAGTGCTTGGCACTCACTCACCGATCCCCTCCTGCCCCTTGGTCATGCCAGTTTGGTGCTCCAAAAAAAAGGTGCCTTTGTTCCCACCAATGCAGAAAGTACCAGTCCAGTGGCTGGGAAAATTGTGGACTGAGGAATCAGGCAGCTCCAGAATTGCTCTTACCTGTACTCAGCTCATAGGGAGGTTGCCAGTCTGGTTTGATGGTTTGGCCATGAAACTCAGGTTCAGGGAGACCTGGGGTTGCCCAAATGTGTCATACTCGAGTCTTAAGGTGAAGAAGACTCTTTGTTGCTTGGCAGTGGAGCAAAGTAATAAAATTCCGCTGAGCTGTGGCTACTTTATTCCAAGACTTCCATAATTTTAGATGCTATTTTTATTTAGTCTGATTGGTATCTAGCTTTATGTGATGACAATAAATCCCAGTTTAACACCATCAGCCTGTGCCCTTCCCACGTGAATGTTCAGTCCTGTTGTGCCAAGTGCCTGCCATGCAGCAGAAGAGGAAGCTTCCATCAGAGAAAGGGATCCTTTGGGAGAAGTGGCTTCTCTCGCCAGGGCCGGGTTGGAGACTTGCTGCTTATTGTTCCTATTTGTCTCTTTTATTGGAATAAAAGATGGATGTGAGCAGCTCAGCACTCTCGAGAGAGTCCGTGGCATCGTGCTTTATTTGAATTAGCAGATGCTGGCTGGAAAATAGTTTTGTCCACTCGTTGTGTTCACATGGAAGTGAACAAGAATACAGGGTTTCGTAAGTGCAAATTGTGTGGCAAAGTGCTTGTGCCAGAACCTCAGGGAAACCCAAACCCCAGGGAAACTGTCCCTTCTCCTGCCTTCTCCCCAGAAAAACAGGGGACGGCATCAGTGGGGAGACTTCAGTAGTCATGGCCCACTGGGACTCCTAAAGAGCACAGGGAAAGCTTGAACTCATTGCACAGAATACTGGACTGGTTTGGGTTGGAAAGACCTTAAAGATCACCGAGTTCTATCCCCTGCCATGGGCAGGGACACCTTCCACCAGAAGCAAGGTGTCCCAGGGTGCTCCAAGCCCCATCCAACTTGGCCTTAGACACTTCCAGGGATGGGGCAGACACAGCTTCCCTGGGCAACCTGTGCCAGGGCCTCACCACCCTCACAGCCAGGAATTCTCACCAGCATCTCACATCTATCCACTCTCTGTCAATCTGAAGCCATTCCCCCTTGTCCTGTCACTCCAGCCCCTTCTTCAAAGTCCCTCTCCAGCTCTCCAGGAGCCCCTTTAGGCACTGGAAGGGCTCTAATGTCTCCCCAGAGCCTTCTCTTCTCCAGGTGAACACCCTCAGGTGTCTCAGCCTGTCTCTAGAGCAGAGGGGCTCCAGGCCCCAGTATATCTTCGTGGCCTCCTCTGGACTTGCTCCAACAGCTCCACTTTAATTCCTGGAATTGTCCAAAGCCAGGCTAGACAGGGCTTGCAGCAACCTGGTCTAGGGGAAGGTGTCTCTGCCCATGGCAGGAAGTGGAACAAACTAAGCTTTAAAGGTGCCTTCTAACCCAACCCTCTCATTGAGTCCATAATAAACTATTCAGTGTCTGTGAAGACCTTTGAGAAAATAATTCACCTTTCTACTGTGGACGGGATCATTTACCCTGCCCCGTGATTAGCCTGGAACAGACACAATGTATAATTAGCCCAGCCGTGGGCTGGACTTGCACATCCGGGCTAAAACACCCGGCTGTGCTGCCTGTTTCTGCTGTCACCGGGGAACAGACTGTCCCCAGGAAGTTTTTTAATTTGGTGAGTGTGCAAAATAAATCAGCCAAGCTGGTGGTAGGGATGAGGGCCAGGATCCAGCCCTTCCTCCAGCTCTCAATCTGCTGTATGACCCCCCAGGTGCTGACCCTCTGTCCCAGGTTCAGAGGGTACAGAGTCAGCAGCAGGTGATGGGATGAGGATGGGCACAGAATCCAGGTGCTGGGGCTTGTGCTGCAGTGCCATGTGCCAGACAGTGCTGGCGCAGGCGATGCCCATCCTGTCCCCATGTCATGCACACAGGATGATGCACTGGGCTGCAGTGGGCGCCTTCTCCCCCATCCTGGTATTCTCAGTCCTGGTATTCTCTGTCCCTCCTGCAGCTCCAGCCCCTGTCCAGAGGTTTTTTTCTTCTCGAAGAGCAAAGCTGGGATGAGTCACCCGCTCCTCCTGACAGGTGCCCACATCCCATATGCCCTTCACCAGTGTTTTTGCTGGACTTGGGTCACAGCCAGGGGAAGCAGATGGGACCACACTGAGTCCAGAGTTCTAATGGGGAATTTAGTAAAAACCCAGCCTTCCTGGCTGTTTCTCCTCAGCTCTGCAAATGGATGGAGTTAAACTGGATAAATTTCAGAGGGCAAGAACCCCCCTGCACCCTCAGCACAGGACATCTTCGGTGTGGAAGTACATTTTGAGTGAGAGGGAAAGGGGTTTTTGGGACAGCAACATCCCCCAGCATCTCTGTCTTCCCACTTGGTCTCTGGTGTCATTCAGGGCAAGGTTCCCCCTTGTCACTTGGTGGTCCAAAACCATCATGTTTTCCCAGCTACAGAAGCTCCTGGACTCGGGAGTAGTTTCAGCACCAAATCCTCCTGAGGCTTAGCTGCTTCTGGAGTCCATCCCCACATTAAAAATCTCAGATATTTTTGCATCTAAAATAGATATATCTAAAAAAACTCCTAAACTCCTCCATCTCTGCATGCACTAACGAGAAAAGCAGCCCCATATCTGGTACAAGACAAACTATTTTCTTTCCCTAGGGATGGAAATAAGTTTCTAAGTGGGACTCTCTGAAAAGAGACAAGATGAGTCATTACTTCACTGCTGAAGCTGCATTCAATCCCCAGCACCTCTAGCTCCCAGTAAAAGTCAGGAGACCAAAAGCACCGGGGTTCACACAGCACAAAACCCAGGAGCTCCTTTCCCTGGGGATGAAAGGGCCATGAATTAATCCCCTTTGTCACCGACTCCCTCAGGATGGGCTCAGTTGCCACCAGCCCTCACTCCCCACAGCCAGGAGCTATTTTTTCCTGTTCTTGCTAGTGTCAATATGTTTCTTTAAATATCTTTTTGGAGAGGCTGTATATATATAGCCCCACTCTGGTGCTTTGAAAGGAGTCTCATTTCCTGTGTAAGAACTGAAGTTCTTGGCAAAGCTGCTGGAGGCTGCAGCATCTGAACCACAAAAATTGTTTTTTCAGTAGTAAATGGTATTTCCTTTGCAACTGTGAGTTGGACCAAGCTGGGTCTGGTCTGAAACCAGCTGGGTTGCTGTGTCTGGGAGATATAGGACCATATTCCCAATTATAGAAATAATGGGAGAAAAGGATTTAATTGCATTAATGGGGCTGTGATGGTGGCCCAGAGGTTGCACAGCCTATAGCAGGTACAGGATAGGCACAAAGCTGCTTTTAACCTGCATTTGGCTGTGAAAAAGTTGGGTTCACGTATCAAAAGGATTTATTAACTGACACTGAGAAAGGAAAAAAAAAGATCCATTCCATTTGCACCTGATACATTTCTCTTTCTTTTGCACCATCCCTCTGTACCTGGTTTTAGAGAAGGCTCCTCCAGCAGCAAGGTAGGAAGCAAAACAGCTTTGCAGCCCCTGGGGGATGGCTCATGGATACTGAGGACATGAAAACCTTCCTGAGGAGATGTGGCATCAGCTGCATTCAGACTTCTGCATCTCCTTGACATGAAAATGGCACACCTTCCCACTGGGAAACCCTTAGGAGGAGGGTCTGACATCCCCAGCACCATGCTGGGGACTCTGATGGCAGGAGTGGAGATGCAGCCACGTCAGCAATCACCTTCTGCTGCAAATATGTCTTTCCAGGTTAATTTATGAGTCATAAATGGCTTTTATTGCTGCACACAGTCCTAAGGACCCAGTGTGTAAAGTGCCAGAGGTAGTGGTGGCCCAAGTGGTCCCAGTTTCCTTTTGCTACTCCCTGAGTTTCCTAGAAAAAAAACTGCAGACAAAGAACCTAAAATGCAAGTTTTTTAGATTTTCTGCAGGAATTTTAGAGAAGTGTCTCCTCCCAACCCTCACCCTTGTCAGGATGGATCACCTTTGGAATTGTCCCTGTGGCACAGGGACTATGCTGGGCATGCAGCCACATCTGCTGGTATAAAGCCCCAGCAGCCATGAGCTCTGGGAAACAAACAGAATTCCTGTAGCTCCTCCACAGCCCCGGGCACTGTCTTCACCTCACGTCCTCATCCCTGGGACACAGCCCAGACCCAGGACAGGGCAGCCTGCAGTGGTGTGGGACATGATGGCTCATGATGGAGCACAGCTGGGCACTGGAGCAGTGCTCAGGACAGGAGATACAAGAGCAACAAATAACAAGAGTTATTTGGTGACTTTGCAGCCCAGGAGATGACAACACACTACCACAACATGCTGCCTCCCTTCCACCCAAAACCCACAAGGCAGGGACAAGGACTGAAGCTCAGGGCATGTCCTACTGCAACTTCAAGGGCACTTCCCTCAGTTTAGATGTCTGAGCATTTTGCTGCTCTCCAGTGATGGGTTTACAAAAAGAAGGAACAGGTTGGTGCAGGAAGAGCTGAGCTGTGTCAGGAAGGAGATCTTTCCACATCTCCAGCCTTCCAGGAGTCAGCTGCTGCTTTGCTTGGGAATGTTATGCATCACCTCTGGAGTCTGCAGTTGCATGTGCACTGATGGCCTGCTGGCCATATCCCTGCTGGGAATGAAGGGAAATATCCCATGGCAGTCCAACACATGAGTGAAGGAGCAGGAGAGCCTGGGACATCATCCCTGCCCTGCTGAAGTCCTGTGTCCTTCCAACTCCATTTTCACCCTCAACACTTCGGCTCATTCAGCTGTTGAACATCCAGTCTTTGCCAACCAGCTAAGCACAGAAGGAATTTCACTCCTTGGCTCCATCAGGGCACAAAGATGTCTGCTGTGGACAATTATAGCATGAAAAGAGGAAGAAGGAGAGAAGGAGGGAAGGTCCCAAGAAGGGAAGATCCCAAGCACCAAACTAAACAAAGAAGATCTTCCCTGCAGAGCTCCAGCACCAGGACATACCCCTTAATCCAACCAGGAGAACTTGGAGGGGATGCAAACATCAGACACCCTATGAAATACAAACATTTATCTTAAAATATGGGAGAATTTTCACTTCTGGTGTTTCCTCTCCTCCGTTGGTGACCTTTGCTGTGCCCAAAGTTTTGTGCCGAGGTTGAGGCGATGAGGGGTGAATCAGCACATGAAACACCAGCAAAGGGGGAACAGTCATTGCAACATTCCTACTCCCACAGCAGGGCTGCACCCAGCTCATCCCAATGGCAGCAGAACTGCAGGATTTGGTGCCCCTGTTGCTCAACTTCCTATGAAAACTATCAGCATTGAAAGGAAAGGAAACGAGGAGCTCTTGGCTGTGTCTTGCTCTCCCTGAGCTGCTCTTGCCCAGCAGGCAGCAAGGAGAGCATGAAAGGAACACCATGCCTGGCCACGTCCTCAGGCTTCCCACATTTGCATTCTCAGGAAAATCGAGACACTTGAACAACCGTAAGAGCAGAAGAGAGGTCACCAGGAAATTTATTCCAGTTTATCTCTAAGCCAACAGATGGATGTTGTCAGGGCAGAGTTGTTGTGCAATGTAATGACCACCATGGAAGCTTTCCACCACCAGAATATCCCACCATCATAAGAGCATCCTGCCACCATGGAACCATTCCATCACCAGTTTACCACCACCATGGAAATATCCCACCACCACAGGAGCATCCGATCACCACACCTCCCTGCTACTAGGGTGTTCCACCACCACCACAGCTTCATAGGATCCTTTTGTTCTTCCAAACCGAGCTCAGACCACAGAAATTGGGTGCTGCCAACCCAAGCAGATGCTCCTCAGGCTCCCCAAAGGACCATTTGGACACACTTTCTGCCTGTTTGGGCTCTTTTAGTCCAAAATAGGCTTTGTGATGCATGTGCTGCTGCCCTGAGATAGGCAGGATTGGAGGGGAGAGAAGGAGTCTGTACATACTGAAACACAGGGAAAATTTTCATTTTAAAGCCATTTAACAGGTGAAACTTTTCTTAAAAGAAGTCACTTCCAAAAAGAAAAAAACCCAAACCCACAAAGTTTCTCTAAAAAAAAACCTCAGAAAGAAGAAGTTGGACAAAAACTGTATGACCAAGACCTAAGGGATGCCTGGCAAATTCTCTAAACTGGAGAGAGAGAATGATGAAAAAAAAAAAAAAAGAAAAAAAAAAGGGAGAAAAATGAGTGAAAAAGGCAATTACATGGAGCTGAAGCACAGAAGAAGGAAAAGCCAGATAAGGCCATGCTGTGTCATTAGTCTGGAAATCCAGTGAGGAAGATGAAACCCAGCTCGTTGGTTTGTGGGTACTGCTCCACCACCCTCTCCACTTGGCCCTTTCTGGGAAACTACGAGTCTTGGGGGAGTCTGTGAGAGCTCCAGGCCCATGGGGCTGCTGTTGACAAGGAGCCAGAAGGTTCCAGGAGCAAACCAGTTCCACTCCTACCTTTAGCAGTAAGAATAAATAATTGATGGCTGAGGCAACCTGAGCAGGAATGTGAGCAGAGCCCTGCACATGGTCCTGCATCCAACTTCACACCCTGGTGGGTCTTCTTCCAGCAAACCCCCCTCAGACCTGATCCTCGGTGTTTATTTCCACCCCGAAGCCATCTCCCTTGTGTTCCTACTCTGGGCTCATCCAAGCCTGTTCCCACTGGTCCCACTTCTACTCTTGTGTCTGCCTCAGCTTCCCTTCCTCTCCCACAGTAGGTCTGGACAGCTCTCCTTCACTCACACTTTCTATCCCTGGACATGGAACAGGGCCAAGCTGTCCTCTTCTGCCATCCCTCCCTCTTCACCTTCCCCAAGCCTTGCCCAGGCACATCCCCAGCTGCTCCAAGCACATCCTTTCCCCAAATCATCAGCTTTTTGCACCAAAGCATCCTTGCTGCCCCTCCAGCTTGCCTGCCACCTTTCTTCTGTGCAGGACATCAATCCATCACTTAAAACCTGAGTTGAAGGGTTCCATCCAGATACTCTGGATGCTGCTGAGGAGCAAAATCTGTCTGCTTTTCAACCTGTCAGTGCATCTTCCCAGGAGCCACCCGCAGGGACAGACCCTGTCCCCTGCCCTGTCCACACCCGGTGTCCCTGAGTGACACGGGAGCAGAACCCAGTGGGGTGACTGACTCCACTGGCCAAAGAGCCACTCCATGGCCCCTCCAGCCAGTAGAGACACGGGCTATGTGTGCCCAGGGCGGCTCCAAGGACAGGGTGGCACGGTCTGGGGCACGATGCCCAGCTGTGGCTGGGCTTGGAGAACCGGCAGCTCAGGCCAGGGGGTGAATATTCCCCAGCCCCACTGGAAGGGAGGCCAGGCTGAGCAGCCACTGCTGGGCTGGGGCACCCTCGGTGCCGCTGCACCCGGACGGCCCCGGGCGTTCCTCCAGGGCCGGCCTCAGCCTCAGCCTCAGCC
>VXBQ01012800.1:0-12844 GCA_013400175.1 Phainopepla nitens | reverse complement strand
GGCCCAAAGGCTCTCTCTGCTGGCACGGCACGAGCTCCGTCCCCCACATCCCCAGGGCCCCGGACTGGACGGGAATCAGCCTCGGACAAAAGCTCCAAAAGCCCCAAATCCTTCTGGGGGTCTGCAGGACGCATCAGCACATGGATTCCTTACTCCTGCTGCCTTCCCAGAATAAACCCTCCCAGCCAAAGCCATCAGGGAATGAAAGCACGAGGAATTAAATTAGGAATTTTGTCCCTGCAGCTGAACCGGGCTCTGCCCAGGCAGCCCAGGGTTGCTCCCTGCCTTGGGAAGGACACTGGGAAAGTGCTTGGGGACGCTGCTGCCACCCGTGTGTCCCCTCCAGGGGATCCCAGCCCCCCTCCTGCCCCGCAGCTCCAGGCCAGGCACAGCTTTGCCCTCAGAATTCCATGGATTTTTCTACTTTTGACTGGACTGAAGTGGTAAAAAACTAAAAGCCACCGTTGCTGTGGCCACGGGCCACCGGCCACCGGCCCCAGGGCCTCGCCCACACAAGGCCTGGTTTTATTTTGCCACCTGTAAACATTTTTGGTATCAAGGGTCTTCTCACTGATCTTCATCCAGCTGCTCCAAGAGAGTCCTCCTCTGTTTTTCCAGCTCCCCCTCGCTGAGCTCGCTGCCAGAGGTGTCCCAGTTTCCCTGGGGAGAGATGGGCAGTGCTCAGCACTCAGCACGGCAGTTCCAGGGAGGCTCCACACTCGGGGCCCCAGCAGGGACACACAGCCAGAGCTGGCTGCTCTGTGTCACTGAGAACCCCCCAAAACCCAGAGCTGGGAATGGCAAAGACCTCCAGGATCATCACGTGGAAGCTCTGAGCTTTCCCAGAGCACGCCTGTGCAGCAGATCCTGCTGCCAGAGCCCAAAGCATCAGGAGAAAAAGGAAGCAGAGCTTACAGAATCTTTTCCAGGCCGTTTTTTAGTGGGAGATTTATGCTTGGACTCGGATCTCTGTCTGGCTCTTTCCTTCTCACTGTCCCTCTCCCTTTCTTTCTTGTCCTTCTCTCGTTCCACATCGGATTCTGGGGAATCCTGTGGGGGAAAAAAAATGGGAACAGTGAATATTAATGCTGAGTATTTTCAAGTCCAACTTGAATTGTAGAATCATGGAATGATTTAAGCTGGAAGGGACCTTAAATCTCATCTCAGGGACAACTTCCACTATTATTCACCCTGGCCTTGGACACTTCCAGGGATGGAGCAGCCCCAGTTTTCCTGGGAAACCTGTGCCAGGGAAGGAGTGAAGCTCCTTCTGCTTTTTAGATCCTTTTGCTGCTCTTGCACAGCTCTGAGCTTCCAACACCACCCCGATGCTCAGGCAGGCAGGAGGAATGCCTGGGATCCTTCCCAGCTCCCCACAGCCGAGGAGAACACCTGGATTTGCCAGCATCAACAGCAATCCCAGGTTACTCATGGAGCTCTTCACATGGAGCTAAACCCTCCAAACTCAGCAGTTTTAAGTGGTTTAAGTAAGAGGACTATATAATAGAAAATTGTTATTTTGGCAATACCCTCCTCTAGCTTGATCCCAATTTTCCCCAAGGAAAATCCAGCTGGGATTAGTGACAGCAGGTGCCAGGCTGTCCATAACCCAACTTCAAACTGAGCTTCACTTACAGACTTGTGCCTCCTCTTCTTGCTCTTCTTCTTGTGCTTTTTGGACTTCTTGTAACTCCTCTCTGCAGCCACAGGGAAAAACAAAAGACCCAGGAAATCACCGGATAAATCCCAAAGGGTGAATCCCAGCTGGTTTAAAGGCAATCCCAAAGGGTCAATCCCAGTTTAAAGGCAATCCCAAAGGGTCAATCCCAGTTTCAGGCCCAGCCCAAAGGGTCAATCCCAGCTGGTTTAAAGGCAATCCCAAAGGGTCAATCCCAGTTTAAAGGCAATCCCAAAGGGTCAATCCCAGTTTAAAGGCAATCCCAAAGGGTCAATCCCAGTTTCAGGCCCAGCCCAAAGGGTCAATCCCAGTTTCAGGCCCAGCCCAAAGGGTCAATCCCAGTTTAAAGGCAATCCCAAAGGGTCAATCCCAGTTTAAAGGCAATCCCAAAGGGTCAATCCCAGTTTCAGGCCCAGCCCAGCCCATCCCGTACCGGATTCGGCGCTGGACGAACGCTCCGACACCGACCGCGACTCCGAGCGCTGCCGCTTCTTCTTGGAGTGGCTGTCGTCATCCTCGGACTCTGAGCCCTTCACACAGAGCCAGGGGGATCCCAGTTAGTGCTGGGGATCCCAGTTAGTGCTGGGGATCCCAGTTAGTGCTGGGGATCCCAGCAGGATTCAGTCAGGAGCGCAGAGGGAAGGCTCTCAGCAATACTCACGGAGCGGGAACGGGAGCGCTTCCGGTGATGTTTTTTGGATTTCTTCGAATGTTTCTTGGTCTTGGAGTGGTGGTGCTGACACTCGTGCTGTGGGCAAGGCAAGGAGGGCACAGCTCGGAATTCCAGCAGGGACTGGGCTTGGGAAAGCCCTGAAATCCCAGCTTGTTCCACCGTGGGTAAGGGGAAGTTCCCTGGAGCAGGGTGCTCCCAACCTGGCCTCGGGCAATGGCAGGGATGGGGCAGCAAAACCTCAACAACTCCCACAGGGCTCCCCAGAGAACTGATGGGATGTTTCTCCTCATCCAGGAAAGTTGGGGAAGGTTAAAACTCCATAAAATCAGCATTTAATGGGAGAACCACATCAGATCCTACAGTGCATCCCAAAAACCTGATGGGATGTTTCTCCTCATCCAGGAAAGTTGGGGAAGGTTAAAACTCCATAAAATCAGCATTTAATGGGAGAACCACATCAGATCCTACAGTGCATTCCAAAGAACTGATGGGATCTTTATCTACAAAAGCTGGGAAGGCTAAAAATTCCATAATATCAGCATTTAGTGGGAGAACCATCTCATTATTTCCTACAGTGCATCCCAAAAACCTGATGGGATGTTTCTCCTCATCCAAGAAAGTTGGGAAAGGTTAAAACTCCATAAAAATCAGCATTTAATGGGAGAACCACATCAGATCCTACAGTGCATCCCAAAAACCTGATGGGATGTTTCTCCTCATCCAAGGAAGTTGGGAAAGGTTAAGAAATTCCATAAAATCAGCATTTAATGAGAGAACCACATCAGCTCCTACAGTGCATCCCAAAAAACTGATGGGATCTTTCTCCTCATCCACAAAAGGGGAAAGGTTAAGAAATTCCATAAAATCAGCATTTAATATCAGAATACCTAAAAATGGGCACTGCTGCCATGCTGGAGCTGCAGTAAAGGCAGCCAGGAGCAAGAAAAACCCAGATTCCCAAGGATCTGCTCCCTGGATCCAAGTTAAGCCTGGCCTAACCCCAGCCCTGGTTCTGCCTAACTGGAAATGACAGAATTCAAAGCCACAATTTCAGTTCAAATTCTTCCAAGCTGCAGGAAATGGAACAAAACCCTCAAATGTGAGAGCTGAAAAATCAAAATTAATCTCCTGTTATCACTTTATGGAAAAAAAATCCAGAAATTCCTACCCAATTTAGAAGGAATTTTTCTTGTCCAATGATTTCAAAAACAAAGGAATAATTACCTCAAGTACGTGAAGGAAATCCTTAAATATCCTTTTCCTTTCAGATTCCAGGGTGATGTCTTCAAATGCTGGTTCCTTCACAAATCTGTCTCTGATCTGTCAGGAAAATTAATTCTATTAATGATATTCAAAGTAATTAGATTATAAATTGATTAAAATATTAGGACAGAAGACAATAATAAAATGTAATATAGTAACGATAATGGCAATAAGAAATAATAAAACCAGTAAGGAATAATAACAAAAGTGATAAAAACCATAATGAATAATAAAGATAAAAAGGAATAATAAAAATAATAAGGCAAAATAGAAAAAATAGGGTATAATAAAAGTAATAAGAAATAAAAGAAAAAGGAAAAATAAGAAATAAGAAATATAAGAAAACAAAAAACCTGAAGACATAAAAATAAGAAAAAAACCAATAAGAAATAACAGTAATATGAAGAAATAATACAAATAATAAGAAAAATAAGAAAAATAGGAGAAAAATAATAGGAAAAATAAAAAAAAACCCAATAATTTTAAAATTAATAAAAGCAATAAAAAAATATAATTATTTTCACCAATTGTAAAAGCCCCTGAACTGGTACAAGGCTAAACTCTTTTAATCCCAGATTTCCAAGCAAATCCCAAATTTCCAGTGTTCAGGGAAGCTCTAACTCAAGGAAACATGGAGAATCCCACTGTTTTCCCTGCACATTCCATTTAAGATTACAAAACCCCCAATATTTTATAAATTATCCTTGGAAAGGGAAAGTTTTCCAGGGTATTTTATCCAGGATGAAGTTCATACTATTAAATAATTTTAATTAACTCTGGGTGGGAGTTGTGAGATTTTTTTGGGGCTTGTTTTTTGGGGTTTTTTTCCATTTCTTTTAGGATTTCTTTTCATTTCAAAAGCCTCAGGATGAACTTTTCCCATCCAACTCCCAATTTCCCTGAGGAAGCCACAGGATTTTCTGGGATTTTGAAGCAGAACCAGGAAGAGCCTGGTGAACGCCGGGTTTTTTTGGGATTACCAGGGGTCTGCTTGGGAACTTGGGGAATTTTTTCCCAAGGAATTCTCATCCTTACATCCTCCCAGACAGCATCCAGCTCGATGGGGGGGGTGGCCTGTTTCAACATGCTCTTGAAGGCTGATTCCTTCCTCTTCATCTTCCGAGCCTCCTCCTTCTCCCGCTCCCGCTCCCGCGCTTCCGCCTTCTCCAGCAGCTGTGGGGAAAAGGGAGTGAGGGGTGGGCAGTGGAAGGGAAGGAATTCCACTTCCAGAATCACAGGGTCATCAAGGCCAACTGTGCCCTTGCTGCCTGGGAAGGCTGAAGCTGGAAGCAGAGCCCAGGTGGGATAAAAGGATAAAAAGGGATTTATTGAAAGGATCCAGCCTGGGCAGGGCAGGAACCCCTTGGGGCTGCACCCAAGGCAAACCCACAAATGGGCACAAAATGGATCCCGGGCACGAGGCCTCACACTTTGATAGGTTTGGGTCCATCAGCAGATTGGAGTGAATTGTCCAATTCCAGCTGCAGGTGATGAAGCTCCATCCTCCTTGTTCCCTCTCTCCCTTCACTGCTGTTTCCACTCCTGGGCCTCAAATTTGTCCTTGGTGCCCAGCTGGAAAGGAATTGTTTTGTCTCCCTGCTCTGTGCAGAGAGCTCAGCAACCCTGAATATGAACCCAGAACTGCACACTGAACCAGCACAGAGTGTGAAAAATAGAAAAGCTGAAACTGAAGGCATCACCCCAACTCCTCACTAAACCCTGGCACCCAGTGCCACATCCAGGCTTTGTTAAACACACCCAGGGACGGTGACTCCAGCACCTCCCCAGCAGCCATTCCAGAACTTTATCCCCCTTGCTGTGAAGAACTTCTTCCCAATATCCAACCTGGATTTCCCTTGGTGCAGCTCGAGGCTGTGTCCCCTGGTTGTGTCAGTGCCTGGAGAAAGAGCCCAGTCCCAGCTGAGCACAGGCACCCTGCAGGGAGCTGTGGAGAGTGCTGAGGGCACCCCTGAGTCTCCTTTTCTCCAGGCTGAGCAGCCCCAGCTCCCTCAGTGGTTCCTCACAGGGTTTGTGCTCCCAGCCCCTCTCCAGCCTCGCTGCCTCCTCTGGACACGCTCAGGGGTCCCAGTGTCCTTCCCAAAGAGAGGCCAGAGCTGGGCACAGCACTGGAGGGGCTCCTCACAGTGCCCAGGGCAGGGGCAGAGCCAGCTCCCTGCTCCTGCTGCCACCCTGCTCCTGACACAGGCCAGGATGGGGCCCTCTGGGCCACCAGGGCACTCTGCTGCCTCGTGTCCAGCCCAGCACCCCCAGCTCCCTCTCCGGGCCCTGCCCAGCCACATCCTCCCCAGGGTGTTATCGTGGCCAAAATGCAGGACTGGGCCCTGGGGCTCATTAAACTCCATCCTGCTGGCCTCTGCCCATCCACCCAACCATTCCAGGTCCCTCTGCAGAGCCCTTCTCCCTTCCAACAGACCCACACACGCCCAGCTCAGTGTGCCTGCAAATCTACGAATGACAGACTCCATATCCCCATCCATATGGTCAATAAAGAGGTTTTTGTGGGCTCAGTTTGAGGTGGTTTGGATAGGAATGTAAGATATCCAGTGTGTTCTCCAAGAAAAGATGAGATTAGTCTTTAATTTATATGAAATCATGGATCAGGCCCCAACACAGACCCCTGAGGGAACCACTGGGGACTGGCCCCCAACTGGAATTTTGGAATTTCCTTCCAAAAAATCCAAACTCCTGTCAGCAGCAGGTATTCCAGCACTTCTGCCATTGGCAGGGAATCTTCTGCCTTTCCTCCATAAGGAAATGCTTCCAAGAGCTTCACTTGCATTGGGAAAAAGTGTGGAAGTTGGCATTTGTGACCAAAATCCAGGACCTGGCACATGGATGTATTAAACTTTATCTTACTGGACTCTGCCCAATCCCTTTATTGGGATTTCTGCACAGTTACCCCTCACAGTTCTGTCTCAGTCACTTGGAAATGAGAAGGCAATTAATTACTTTTCCTCTACTTGACAAATCAAAATTATTATTATATTCAATTATTTTATCAGAAATTAATCTGTTATTTCTTTTCCAAGCATGGAATTGTTGTTGCTGAAAATCCAATGATGCAAAATTAAAGGACCACACAAATCAGGAGAAATCTTATGTACAAACAGGAGACTGAACCCATCCCAGAATTCCTCAAGTTTGGGAATGCTGACTGCTTGGATTAAGGTTTATTTTTATTGAATGCTGACTGCTTGGATTAAGGTTAATTTTTATTTTGCCAGCTGGTATCAGTTAAAGAACCCTAAATAACAGAATATTCCTCAAATATTATGGAATTAGTTAGAAAATAAACCCTAATTCCTGTCTGGAGAAGGGATTTCCCATCCTAATTATCCAGATATCCCAATTAATGAATGAATTTATTAACGATGGATTTAATAATTAATACTTACACTGTTGAAAGCCAGCTTGATATTCCCTGCATCCAACGTGGTGGCTCTTTTAGTGGAGCTGATGACAGTGACAAAATCCTCAAAGGAAGTGTTCACTTCCACCACAAACCCTTTATCCTGGAAAAAACCAGCTCCTTTGGCACCAGGGAAACCAGGAATTCCTTCAATTCCAAGGAAATCCCAGCTCCCTTGGATGGGAAATGTGGAATTCAAGGAGGAGCCAGGAAATCCCCACCTTTAAGATGTCTTTAATTATCTTCTTCTCATCGTGGTAACGAGCTTTTAAATCCTCCACGTAGAACTTGAACAGGTCGAGTGCTGTTGATCCTGAGGGAGGGTTTAGTGAAGCCACAGGTCAGGTTTAACCCAGGAGCTGCATTTTTAGGTGTTTAAAAACTGGAATATTTGCTCTGACCTGCCCCAAACACCAGCATTTCCCTTCCTTGCTGCCCTAGGGTGACTTTGTGATGCTTATATCCCCAATCCAAGGAATAAGAATTCCCTAGGTGTTGAATTCTATACTTTTAAGACTAACTCCAAAAGCAAAAAAGGAAAAAGAAGAAGCCCAAAGTTTATTATCAAAAACTACACTTACTCCCCCACATCCTTCTCCTAAATTATATTATCTACAGTGGCTGGTGGGAAAAAGCTCTACTTTATTTTTTAGTTAGTTTTTAACTAATTAAGACCAAAAAAAAATCCCTAAACTATAGTTTTGTTCTTTTTCTTAGAACTATTTCAAACCTAAACTAGAAACCCAAAAAAGGACCAGACGTTCCCACCTATAACCCACCAAAACCTAACCCAAACCACAACATTTTTCAACACTACAAGAATTAATAACAAACTAAACGACCCACAGAATAGACTAAATTTATCACCTCCTCAAAGCAACAAGAAGTTTTGTTATTTAATATTATTTTTTTTTTTTTGGTGTTGGGGAGTGCTTTGCCTATTGAATAAACGATTTTTTCCACTTCTCTCCAATAAAAATCTTTTCCCCAACCAATTAAGAAAGGAACCACTTAAATTTGCTTTCCAAAAGAAGCCCTTTAGAGGTTTTCTCCCAGATTTTCCCTAAAAAAGCACCTACCAGGCTGGCCCAGCATGCTGGTGAATCTGATGTCAGAGCTGATGGCTGGGTACAATTCCATCCAGGAGGACATGGAGTGCAACTGCCCGTGCTCGTGCAGCTCATCCAGAAACAGCTGCAAAAAACCAGGAAAATGGGAATTTGGAGTCATCCCTCAAGCTCCTCCTGGCTGCCAGCTGGGATGGATCAGCTTGCTAACTGGAATTCCAGTTTTGTTCCACCAGGATTGAAAAAATCACTTTGATGTTGTTTTTCCTGCTTTTCTCCACCATCTACAATGTTCCAGCTGCACCTCCTTCCCATCCAGGCCTACTCCCCTCTGATTTTTCCCTACTTTTCCAGCTTTCTGGCATTACACAGCAGAGAAAATGCCACAATCCGAGGCTTTAAACACCCCCTTTGATCAATATAAATATTGATGATATTTATATTATAAATAAAATAACATTTTATGTATAAATAAGTTTATTTAGAGTATATTATATTTATGATATAGTTGTTATTATTATTACTTTAAAACAAATATTAACATTTTGCTGAAATAATAATATTATATTATTGAATATTATTTTAATATTATTATGATAATATTATTATTTTACTGAAACAATAATATTATAAAATAATGATAATATAATAATAATATTTTACTGAATATTTTTAGAAGAAAAAAGAAAGTATTTTTAGAAGAAAAAAGAAAGAGTATTTTTAGAAGAAAAAAGAAAGAGTATTTTTAGAAGAAAAAAGAAAGAATATTTTTAGAAGAAAAAAGAAAGAATATTTTTATTCCCCTCAGAAATAAAAAAGCAGCCCCACATGGAATATCCCGTGATATTTTTAGGACAGAACCCCAAATTCCACCAACCTGGAAAGATTCCCTGTTTTTACGCTGCCTCCTCCTCTCCCTCAGCAAACTTTTCTGCTTCTCTTCCTCCTCCTCTTTTTCCAAGGCCCTGATGTGTTCCTCAAAGCAGATCAGGGCATCCTCCTTATCCATGTCTAGCAAGAAAACAGGGAAAAAGGCAGGGAAAAAAAAAAAAATCAGATTATTCCTTCAGGGAAAAAGGCGGGAAAAAAAAAAATCAGATTATTCCTTCAGGGAAAAAGGCGGGAAAAAAAAAAAATCAGATTATTCCTTCCAAGTCAGGAAGGATCCTCCTTCCCCAAGAATTGCAGAGCCCAGGGACATACTCTGGAGCTCCTCATCCTCAGCAAAGGTGGGGTTGTCCATGAGGTACTGCTGAGCCTCTGACCAGGTGGTGCAGTAGGTGACATTGGCCATGTTGTCCAGGATGTTCTTCAGAGCTTCCCAGTTCCTCTTCCGCAGTTGCTTGGCTTGTTCCTGAGGGGAAAAGTTTTTTTTTGGGGCTCAAATTGAGGTGGTTTGGATAGAAATGTAAGGTATCTGGTGTGTTCTCCAAGAAAGGATGAGGTTAGTGTTTAATTTAGATGAAATCATGGAGTTCTGGTGTGGTTTGGGTTGGGAGGGTCATTAAAATTCATCCCATTCCAACCTCCTGCCTTGGACCAGGTTTGCTCCAAGCCCCATCCACCCTGGCCTTGGACACAAAACAAAATAATTTTTCCATCTTATTATTATTTCACTGATCTAGAATAAAATCCATCAAGTGATTGATTAAAATCCCCTGAAAATTCAACCAACACACAGTAAAAACAGCAGGAAAAATCCCAATATACCCAAAAAGCTTCCCTGAATAAAATTCTTCACATGGTAAAATCAGCAGGAGTAAATCCCAATAAACCCAAAAAAGTTCCCTAAAAGCTGTTGTTTAAAATTCAACACATGGTGAAATCAGCAGGAATAAATCCCAATAAACCCAAAAACCTTCCCTAAAAGCTGCTGTTTCAAATTCAATACATGGTAAAAATCAGCAGGATTTTTATCCCAATAAACCCAAGAACCTTCAACACCCGGTAAAATCATCAGGAAAAAAATCCCAAAAAACCCCAAAAACCTTCCCTAAAAGCTGCTCTTTATCTGCCACAGAGCCTCAAGCACAGGTGAGAAGGGATTTAGGAACAGGTGAGGAGATTTTGGATGGATTTGAGAGGAATTTACCTTCTCCTTCTTGGACAGGAAGAACAAAACATCCTCATAAATCTCCAGGCGGTCCCGCTCGGATATGGCATTCCACACTTCCATCTCCCCAAACATCTGCTCAGCTTTTCTGGGCAAAACAAATTCAAACCACACAATTAGTTATTGATTTCCTGCTGACTAAAATTCCCCACCAATTCCCCAGAGCAGGAACCCTTCTACGGGAATTCTCCTGGATTTTCCCTCTCGGGAGGTTTATTTTTTTGGCGATATCTTTTGAGTTTTTATCAAGGAAGGAAAAGCTAAAAATGAGATTGTTGGCACTGCAAGCAGGATTTTTATCCCAGGTTCCTGCCCCAAATCCCTCACTTGTATCTGGTGGTGGATGTCATCTTCTCATGGTTTTCCAGGAAACGCTGGAAGGATTCCTTGGCTTCCTTGTACTTGGATCTGGCTTCTTCCTTCTCCTCCTTCTCTGTCTGGACTTTGTAAGCATTAAAAGCTTGCTTCTTCTCACTCAGCTTTGCCAAAGCACTTCCCAGGAAAGAAAAGGAAAGAGCAGTGTTATTTGTGAATTAAAAAAAAAAAAAATCAGGAAGAGAAGAGAAAGAAAATCAGGGAAAAAATGAAAATCAGGAAAAAAAAAAAGGAAAATCAGAAAAAAGAAAAAGGAAAATCAGAAAAAAAAAAGAAAAAAGAAAATCAGAGGAGAAAGGAAAAAAAATCAGAAAAAGAAAAATCGGAAAAAATTGGAAAAAATTGAAAAGAGGGAAAAAAATTAAAAAAAAAAAAGAAAATCAGAAGGGAAAAAAAATCAGAAGAAAAGAAAACCAGAAAACCAGAAAAAAGAAAGAAAATCAGAAAAAACTGGAAACAAATTGAAAAAAAGGAAAAAAAAAATAAAAAAGAAAAAAGTAAAGAAAATCAGAAGAAAATCAGGAAAAAAGAAAACCAGAAAAATCAGAAAAAATAAGGAAAATCGGAAAAAAATGGAAAAAAATTGAAAAAAGGAAAAAAATTTAAAAAAAGAAGAAAGAAAAGAAAATCAGAAGAAAAAGAAAATCAGAAAAAAAGAAAGTCAGAAAAAAGAAAAAAAAAATCAGAAAACAAACAAAAAACTCCCCCAAAAAATCAGAAAAAAAGTAAAAAGTCAGAAAAAAAGGAAAGAAAATCAGAAAAAAGAAAGGATAATCAGAAAAAAAATCAGAATAAAGGAAGAAAATCAGAAAAAAATAAAACCAGAAAAATCACAGAGAGAAAGAAAATAAGAAAAATAAACAAGAAAATCAAGACCACAAAGCAAAAGACAACAGGTTTGAATAATCCAGATTTAAGATAAAATTAATCTGAACATTTTAATTCCCAAATCAGCATCAAATGCCAACTTCCACACTTCTTCCCAATGCAAATGAAGCTGTTGGAAGAGTTTCCTTATGGAGGAAAGGAAGGAAATTCCCTGCCAAGGGCACAAGTGGTGGTGCTGAGAGAAGTTTGGAATTTTTGGATGGAAATTCCCTAAAAAAAAGGTTTTTTTGGAATTAAAGGAGGGCTCAGTACCTGTATCTGGGGTCATTAATGATCATTTTCATGGCTTGCTCCCAGGAAGCATTGGATGGAACTCGCTGTGGGAACAGGAAATTATGGATTAATCAGACCTGGAATTAACATCCAACAAGGAATAATTCCTTCAAAACAGCCATGGGGAAAAGAAAAAAAAAGAATATTTTAATTTTAAGATAAAACATTTCACTTCCATGTTCTTTTTCTTAATTTCCTCAAGAGTGAGGAATTCTTCCCCCAAAAAAATCAAGTAAAACCTGGCAAAAAAAATAGAAATAAAACCAGGTTTTGTAGTTCAATCAAACATTAATAATTGGTAAACCAAACATTAATAATTGGCCCAAATACCTTTTCTTTTAACAGTTCTTTAAATGCTTGTTTGGCCTCTTCCTTTGTGTTCCATGTGTAGGTTTTTTTCACTGGTTGGGCATCCTCATCCTCCTTCTTTGCAGCAGCACTAAAACAAAAAGAATTTTATTATTTCAGTGTTTTTTTCTAAGTTACAGGCACTGAAGTGTCAAAAACCACCACAAAATGAGTATTTTAAATAGCAACTCGAAGTAAAAAAAAAATTCTAATAATTCATCCAAGGCTTTTCCTTACAGGCACCAAAACTGATGAAAAAAAGATCAAAAAAAGTGAATTATTTAGGCAAAATATTTCCCTCCTGCAATTGGCTGCCTGCTCAAGTTATCTAGAAATTATTCCTAAGAATATAATGTTGAAATTTAGCAGGAATATTAACATTTTATATAAAAATATATAGAGATAAAATGTAAAGGGTCTCTTCTCCTTAATTACATTCTGCTGTCTGAAATCCCCCACAGCATTTTCTTTTTGTTAAAAGTTGAAAGCTTTTGTTAAAAAGTTTTCTTTTGTTAAAGAGTTACAATTTTCCACATAACAGATTTTTCATTCCTTAAAAAAAAAAAAAAAAAAAGGAATTATGGCTGAACAGCTAAAAATCCCTTTAGTATTTTCTTTTCTTCCAGTGATAACCAATGGCACAGATCCATGGAAAAGGAGCATAGGGAATATAAATAAATATAAATAACTAATATAAACAGTAACGTAAAATAAATAAATAATGTAAAAATAAAAT
>VXBQ01012791.1:484-11871 GCA_013400175.1 Phainopepla nitens | reverse complement strand
AAAATTTTTAGTTTTTAACAAGACCCATAAAGCCACTGACTCATTTCCACAATAGCAGGGGATGTCTTTTCCAGCATGTCCAGAATAAGAAATCTGTGGAGGATCCACATAATGTGTCTATGCAGCATATGAATATGTGCACTTAAAAGACACAGGTCATCTTGCAAAACCCTTTTCATGAAAAAATAAGTCAAACTGGTTCTCTGCAGTTTCATACCAGGTCTCTCTATCTGAATGAGATACTCTGGATTAATTCCTTTACTATCACTAACTCTCATAGGGAATATACATTGTTAAATCAGTCAATGGCCAAAAACCACACAAGGGTAGGTAAAAGGTCACCTCTGTTAATGAGAAACCGAGTTACTCCCACCTACTGGATTCAGAGGAGATATAAAGCCCATTTAGCAGTGCCATTTTAAAGACAAGACAGAGGGATGGGTGGGCTCTAGGGACCTCAAGACCAAGAATCAGGTTTCATGGTTCTGTTCCAGATAACACAGATACTGGGAAATCTCCATTGAAAATATTTTGAGGTTTTCCTGGGGCACTCAAGAAGCAAGTATGTGGAAACAACTGCACATTTCTTTTAACTGCCTCAGAAATAACAAAATACAACACACACTTGAAACCTGAAAGGTGAACTTTGACTCCATCACAAGGCAATCCATATTCTTAAGTTATGCATGTAATTGCCTTCAGAACATCACATATGAAGACCTTATGGTCTTCAAAACAGTAAAGATTTTGTGATGATATCATTATCAAGAACGATATAATTAAAATTTTAAAAGTCAATCCCTTACCAAAATACTTTTGTGGGTGAAACTCACTGAGGCATATATTTACTGGAAGCATTTAAGATGCAAGCATCCAGAGCAATGAAAAAGAACCAAGTCTGTCAGACACACCAACCCAACTGTTCAACTGATGATTACCTACTGTACTCAAGCTAAGAAATTTGGCTGATTTTGTCTGAAATAGTTAAGTTTTCCTCACATTTCTCATTTTAGAGAAAGTAGATCAGAGAGTTCCAGTTCTCATTAAAGGTTAAAAGGGCCCTGCAATTCCTAACAGGAAAACACTGGAGTGTACAAACACTTCTTAAACTGGAGCACCATCCTCAGAAGAGCTTCATATTTTTATCTCCTTTTCCTTCTTCCTTCCTTCCTTGCACTTGTTAAGCAAATAAACACTGCTGTAATCTTTTCTAACACAATGACTGGGCTTACACCACTAAAGAGCAGGATTACTCTCTGTCTGATATTGATTTTAACACCCAGTATCACTTCTGCCCATAGACATATTTGGGGAAAAGAGACTGGCCTCCTTGGCAAACAGCTGGGCAAACCTCAAACAGCAGCCCTTATCCTCACTGACCCACACGAAACAAATTGAAGCTAATAGAACATGGAAGCATTGAGCTATTTTTCTTCCAGAGAGCTCTTTAAGTTCTTGTAATTTGCAATCACATGGTTCTGTGAACAGCTCTTCACGGAATTGCACTGTGCCAAAACTTCTAGGAATAGGCCTTTTAAAAATCATTTCTGCATGTACGGAGGTATCTATCTTGTCAGTAAGCTCTCACAGTTTAACTAGCAAGGAATTCTAAATAGTACTACATACACAGATGTTCAAAACCCACTCATTAAAGCACACGATTATTTTTGTGATTCTGTCCAAACCAAAACACTGGGTGCATCAGAAAAAGCACAGGCAAGCCAAACACTACAACATGCTTCAACTAACTGTCTGCTTTTAAACTAGCTGAAGATAAGCTTAGATCAAAGTGGCAATAGTCTAGTGAGAACTAGCAATGAAAACCCGAACTCATGCAGGATGAAAAAATAATAAATAAAACAACTGCTCAGTCACTTGAATCTATTCCAGAAGAAGTCTGAAGTATATTCAGTGTCAAATAAAACGAGCTTTAGTAGACAAAATACAGAAAGTCAGTATTTTAGTAATATTTTAAAAAAAATTACCTGTTTTAGGCCATAAAGCATTGACAGCAACTTCTCCTCTAAATTCTTCTGCCATTCCCAAGACACACATGGACATCCCATATTTAGAAATGGTATAAGCTAAGACAGGAAGTGAAAAACCAAGTAAGTTTACACTCTATGTAAAATCTAATTTTGATTATGAAAGGAAGATAAAACAGGTGATTGGCTCACATGGAAAATTCAGGGCTTTCAGAAAAAACAGTACTTTCCCAGAGTCAAAATCTCTCCTTTCTACCTGCCGTCTCCATCAGACACAAACTATAGTCTGCCATCTTTTCACTGCAAACAAAATGAAAGCTACACATGTTCTGCCAAAAATAAAGCTGAAGCCTAGCTGCACGGTGATTTTGTCATGCTTTTTACACACAGCACATTGACAAGAGTGATCAATTTTTCTTAAGACGCCTCAGGGACACTAGCTGCTGAGGACCAAACTAGTATCCTATAGACAAAAAAACATGGGGGATAGAATTCTATACCCTTGTTACCCATCTACTTTGAGAAGGGAAACTTTCTTGGGGAAAGAATTGGAACTTGCTGGAGTTTAACATGACAAATTAAATGGAGAAGTGTTTGCTACAGTTTTAAAATGCGGAACACTAACTTCAAGATAACATGGAGTTCTTTTCCACCTCAAAATAATTTCCACATCAAAAGACAACACTGAGCTTTATGCATAATAAAAAAAAGAGCTGAGTCAGTAAGAAAATAAATTTTGCATTTCAGTCTCTATTTGGAGCACAAAATATGTAATCATAACAACTCCCACAGAAAAGCACAGACTTACCCTGAAAACAAAAAGGATGGATGATGCCTTGAAACCCGCCCTACATTTTCCCACAAACCAATTTCTTGTAGGTCAGGTACAAAATGCTTTGAGGAACCATGAGCGCCAGCCTGTATGTAGTGCTGATGTGGCATTCTGCACTGGCACTACTGCACACTTCACCAGGTGATTAGATGTTTCTCACAAAATAGCAATGAAGGCTCTGAAGGCTACTCACCACAATGATTTTTGAACCACATGGGATTCAGATTCATAGGTGGGCTAAGGTTCAGGATATGGGGGTTCTTACTCTTCCTCAAGTGGGGAAGACATGCTTTAGACCTGAAAGATAGATTCAGACATATCAGTCACCTCTTATTTTATGGAACACCTATAATTACAGTAAAAACAATACTAGTAGACCAGTATTTTCACAATAGCCCAAGACAAAGCCTCTTCTTGTACCAAGTAATTAACTGATGTAAAGAACAACAAAAAAATATTTGTCTCAGATCCCTTATCTCAGGCCTAGTGTTCATTCCTGCGAATTGGACCACATTCTCCAACCACTGCATCAGCTTTGACTAAAGCTAATTTTCCAGATTCATTCAGACTCAGAAGCCATAATCTCCTCGTCATAGTTCTGCTTGGGGCAACAAAACACTCTAAGGCAACAAGCAAAATTAACAGTGCAGAGCATCATTTAGTCATAAAAATACTCTCTTCTGATCCCATACTTATTTCTTTAAAACCATGTTGAAGAAATAATACTGCATAGCAAAATACTATTACAAATATTCCAAAGAAAACGGAGAACCTATTCTCCTCTAAGAGAATTCTACTTTTAATTTACACATCTCTGTAGAGATGTGTAAATTAGAACTTTTAATTCACAGAAACTGTTTTTTGACTTCTCTTCTAGCACTAGGTACATGTTTATTTTTGATCTCTGCTTCAGAATTTTTAATCAAGCTTCACAGGGTGAAAACATCACCACACTAGTGACCAACTATTCATATATTCCAACAGGACCCATGCATACTCTCAACCACAAAGGGAACAACTTCAACACCTTCCATAGCAAAATCACCATAGCAGTAAATAATTTACCACCTCCTTAACTGTCCTGGGGTCTCAACTCTTTTCACAGCCCCAATTTCTCAATGCACAGGAACCAAGAAACTTAGCTGCCATTATTTAAGCTTGGTGGGATAAATCCTACGACTCGACTGCAGCCATTGATGGCTAGNAGGTATACCCTGACCAAGGGAAGCCTATTGATGAGACCTTCCTGCTCCAGCTACAGGAAGGATCACACTCACAGGTTCTTGTCCTGCTGGGAGACTTCAGCCACCCCAGTGTCTGCTAGAAAAGGAACAGAGCATACTCTAGGCAATCCAGGAAACTCCTGGAATGCGTGGAGCATAACTCCCTAATCCAGGTAATAACCCTACCAGAAGGGAATGCCATACTGGACCTGATGGTCACAAACCTAAGTGACCTAATCAGGGACCCCATGATGGGGCTGCAGTGATCGTGCACTGGTAGAGTTCACAGTCTGGAGAGAAATGGGTCAAGCAAAGGGCAAAGTCAGGGCCCTGAGCTTCAGGAGCAAAATTCCACTTCTTCAAGGCGTTGGTTGATAGGAACCCTTGCAACACTGCCCTCAGAAACAACGGAGCAGAACAGAACTGGCAGATCTTTAAGGACACCTTCCATAGAGCACAAGAGCTAGGGATCCAGTGGCACAAGAAATTGTCAAGGAAGGCAAGAGACTGGCATGGATGAGTACAAGAACTGCTGGTCAAACTAAAGGACGAGAAATAAATGCATAGCCAGTGGAAGCAGGGAATAATATCCTAGGAAGCATATACGGGCACAGACTTGTTGTGTAGGTCTGAGGTGAGGAAAGCCAAAGTGAAACTGGAGCTGAACTTTACAAGTAATACAAAGAATAACAAGAAGGGCTCCTACAGATTTGTCAGTTAGAAAAGGAAGGCAAAGAAAGTGTATACACACACACACACCCTGGGATAAGCAAGGCTGGAAAACTGGTAACAGCTGATGACAAGAAGGCTGAGGGATTCAACAACTTTTTGCCTCAGTCTTCAATAGCAACTTCTCTTTCCACACCTCTTAAGCGGATGGACAGCAGGATGGGGATTGGGGGAGCAAAGAGCTTCCCACTTTGAGTGAAGATCAGGTTTCTGACAATCTGAGGAGCCTGAATATGTACAAGTCCATGGGGCCTGATGACATGCATCTCAGAGTCCTGAGGGAACAGGTTGATGTAGTTGCCAAACCATTCTCCATATTTGAAAAATTGTGCAATCAGGTGAAGATGCAGGTGCCTGGAAAAAGGGAAACGTACAGATATTTAAAGAGGGTGGACAGGAGAACCCCGGGAACGACCAATCTGTCAGCCTCACCTCCATGCATGGAAAGATCACAGAACAGATCCTCCTAGAATCAGGAGGCAATCCTAGGACAGGGAGGTGACTTGGGAGGATCAGAGGGTCTTGACCAAGGGCAAGTCTTCCCTGATCAACCAAATGGCTTTCTACAAAGGAAGGACTACACCAGTAGGACAAGGGTAGTGCTACAGGTGTTATTTACTCTGTAAAGCCTTTGAGAAGGCTCCTCATAACATCCTTCTAAGTTGGGGAGAGAAGGTTTGATGGGCAGACTGTTCAGTGGATAAGGAATTGGTTGGACAGTGGCACTCAGAGGGTAGTGGTCAATGGCTCAGAGTCCTGATGGACATCAGTGACAAGTTGTGTCCCTCACAGATTAGTATTGGGACCAGTGTTATTCCATGTCTCCATCCATGACACAGATGAAGGAGTCAAGTGTATCCTCAGCAAATATAGAGATGATCCCAAACTGAGTGGTGCTGTTGACACATCTGTAGGTCAGGATGCCATCCAGAGGGACCTGGATAAGTTTGAGAAGTGAGTCAAGTGAGTCCATGGGAATCTCATGAGGTTTAATGAGACCAGGAACAAGGTGCTGCACCTTGGAGGGCTTGGGAAAATCCCCAGTACCAACACAGGCTGGGGGATGAACAGATCAAGAGCAGCCCTTGAGCAGGACTTGGGGGTGCTGGGGGTGAGAGGCTGGACATGACCCAGCCATGGCACTCCCAGCCCAGAGAGCCAAACGTGTCCTGGGCTGCATCCAGAGCAGCGTGGGCAGCAGGGGAGGGAGGGGATTCTGCTCCACCTGGAACCCTGCATCCAGCTCTGGGGTCCCAGCACAGGAAGGACATTGGACTTTTGAGATAACTCCAGAGGAGACCACTAAGCTGATCAGAGGGATGGAACAGCTCTCCTGCAAGGACAGGCTGAGAACTATTCCACCTAGAGAACAGCAAGCTCTGGAGCCACCTTACTGCAGCCTTCCAGTACCTAAAGGGGCTACAAGAAGGTGGGAGAGGGACTTTCCACATGGGCATGGAGTGAGACAGCAAGGGGGGACAGCTTTAAATTGAAAGAAAATGGGTTGACATTAGATATTAGGAAGAAATTCTCTACTCTGAGAGTGGTAAGGCACTGGAATAGGTTGCCTAAGAAACTGTAGATTCCCCATCCATTGGAGTGTTCAAGGCCAGGCTGGATGCGCTCTGAGCAACCTGGTCTATGGGAGATGCCTCTGTTCGTGGTGTGGGCTTGGAAGCAGACAGTGTTTTAAGGTCTCTTCCTGCCTTTGGAAGTAGATGATGTTTTAAGCTCTCTTCCAGCCCAATCCCTTACACAATTCAACAATTCTGTGATTTTTTTGTCAACAGGAAGACTCTGTAAGATGGGGCATCTTCCCTAGCACTGCCTCTACACAGGAAAAAAATCTACACCTTTTTTTTTAAGCTATTGTAATTTTCTGAACATTAAACTGAAAACAGTTTTCTACAAATTACGATCAGAATCAACAGACAAAGCAAGGAGAACTGCAAAAATGCTTCACTAGGTTTTCTCAATTGAGCCTTACAAAAGCAATGACAAAGACCATTCCCCTGAGAGGCACTGATTTTCTTATGCTCTTCCACTTGCAGCACACAGAACCTGATTTTTAATATTTCAAGGCAGAATAGGACCAAAAATACACTTTAAGAATTCCCGATTAATTTGGAATAGCTAGGCGTAACATCAAGAAAATCACTCTTGCTGTTGGGTGGAGAGGAGAACACGGAACTTGCCACAGCAATACAGCTGAATCCATTCAGCAATTTATAAAGAGCTGGCAACCAGACTGATCTGCATAAAGAAGAATCTATTCTGGAATCTATTCTAGATTGGAGGATTGGACTATATGACCTTTAAAGGTGCCTCTTAACCCAAACTATTCTATAATTCTGTGGTAATATTTTGATACGAAACTTTTGTGTCACACCAAGCACTACCTGAATTTAGAGAATCTCCCTCATCCTATGGGCTTTTTTACAAACCCTGCTAAATCCATCTCCAAAAATGTGCAAAATAAGGACCCCAGGAATTGTGAAATCAAATCTTGGTATGTTCATTTAAATAAATAATAGAATTGATAAGCTAAAAGCAGGTGAAGAACACTTTGGATCATTAAGTTACATCTTTAGCATTTCTCTTTTAAGTATGGTAAGTTACATAACGTTTCTAAAGATGAGAAAGAAGCTTATGAGAAGAAAACTGACAAGTAAGATACTGACCTGATGTATGCAAAAATTTAGTCATTTTGCTTGAAATGAAAGAGCATCAGCATTTAACAAAACCAAGCTGGAGCTTCGTTTGAAACAAATTATTTTCTATTTCCTATGTGCATGGAGGGGCTTGTGAGTATTTAATGACTGCAGTAATAAGGTTTCTGTTTATTCCAGCTTGCAAATAATTCTTGGAAATATTAATTCAAATCAGCTGACCAATAACAAAGCAATTTCCTGTGAGCACACGCAGAATAGCTGCACTCAAATTCTAGGGCAGCAAGACCGCTACAGAATTTCCCAGAAAAATCCGAAATAACCTCATACATTCTGTTACAATTGCTTTGCTTCCTTCTCTCAGCACTTACGTAAGATAGGTTCCTCGTACATTGACATCCATCATAAGATTGACCTTCTTCGTTGCTGTTTCCAAAGTGCCCGTCAAAGAGATGGCGCTTGCATTATTCACCAAAATATCAATCCCTGGTTTTAAAGGAAGCCATTTCACATTAGCACTTAAAGAAAAAAGACATGAGTAAGACAGGCAGTTCTTTTTTCTTTTTGTTTGAACTATCTGCCCATTAATGCCTGCCTTAACTTACCTCCAAAAGTCTTCACAGCTTTCTCCACGGCATTAACGATTTGCTGTTCTTCCCTCACATTAACAACGCATGGCAAAGCCTTTCCTCCAGCTGCTTCAACTGCACAATTAAAAAATTAAACATTTAAAAATTTGCTCTCAGATGGGACAACTAATATGAACCTTCTGAGAATCTCTCAGGCAATGACAGGCTTCAAGATGACAGTGAAAATCACACTCTCAAATGTGACCTGTTAACATCTTGTATGAGGAACAGGGAAGTCAAAACCAAATCTTAACACTGCGAATGTTTATTTCATGCATCTCAAGTAGCATAGCATTTTTACAGTTATATACACACGCTCATCTTCATTACAGTAACATTACAGCCTTCCTGGGAGGCAAGAGAAGCACTAAGCTTATTTCAGTAAAAGTGAACTGGAACTAAGAGTCTATGCATTTTTCCACTCAGATATAGTAATTAAGCAAGGGTATACACCCAGCCCAGCACCTTCATTTGTTACAACTTACTTTCTTCTGCAGCAGTGTAGATAGTCCCTGGAAGAGTAGGATGGGGCTCGGCTGTCTTGGCAGCTATCACAATGTTGGCACCATCCTTGGCAGCTTTCAAAGCAATGGCCTTGCCAATGCCCCGGCTCGCGCCCGTGATGAAGAGAGTGCATCCTGCCAGTTTCCTAAAGGTGAAGGGGGAAGTGGGTGGCAAAGAAGAGGAGAATAAAGCAGAAGCTGTTAATCATTTGATTTTTATCAGACTCTAAGGGCAAATATAATTAGCACAGCCCTCCAAGCAGAAAAATGCCTTCATCTTTTTACTACGAAAACAGCCTAGGGAATACAAAAGGGATAGCTACAGCTACAGAAAAGTACCACTGATGTAAGACCTCACCACAGGTTTGCAAACACTATAAAGAATGCTACACAGGCCACCCACAGGCCACATCTCTCCCTTTCTGTAAAAAGATCCAACACACTGTTCTACAAAAGAGCTGCTGTGTTCTGCAACAGTGGAAAAGGAGTAACTTATAAAAACAAAATTCCAGTTTCCAACAAGACAACACATCCACACAGACCCCTGTAATCTATTAATCACAGCGCTCTAAACACAAAAAACTGATGTCTCAATGTGGTATAAATTACCACAAGTCTGGAACCACAATGCCATATGAAAATGCCAAAAGCTTTACTTTCAGAAATGGCAATTTTTCTCTTAAATCTTCTACACTCAACAGCTTCCCAGTAACTGCATGTAGCCCAGTGGGTCCTCCAAATAAACAGGTCAAATTAGCTTAGAGAAACAAAGAAGTTTTAAAGCTTAAGAAGGATGTCTGGCTATCACTGAATTTTTGAAAAGAGAAATATCAACCCCACAAACATAATCAATTACAAAGCGTTTAAGACAACAGGTTTTCCATATGAAGGAATGTCTGTTTCAGTGTTCCGCATAGGGCTCATCTTGCTTTATGTAACACTGTAGCAAAACCCAGGAGGTCCAGGTTTTCAACTTCAGTTGAAGAATTCATATAAACTATGTCAAACAGTGGCTTCACTTTTTGCTCGCCTCACAAATGTCACATCACAAATGTTACAAAAGTTTACACTCTGAGCTTCCATTAACCTTTTCAGAGAGGATCAAATGTAGTATTGTTTCTCCCTCTCTGGTTTCAGATTCAGTGGTTTCTTTCCCGCTAATCTGAGCACTTCCATCTCTTAAATGCTCTCTAGGGGGATGTTTGCTTCCAAAAGGCAGAAAATTGGAATGGGGCAGAAAGGGGGAGATGCCTCTTCTCCTGAAGAGGCAAGGCTAGACGTCTACAGGATGTCAGAAAGTCAACCATGTCCTGAAGGTGCCATTTCAAACAGGTTTTACTTGCAAAATCTTAACAGTCATAGAAAGGCACAGGAAGAAAAATATCTAAACAGAACAGTGAACCACAAAAAACTACTGCCATGAGTTCAGTCATATACAGAGTGAGGGAAGTTCAACTCTGGAATACAAAGTGTAAAACTCAGGGAAGTAAGGCCAGAATCTATTTTCTACCTTCAACTAACCAGTATGAGGTCAATTCACTTTAGCCATGGAGAGGTAAATGGGGTCCAGCGGGAGGCAGCTCTGGAGGAGAAAACTGCAGAGAAAAGCTGATGGGGCTTTCAGCCCTGCCTGGGGCTGGAGTGGTCTGCTCAGGAAGACAAGAAGGTGTATCAGGAGACTAGCAGGGCTATGCAGGGAACTTGTGACTCAGGTCCCAAGAAAAGTGTCATACGGGGAGTGGGTGCAGAGATGGGCCCCAAAGCAGGAATTAGAAACATTACTAGGGCATGTTGGAGTGGCGCCAGGAAAGCCAAAGTTCACCTGCAGCAGAAGCTTGTGAAGGGCATCAAAAGCTCAAAGACTTCTGCTACACTGGTAGGAAAAGCAGGCCCTTTGCTCAGTGGAGTGGGTGAATGCAAGTCTTTTAACACTGTCATATTTTTGCTTCATATTTAAGACATGATGCTGTGATCGAGATGTGTGTACAACCTGACAGGTAAAAAACCGGTTGGTTGGTCAGGCTCAGAGGGTGGTGGTTAGTTAGTCACATTCACAAGACTAAGGATTTATTTCTTAATTCACTTAGCAGGCCAACAGTTTATAAAAGTTTTAAAGTTATAAAATATTTTAAGTTTTATGAAAGTTTTAAAGTTTATAAAGCATATCTGCCTGGCTAAAATTTCTTATGATTTGTATTGTGAAGGTCACATCTCTATTTCTTCCATCAGAGTTGAATTCTACTAATAAGACAGAAAACAACAAATTCACCTCTGTGCCCTACAATCTTGAAAAACATTAAGACTGGTTGTTTTCCCACCACAGATAACTGCCAATAAAGACCATCAGGTCACATCAGGGACACTTTTAACAGCTTATACAGATGTTAGAAATTTAGTAATTCTGTTTATAACACACAGGAACAAATAATAACTTATCTTCCTAGCTGTTAGCAGTGTTGGACTCTGAAAAGCCAAAAGGCAGAAAACACATCTAAATTAAGATCCTATACAGGAAGAAAATTCGACTGCCAGGTAAGACAGTAGTAATGTAAGACTATAATAGTACACAAAAATAGTAACAATAGTAACAAAATTAACAAGAACAACAACAATAGCAGTCGTAATAATAATAAGTAATTATACTTTAATACAAATGTTCCACATGAAATTACTGATACACTGCCTATTTTACATTAAGCTCCTCCGACGAGTGTTTCCCTAGCAAGACGCACCGTTCAAGTCCCCCGTACGACCCGAACCGCTCGTCCCAGGGCTCTCGCGCTGCGCGGCGCCCCCGGCCCGGCCCCGCAGGCCGGC
>VXBQ01012790.1:940005-1078235 GCA_013400175.1 Phainopepla nitens | reverse complement strand
AATTAAAATTATTCTGATCTGTTGTGCTTTGCAGATTTTAGCAATATTCCTGGGAGATTTTTTGTATTGCATACCTTAAAATGTGCAATTATGATCCTAAGCATTGTAAGGATTTTCTCTGTGCTATGCCTTTCAAAAAAGCATTTATTTTGTCTTTGAGGATTGCTTTTAGGAGCTCCCAGTGATTACTATTATTTCCTCTTCACTGCTCTTAATTCTTGGGGATATTTCAATCTTCATCCAAAAAAAAAAAAAAAGAGAAAAAAAAAGTGTGAAATGAACATCTTTTAAAGGTGTTCCTAATTGTAATGATTTAATACAGGGTCTGAGGCTTGCCTGAGGTCTAGCAGAACATCTGATGGTCTGGAAGATTTTATCTAAGAAAAGAGGATTACATTTGGAAGGAACTCCTAGCAAGGTAACTAACTGAGCTGTTAAACTGAACTTTCAAGGTAAATAGAATTTTTTTAAAGCCTAAACTAATTTAAAATAATATATTTTCCAGAAAATAAAATTCAGAACCCTTCAGTTTCCCCAACAATTAAGCATATAATGCTTAAGTGAGAGTGCAAGTGACAAAAAAATCTTTACCAACTTCTGTACAACTGATGAAGAATATTCCTGAATCTGAGCTTATTATATCCATGATCAAAACCTGGTCTGTTCTGGAATAGTATTATATCAGACAGGAGAAAGAGTGTTGGTTCCAACCATCCATGAGGTTGTGTTATTAGCAAGTTTTTTTATGAAAAACTTCATTAAAATCACAGCAAGGATTTTGAGTTTCATCTTTCAAGAACACAGGAGTTATAGAGTATAAAAAGATAAAATAAAACTGTGGAGTCTAGAGGGAAACCCACCCAATCCCATCTGAACTCTGTGCCATAATACACTTTTATGCCTCATAATATCATGAAATAATGCTGTTTTAACTACAAAAGTGTAGTTAGGAAGCTTTATTAAAATATACACCATATTAGTATAGTTGGAAATTTTTAAAACACCCTCTCTACAAGTGTTTTTACTGAAAAATACCACTTACTATAAAAATATTTACCACCTTCTTTACGTTTCCATATTAATATTTTTATTTCATTTGTTTATGCTGTTTCAAGATGGGAAATTAAAAATTACAACTGGTAAATGATATTCCCGACTGCCTCTATATCTGTGCAAAATTGTTCTGGTTCAGCAAATTGTAAGGACAGACCGCCTTCTCCTATTTCACGAGCTCTGGATCAAGTGAAACATTCTGTGAGTTTCCTGCAGGAAAGGCCTTAGGCCTATATGCAACTGTGTTTCACATATTTATAGAAAATGGAACTCACATTGGAAGTTCCTCATCCAGGATCCTGGAGCTATATGCACTTCAGTCTGAGCACGACTTTAAACTCAACACAATGTTAGCTGGTTGGCCTGTGAATGGAGTTCGTGAGTTTTGGTAATCTGAGTGTCCTTTTTTAGGGTTCAATTTAACTTAGTGTTTTCTTGGTTTCTAACTTGTAAATTTTGAGCAGCGAAGTGGAGAGATGGTGCAGGTTCCTGGAGGTAATGTATCACCTTTTTCCAGATATCACATCTTTTGCAGAGGCATAGACATGACAGGCAACACTAACCTTTTCCAGTATTTGTATACTATTTTCAGTCCTTTTTTAGCTCAGTGGATCAACTGCTTTTCAAGCTTTATAAATCATGACATGCCTCCTTCCTTCTGAGGCTCCTTGAGATGCCTCTGCAATTTCCACACTACTAGTGAATGGAGGAGCAGAGCAACTACTAAAAGGGAAGGTTTTGGTAAGCGGGACTGAAAGTCATCCCATCTAATTTTCATCAAAGCATGTTAAGCACTCAGTCTAAACTTCTGTCTAGACTTCCTCTCTAGAGGATGGGGCTGGGAGGGGAGGTTAGAAGTAGAAAAACTCCTCCCAAGGTGAGTAATTTTATCCTCTGAAGTTTTAAAACAGACATGAAATGAATCATTTTCTATGTCTCTATTAAGGAGCCTAGATGGCGAGCTTAGACCACACATGAACTTTCAGCAACATGAATGTAGTCTGGAAGAAGATGAGAAGGATAAATAAAGCGGAGCTCAACTCTGTAGAAGAGGATAATGAGTGGGCTTATGTAGTCAATGAACTTTCCCTTCTTTATGGTATCAGGACACATGAACTACTGAGAAAGCATATGGTTTTCTAATAGGGAGAAGACAAAGCAGAGAAGTTGGGAATGTGGAGGGAAAAATTTATGAATGTAGCATATGACTAAAAGAAAAGCAGAGGTTTTTACCTTGTCCACCAGATAAACTCTATGGGGTATCAAAGGGGAGTTCTGTCTGCAGACAGGAAAAGGTAGAAGAAAAAAGATGATCTGATATATTTGGCAATACTTCCTCTGCTTGATGTCTGCAGAAGGGGAACCCCCAGAGAGCTTTAGTCAGCCTACCACGTGAACTTGAGGGACAAAATGTTCTCCTTTACATTGTCAAACATCCCTTGTGCTCAAGTTACATTTTGAACACTCTGAACACTATTTCTACCGCAAAAAAAGTCACAGGAATTTTGCACTGTATTAATTCAGATACTCTGCCCTAGTTTTGGACAAAATCCAGACAATCAAAGACCTCAGCTCTCAGTTTTGGATGTATTGGGGTGCTTCTATGAATTTTAGAGTGCAGAGGAGGTAAAAGTCAACCCTTGCACATTATTCAGGGAAACTTTAACTCTGTGGTTACTTACTTCACTCTGTTTGTTAGTCAATGTAAGATGCAATGAGCATGCAGAATATATAAAATAGACTAGTTCCTAGAAGCTTATACTCTCTCACAGACTAACACATTATTAGGACGGTTGCATATTATCTCTGCTTTGCAGTCAGGAAAGGTCAGAGAGGCAGCTCTTCAGGGAATTGAAGGTGACACAGGAAGCCAGCAGTAAAACTGTGTTGCTGACTTTTGGACTAATGCTCAAGCCATTTATTGCAATTTGTTTGGCTTAATTTGCTTGAGGCCTAAGTGAAGGAGTATCACACTGATTCTACTTCACACAGTTCTTTCACAAAGTGCCGTCTGCAACTAGTTGTATGTAGAAGGTGATGCGCACTACTCCAGTTGTTAAAGTCACAAAAGATTGAGAGAAAAAGAAATGGGAATCTCATCTGGTCTGTGTTTAGCTAGGGTTCCTACCTTTTCTAAGATATTTGTGACATCAATGTTCCTCTGTTTGATTTTCTCTGCCTAAACAAGAAGCAATTGAGGCTTTGTGTTTCTGTGGGAGGGAGAAACCATTGGGTGAGGCAGGGTGAGCAGAGCAGGAGCAGCTCTGCTCCCAGTGTCCTCGTGTTGCAAGGTGGCAGCGAGGGCAGGGGAAGAGGTCGCAGCCTCCCCAGGTCTGTCCCACAGCCTGGCAGTCCAGCCAGGGCAGCTGTGCTCTGTCCTCGCACAGTGAAAACGTTCCAGCCCCCAGTCCCCAGCCCTGCCTCACCCCTGTGCAGCCCGGAGGCCAAGCCACAGAGCTGCATAAATGGGAGGCATGGGGAAGTTTTTGAACTGTGAAAATTCAGGCTGACTGCTGAGGGTTTAGTGCCAAACCCCTGGGCACAAGTTACTGCAGGTGACAGCAATTGGGAACTCCTTGTCGGCCAGATGCCCATAAGGGGACAGGAAAGCTGCTACATTGGGGTCAGTGAAGATTTTCCCTGGCATAGGGGAATTCCTTTGTTGCTTTTCTCCATGAAGAGAAAAAAACAATAGAAAATTTTGAAAATATTTCACTCTGTTCTCTTTTACTCTAATTTTTACTGCTTGGTGTTTGCTTGCCTGAGTCCTTTAATACTGTTGTTTCACCATCTCTGTTTTTTCGGGAAAGTACTGATCATCAGGGCTACAGAGAAAAAAAAATCTTGAGAGGAACCACCTGCAAATTAGGCTCTTAATTGTCTTTCAAGAATCAAACCCTACACAAACCTTGCAAAGTTCTTGTCATAAGAAAAGCAAAAAAGGCCTCTCAGCAGCCTTCTCAGCCAACTCACATTTAACACTCCCATTTTTTCAGTGTAAGATTCTTTCAAACCTTTTACACAACAGAAAAACAAAAAACTCCAGACAAAGTCCCCTGGTAGCAATGAGTACCTGACTTGAGTTCTGGAAGTAACAAAGTTACCTAACTAACTGTAACAAATGGATGGCAACAAGAGCACTGGGCTTTGTTTCCCTGTTTCTCACACCTGTTCATTGTTTGTACTGGCAAAATCATGCCTTTTATTGTCACTGTGAGGCCCGGTGGCTCTGCTGCTGAAACCACTGGAAGGTTGTGGGCCCCTAGTCGGTGTTTATCATCATTCCAGAGAATGAGTGAGTTGCAGAGTACTTGCTTTGGGTGTTTTTCTCTCTGTGGTACAGAAGCTGCTCATCTAGACAGCACTAACATTTTAGCTGATCTGCTGAGAGTCAGAAACATGCTAGTGAATGGTTCTAGTTGAAGACCCCCTGTTGCCTTTCACAAATCCTTATTGCATACCTCAAAAGAAGAGACGCATCAGTCCGCGGCACTGCTCTGCTGTAGCAGTGCTTACAGCTGAGGCTTTGCAAAGCCCGAGAGCCCCACAGAGCTCGCTGCATCTCGGGAAAGGCAAAATTAGTTGTGGCTCACTTTACCTGTCTTTAAAGTCTAATATTAAAGTTTTGTTTCCAGCGTCCTGGGGAGGTGGGAAAGGCTTAAAATGATATTTATGGTCATTCCAGATTTTGGTCTCATTTTACTTTAGAGATCCAATAAAACCCAAATTAAGCAAGACTCCTGCTGTTAGCTCAGTCAGCTGTGAAAGATTCTGTGAAACAGTTACACATCATTTGAAAGTAACTGAGTAAGAGGAAAAAAAAAAAAGCCTGCTAAGACTTCCTTTTTGATATAGAAGGATTTGTACAACAAGGATTTTCATTTGTTTTAAGACTTTGGTTACTTAAATATTTTTAGAGAAGAAAGCATACATGATTCTTAATTTCTTCCTAATTGGGAAACTGCTGTATCTTAAGCAGAGAATTAAATAGTTGTGTTCTTCTTGAGGATCTGTGTCATGCTAATCTTCCAGATACATTGAAATCTAGAGTGAAAGCCATTGATCGTGATATCTTAATAATGTGCACATCAAAGGAAGTATCTAGCCTTTCAGATTACGACTATCTGATCAGTGAAAGCCAACTGTACTGTGACTGGCTGGGGACATCTAGTGGAGGAAAAGTAAAATACTAAAAATGCTAGGAACTAAAAATGCTGTTGCCCTAAAATCAAAATCAGGGCTTGCACGACTGAACAGAAACTCACTTTCTTTAAACCCTAAATTAAATGTTTCTGGACAAAATAAAATCGTTTCCTATTTGTAGAAGATTCAATTGTGTCTTTACAGTATAATACATTAGAATTAATTTAATTTTGTTATGGATGTGGGGGTTGATTTTGTGTTTGTTTTTTCTTTCCTATTGTTTCATTTATTTGGCAAGTCAATTGCTTACATTTATTTTGGATTCCTTGCCTAACATAAAACAAAGATAATGTTTGCCAAATAATAGTTGACAACTATTTTATTAATTTTTAGAGGTTTAGATGGAAAATGTTATAAGCAATATGTACAGGTAGCTCAAACATTCCTTTCTTAAAATAGAATCATAGAATTCAGGCTTTTTAGAATTAAAGCAGCCAATTAAGTTGATTTGTACTACTGATACTACCAATGTTATTACATTTCATCTTTGACATTTTATATATGACCTTATGACTCAACTTACTTTTGGAACTGTACTGTCATACTAGCAAGAAACATGTTAACTTTGACTACCTCAAACACAGATTCAGAATCCTGAGTCCTTCTCAGGGCAATTTTAAATCTCCAGGAAGTGGGATATTGACTTGCAATGATACCAATGAGAACGTTATGGCCAATTGAAGGAGCCTGCAGGTTTTAGAAGCTACTTGTGAGCAGCAGCAAAACAATTCCTGACATGCTGTTATGGTTATAGACAGGCCAAATAATACTTAATAAACACCATAAACATCTTCCCATCTATCTCACTACACTTACATACTCAATTCACTTAGAAAGAAACCCACACAAGTATGTGCAGGTAGGCTTGTAATATGCTAAATCACTTCTTATGGAAGCAGTCTGAGATTGATTTCAGGAGCCAAAGCCAAGGAAACCCCCTAGTTCAAGCAAAGTTTCAGACTAGAACACATGGGATGGCAGGTGTTATGGTATAATCTTAGAATTCTGGAACGGTTAGGGTTGCAAGAGACCTTTAATGATCAGCTAGTTCCAACTCCCCTGCCATGTAGAAAATGATAAGGGATGTAGCTAAACCCAACTATAGCAAGGACCTCTAGGGAAGTAGTGCACCACAAATACGTGTTGATTTACATTTCTGTTGGTGAAAGAGAGTTGTAATTTTGGCCAATAACAGCAGCAGTGGTTTCAGACAGGGACACTTAGTAATGCCTCTGTAAAGAAGCAGGGAAACACAGCTTGTGTAACAAGGAAGAACTGGGCTACTCTGGATCTGAAATTTGACAGAATCAGGAAACAGCAGCTCCTCAGAGGTAATATTCAAGCTATTCTACTCAGTCTATACTACATTCTTCTCAGTGCATCAAAAGATCTTTGGATAAAGGGAAAGGTTCCACAAAGTTTTAGTTTAGCATAGAGTTTTTGAGGCTATTCTTCAGAATGGCAAAATTCTGAAGGAGAAAAGTCAAATAAATGTAGATGAACCCTGAGCCTCACCCATGGGGAGTTATTCTAAAAAAGCAGTCTTCAAGAAGGCAGGTAGATTGAGGGAGTCCATAAGCCGGAGTAGGCGGGTAGATTGAGGTTATGCATAAGCAGGAGTAAAATTTACTTCCTTAGAATTGTAGAAGAATGTCCTTCCTCTCTCCAGATAAATCTCATGATAATCCTCGCTCCCGCAAATTGGGTTACACTGGCCAGCTTCTCAACACTCCTGGCTCATGTTTTCCAGAGACTAGTGAGAACTATGTGAGGTCAGGCACTATTACTATGGAATTCTGCTGTAAGATCAGCAAAGAAAAGGCTCAGCTTTTTGTGTATTGGAATATATGGGATTGTGATAAACTGTTCCTTTATCTGCTATTTGTTTACAGGAATTGTCCTCTGGAATCTTCCCTTCTGCATCCTTCATTTACTAGGCCCTGGTGAATAGTAAAACCTTCTTTGGAGGAACAATCAGTAGTGAAGGTCTAACAGTTATTTAAATCAGATTTTAAGCCTAAGAGAAATGTAAGATTTGCCAAGATGCTGCATCATATAGCTAAATCATACAATACTGAAGTCCAGCTCTTACTCCCCTGAGAACCAGTCCATTGGCATCACTAAGTAGATAAATACTATGATTTGGGGACTTTTTTCAGATGTTTTACAACAGAGAGTTTAATTTTTAGCTCTGATGAAACTACATTTGAACTGGAAATAGTTTGGGCATGTGTGTGAGTGGCTTAGAAAAGAAAAAAATCATCCTCTGTTAGACAAAATCACACCAGAGATTTTTCCCTGGCTGTAAGCAGAGTCCTTCTTGGATCGGTTGACCTCTTTAACAGAAGAGTCTGTCCTTCCATTAAATCAAAGGGAACAGAAGTCAGTCCTGTAAGCAGGTGGTTGTCTCTGGGTGATGTCCAAGGTCAGACTTTCTAACTCTTGTCTGAGTTACTGGGGAAACTGCCCATGAAATTGGAGACATTGTGAAGGTAGAGGCTAAACAAGCTGTTCACTCCCCTGCTAGTATTACAAGGACTCAAGACTAATGTGTCTTTGTGAAAATAGAAAGGCTTAAATTCTCACTCTCAGACTGATGAAATTTTAAACAAGCTGCACAGGGCATTCTTCTTTATGGAAGAAAGTTAATTAAGTGTTACTGCCTTGTAGACTCAGTTTCAATGTTGGATGAACCAGCTCATTGTGGAGAATGAAGGTATTTGCCCAATGATCAACAGCATCTTATTTCTATTGAGCAAAAGAAAAATATATTCCCTGGGGTAAGGGTGAATTGGATCACATTCAAGATCAGGTGCTGATTGCAAAATACTGAAAAATATAAAGTGAGTTTTTTAGCACTAGTTTATCAAAGAGGCAACCAATGATATAAAGCCACTTGTAGGATAGGTGGGATTTCCTGAGGTGAGGTGCTTATTCCAGGGGTGTGACTGTCCCCGTTTAAAACACTGGAATTGTATGGGAGATCTGTGCCTTTTTAGAAAATGGCTGACTTCGGCAATAAAAAAGACAACATTTTCTGAATTCATTAATGTGCAAAGCTTTTACATGACAATTAGAGTAGCAGGGCATAAAAATCCAAATCTTCTAAATTCAGATTTTGAGTAAACTTCCAGAGATTTCTCAGTCACAGACTTGTTAAAGTACTGTGCTGTAGCAGAGTGCTGTGAGGCAAGGGAGATAATCAATTGCGTATTTGGAAAAAAAAAGAAAAATCTTGCTTGACAAGAAAGTTACTTGCAACTGCTGAGAAAGAGGGCCCTGCATTTTTAATTCTTAAAATATGGAAAGCCTGACAATATTTTTGTCTAGTCACTATTTTTTTACCCTGTTCTGTTTAAAACACTCCTAGTATTCTAACTACTTGATTTGAAAAATATGACCATCGTTACTGCAAATTTCTTCATGTTCCTCATGTCATAAAGTGTTTTTGGAGAGGCTGCATAGATTTTTTCAAGACTAAATGAAACAGCAGTCTATTGAAATCTTGCTATAATAAATCAAGATAGAGTAATTAGTGGAGGAAAATGCTGCAAAAATCAAGCAGATAGTATATTGGGTATTTTTCAGCCCTATCATTCTCTTTATCAAACCTACCCCTAAACACCTCTAATGGAATGTTTCCAAGCAGGCTGTTCAAATACTTAACCATCTTAAAATTTAAAATGTACTTATTGATAGCAAATCTTAATCCTTTTAGCTTTTATCAAATCTGCGGAGGGCATAAAGGACAGTGGGTTTCATACTGTCTCTAAAACTCTTTCATATATTGCAAGAATATTGCCATTTCCTCTAATTATTATTTTTTTTAATAAAACAGATTATTTCTTTTAACAGACCTTGGAGGTAATATTTTCTGTCTCTTTTATTATTAGCTATTGGGCTGTTTCCCAAAGGAGAGGTAATCTCTGTATTACATTACAGTACCCAAAAATGAACACTCCACTCTAGGTGACGTCTTCTACACTAAACAATTTTTGTGTCTTGTATGTGATGCTCCTCAAAGTATGTCCTTGAATGTCTTTTTTACGATGGTATCACATTCTTGGCTTAAACAAAATGCCTGATTCACTGAAAGTCCAAAGCCTTTTATCAGTATGGCTGAATAGTCAACTATTTCCCTATTGTATTTATCACTTGAATATTCCTTACCTAAATACTTTACTTAGCTTATACTGAATTTTACAGTGTTGATTTCAATATGAGCCTTTTGTTTATCAACATTACTAAAAGAATTTAAACCAAGTTCTGCTGAACATTTGTAACCTGCTCTGGTTTGAACAGCTCTGCAAATGTGACAAATACGTTCTCTAGTCAGTCATCCAAGACATTGAGGAAATTACTGAATGCAGATTGCAATGGATGTCTGCAGTCTGTCACTTGATCTCTTTTCACAACTGGGCAGATAACTTTTAATAGCAATCTTGTGAGTGCATTTTCCTGGGTAGTTACACACTTATTTACCAAAGTTTATCTATTTGTACTCTGTATTTCTGTATTTTGTGAGAAGAATGATATTTAAAACAGTGCCAATAGTATTAGTAAGTGTACTGTCTGCCAATATCTGATCAAATCTCACCCTTTGTAAGTGCTGAAGCAAAGATTATACTAACTTTTTGGTCTTTACTATCTGCTCTTCTCTTTCTTTCCTTGTTAAGTAGTAGGCATTCTTTTTCTTGCTGTCCTTCCATTCCTAAACTGCTTTTCTAGTTGCGTTTTATGTTTCTTGTTAGATGAAATTTATATTAATTTTGATCTACACTGCATGTTATTCCTTTACAGTCTTACATCTATGCTTGTAGGCCCTTGTTCCTGCTTGTATATTTCTTATTATGTTTTTATTTATATTTAGATTTTTCTGCTTTCCTTTTTTTTTTCTTATCTCTTAAAGAAATTCTGATGGAGCTATATTGATCTCTTATTGTTCTCTAGGTTTCTTTTACATCATGAGAGTCTGCTATTGTATCTTTAATATCGTCCCTTTTAGTAACTGTGAACTCTGTTGCAGTCTTTTTTTTTTCCCCTTAGAATAACTTCCCAAGAGACTCCACCTGATGAATTCTGCTTTTTTTGGACTCCATTGTCCTTATTCACCTGCTCTGATTCCTCCCTTTTTTAGATTTGTGAACTTCATAGTGTTGTAGTCACTTTAATCAAGATTACTTTCTACTTCAAACCTCTCAACCAGATCCTCCCCATTAGTCAGAATCAGTTGTAAAGCAGCTGCAAGCTTCTTAGTACCTTCTTCCATTTTCCTAAAAGAAAGTTGTCCTCAGTATCTTCTGAAAGCCTAATAGACTTTCTTCATCCTGACATTATTTTGCAGCACTTTCCAGTGTATAATGTATCAAGGCCCTCTCTTCTATGTCCTTCTGATTAGGTTATTTCTAGCACATTCCTATTATGAGTGCTTTAATTTTTTTTTCCCCCCACTTTAACCTTTCTTCTTGAGATGTTCAATGCACCTCTTACCTCTTCTGGCAGTTGAGCAAGGATCTACATTTTTGATACCACAGTGTGGCATCTACTTTTTCCCTAGAGCTTGTCTTTCATGAACAAAGTGTACTCTTTATCCCAGCAGTTAGAGGAAACAGCATGGAAACATAACCATTACACAGCAGTCAAGGCAGCTGCTTAGTCCAGCTAGGACTGTTTCTGTGTCATGTTTTATAGCTACCTCAGAAAGTCTAGTAGTTCTAGGGAAAAAGAAGATTTCAGAAACTTCTATGGTTGTGTCATACACTTTTCTGTGGTTTTTCATCAGAAGGAAAAGTTCCAACAAGCTTGAGACTTAGTAAAATTAGAAAATTATGGAGCAGAAAATACTTTCATTATTTACACCATACACGATTGTGGTGAATATTCCATCCTTGAATCTAGACCTAACTGGTCTGGATCTGGTCAGAAGTTCATATGATAAATAGGGATTGTATTATAAACACCAGATTTTAGGTGAGGAAAGCATGGGAATATTCCAGCAGAGTGGGATTGATTTTTCCTTTCAAAATTCCAGCCTATTCCTGCTGCAACAGACTCTCTTTAGCTGTGAGGAAATTTATTCCCAAAGCTACAGAAGTCTTCATAAAATTGGTGCACCTCTCTAACCTAGAAGGGGTTATTTGGATTGCTATGAACAAGCCACACCAATCCTGACATCATCTTTCCCAACACTGCAAGGGAATTTTATAATTTCAAGATGGAAAATACAACCTGTCCCTGTCTGCCGAATAGTTTTAGTCCAAACAACAGGGAATGACAGCTACAGAGCTTCTCTGGGATTATTGCATGGTTATGGAAACAAATTCAGAGCATTTATCACTGTGTCAGAGGTTGTTCACAGTGTTTCTGATTCACTTGTGCTGAAAAAACGCAGAATCACAAAATGCTTAATTTGAAGGACCTCTGGCAATCACCTAGTCCACCTTCTCTGCTCTGAACAAGGTGATCTATAGCACACTGCCCATGGATGTGTGCAGTTTACTTTTGAATATCCCCAAGGATGGTGACTCCATAACCTCCTCAGGCAACCTGCTCCAGTGTTTGAACAGTAAAAAAATGTTTTTCCTTAATTTTAATTGTAATTTCCTATATTTCAATTTCTGCCCATCGTCTTTTGGGCCTGTCCCTGGACACTACTGAGAAGTCTGACTCTATTTTTTTACTCCCTGCCATCAGGGATTTAGACTTCTCTAGGCTGACTAGTCCCAGCCCTTTCAGCCTCTTCACCTATCTCATCATCTTCATGGTCTTCTGCCTCACCACCTTCAGTGAGCCTGTTTTTCCCTGTCTCTTCCTTCTTGCCCATCTTTGAGGTTGACATTTGCTTTCTTCTAGGAAAGAATCAAGAGAGACTTCACAAATGATGTGCTGCTAAGTCACATGCACCTATGTGTTTTAAATATTCCCTAGTCTGATCCTGCTCCAGCTAGGGCGAGTCTTACTGCTCCAGAAAAATGCCATAACAAGAGTTGACAGAGTGTGATGGGGGACCAGTCTAATAGTATACAGCCCATTTCCAGTTAGACATGTGTTCACAAACCAGGCTTTTTTGGCTAGAATTCACTTTAATGTAGGACATATTATTTATTTCAGCTTTAATTTTAAAAAGCAAACAGAAATACCCCATACTAAAATTCAGTCCAATGATATTTCTTTTATGAAAAATGTAAGCCTCTTCAAAGCAAAAATGCATAAAATATATCCTCTAACAAAACATTATTCATATAAAGGTAGGAGGAGTCATATTGTGATATGAAATTGTTTCCTGAGGAACATACTAGAAGAACCTTAACTTCATTCTGAATAGTTCTGAACAAAACATTATTTTTTCTGTAGAAATGTGGGACAAGACATTTCAGCAAGAGTGTACTCGATGACAATTCACTGATCCATACATGCACACAGGATACTTAAAACTAAGTAGGGAAATTGTGAATATAACTTTGCCTCCTTACTTGGACTTCTGAAAAACTTAATTGTTATTTGCATGTCTTTTCCTCTTATAGTGCAAGGTAGAAAGTTTTCCTGTACTTAGTACTTAATCTTAATACTTAAGATTATTTGCATTTGAAAAATTTACACCAAGGGTAATGCAAGAGTTGGCTGAGAACTGCTTTTATTCGTTGCTTTGTTTTGTTAATGCACCCTTTTGAAAAACTCCCTGCAGCCCAAGAAATCAAAACAAAATTCCAAAAATAATCTTTTAGATAAGAACCTCATCTCTTAGCACCATGAGTTTCCTTGCTTTGTAGAATACACAGCAACAGCCAGGAATGGTTAAGCGGCTGTGGCTTCATTTTCTCCAGATAATGGAATGGTTCATACATCAGGAAAATATCGAGTACAATATGAAATAAATGAGTGAAATACATGCTCATCTTCAGTTCTCCCACATGCTTCTGCAGGTGAATAGCCATGACTGGGAGCTATGGATACAGGGAATGCTGCTGTGTATTATTACAGTATTTGCCATCATTCCCAGAGCCTGTGACTACCCTCAGTAGTTTGGACCACAAATTTTCTGGAATCAGATAGTGAGGATGTGAGAGCAAGGATGGTGATTTATGGCAGACTTTTCTCAAGAGGAGCAGATATCTTTCCAGATGCCAGTTTTCAGTCTCCAGTGGCAGCATGCTGGCAGTCCCTGTGCACAGGGGGGACATATGTTCAGGCACGGGGTGGGCCCTTGAGGACTTATGCCCAGGACACAGGAGTGCAGGGGAAAGTTCTGGGCAAGGAATTTCCCATTTTGCAGCTATACCTGGGGTCATGAGTCAGAACACTGAGCTTTTCTCCCCTTAAAAGGCAAGATTTAGTACTTTCTCTCCAAGTGTTTCCTGTCCTCTCTCCTTACTAAAAAACCTGAGGCTAAAATCCTGTCTTCATTACTTGAGCCAAAATCAATGGGATTAGATGAGGCTCTCTGTGAGTTTAGATGGGTTTGGATTTACAGAAAGCATACTTTGTACACCAAGTGTACATTACTGATTAAAATGTACTGATTGAAAAGGAAACACAAGTAATAATGGCCTTAAGCTTTTATTCAGTAGCTGTCTGAAAAAACAACACTCGGTTGTAATGCAAATATGCCAACACATGCAGCCTTTCTTTCCAGGTGTGTATTAAAAACTATTGCCCTTAGACACTCTAGCAATTTGCATATACAGAATCCACTATGTAGAGCAAAAAAGGACTTGCATAATGAATTGCACATGCACAAAAAAGAAGGTGTACAAAATAAACACATCAACTAGCCGAATACTAATTACCTATATGCAAAATCTGGAGACACTCAGTATGCAGAACCAATCAGTTATCACAGTGAACATCTACAACTAATTTCCTCCAGGAAGAAAATTTTCCATTAGTTTTAGTGAATTTATATCCATTATAGAAAGGTTGTTGCTAAATAAATATTATTTTAGTTTAATTGGATTAAAAATTAGAAATGCAAATTCTGGTGCACCATGTCTCTGAGTCCTTGTCTCCCTTTTTATGGTAATACCCTTCTAATGGTTTAAGCCTATGAAGAAAAAACACTGAAGATTTTAACTAGCAGCTTTGCAGGGGGGCAGAAAGGAGCAAAGAAGATTTAGTGGTGAAAAGAGCAAATAAATAGGTGCTCCAAGATTAAAAAGAGGGTAGAAGTGCATGCTGAGCTGTTGAAAGACCTCTCTGTGTTTAAAGAAAAATATTGTTTGGTTCTTTCACCAGTGCATGATCAAAATAAGAGGTACAAATTAGTTCATGGCTGCTGAAGCTACAAAACATCATGCAGAGAGCTGTCTTTGGGAACGTTTTAATGAGGAGAAGAGGTCATCAGACTGTGACATTGCTTTTCAGAATTCTTCAAGAACAACACAGACTTCCTGTTCCAAATGTGGTAAAGAATAAAACAACCTTAGTAGTAATCGTACAACTTTTGAACCGTGTTCCTTGGAAATACTGTACCGTGCTCATTTTGTAGCTTTAGTTAGCTATCTCAAAGGAACTCTTCCATATTTTCCATGTGCTCTTATTTCAAAAGTACAGTGAAATGATAGAGCTTCAACAAGGATTATATTTATAAAATAAAGTTTTATTCAATCTTCTAAAGAGATTTTAATGTTTTCATTGCTCTAGGTGAAATGGTACACTGTGGCTCTGTTCATTAACATTTAGCATCAGTGCAAAAATCAAGGATTACCACATACAGTTTGAAAGGACATCCAAAATGACTTTGAAATTAAATTCACTACAATCTTAGTTTTGCAGCATTTTAAACATGATTTTAAAATGTATAAGATAAGTTAATGGCATTCCAGGTCAAATATTCCCAGGCCAATAACAAGTTCCACATAGAATGTCATTATTTAAATTTGTGGTATACTGTATATGCTGGTTGGTATTGAAGAAGTCCACTGTAAATTTAATAAATAAGATGTGTACTACCAGGCATTGATTGTAAAAGAAGCTTCCTTCGGGATATTTAGAGAGACTATTAGCAAAGAGAAGATACTGGTAAATCAAATAATTATTCTAAGTTATGGGTATCTCAAAACTGGAATGGCATAAGGATTGCCAATATTTATTGAAAAAATGAAATAGCTAGCAATTGACAAGAGTTTTTATTCCTGATAGACAATTGCTCCTGTGAAAGAAATAGATATCAATATCATGATTTCTAACCCTCCTTTTCAGAGCTTTCTAACAATAAGAAAGAATAAAAATAAATGTAAAATAATGTTAATGAATCAGGTACTACAATTAATAATTTGGCTAAAAATTGACTTATCTATTTGCTAAAACAGACAAAACTGTATAACAGGCCTTTCTGTTTTTAGAATGATTGAAATAAAATTTCATTTAGAAAAGCATCAGCAACAATCATATGAAGCTGGTGTAGGTAGGGCTGCATGTGATATAGAAATTTTGTTTTCATCCTTTTGTTACATGTCCTTTTTAATTATAGTCACTATGGCAAGAGAGTTAAGGATAACATAAACCATAATGAACAACACCTGTCTTTTTTTTTCCACTAAATAAAGGGTTAAAACAAATTTGGTAGCTGTCTTCTGTAGTCCGAAAGCAAATTTTTATCGTAGCAGTTTATCTGTTCTTTTTCCAGAGCGTTAGTAAATATCCACCACATGAAGTATGTCATTCTAACCTAAAGATTGAAAGTCTAAAAAATCCCCATATATCTATTTGTTAACAAAGGTGTGCTCTCATTTAAAACACTTTTTAGTAATAAATATTTATTTTTATGCTAATAATTTTACAGCTTCAAATATCAATTATTGCCTGCTCATTGCACTCTGCAGTATTCTCACATGAATCAGTTTACTTAAGCATTGATTTTATATTCTCTGGTATTGTTTTCTTGTCTTTTGTTTGAGGTATTTAATAGGAAGTTGGAAATATTATAGCTGTCTGTTTCATATCTTAAAAAATCTTGGTGCAAATTTTTCCCACAAAAGCTAACAAGTTTATTGGTTTTCAGTTTAAACCTTTAATCCTGTTTGAATGGATTGATGTCTTTTTCCTTGATTTACCAGCTTCTTCTGTCAGTGATTAGGGCCTGGCAGTTTGGGCTAATCTGAGATTTCTCCTCTTTTTGTATGGTCATTCTAGTGCCCATTATTCTTGTCTTTTTTTTTTTTTCCCTTTCCAAGAATTCCACTGTATTCTATTCAATAACCATTGCTCATTGAAAGAAGATGTCTTAGATAGCCAATTAGCTGTTATGCATAGAGATTTTAACCAGCATGGTAGCAGTATTTGTTACAGGACTGTAAGCAAAGCATTTAAAATTAAATGTTTAAAAAGAGAGGGGAGGAAAAGGAGACTCTGAATTTCTGAATTTTGCTTTCAATTATCCCAAACGACGTCTAGAGCAGTAATGACTAGAGTAAGTCTTATAAATCAACATGATAGGAGAAAAGACTCTTTGATTCAGTGAATAAGCTGTGATGTAGAAATCCTGCAGAAGTTTGACTAGTAAGTATGCTTTTATAATTAAAGTATCAATGATTCTCTGACTAAAGCAAAAGTGTTGTAGGGTTCTTTGATAGCAAATGTGAGCAGCTCTTGGAAACTTTCATATAACTGTCATAAAACAACACTACTGAATATTCCTAAACTGAATGCCGTTAAATCCTATTGTTAACTTCATTGACTGCAACAGATATCTAACTTCTTTCAACATAAAGATGTAAGTTTTGAAAACCCTCCCCACATTTAGAGAGTTATAAAATAAAGGAATATAATCGAAGGAAAAAATAGATCTGTTACATATCTGTATATATCTTTTTTTCTGTAATCAGAGCTTAAACTACCAGTCTTCTGTTAAAATGGTTTCTCGGTAAAGAAAACAAGCAAAATACGCAACAAACAAAACACACAACAACATACAAGTATTTTAAATTTTTTTGTTTACATAAAGTGATGTTCTTCATTAAATGGCAAATATATATCTTCCAAATGGAATGATCCATAAACTAAAACTTCTGTAAGATTATAGAGGCATCATGGTATATGTGTATAACATTATGTGACATTAGTTGACTATTTATTTGTAGTTCTATTAGTGAATATTAATGAATTTATGGTTTTCATGCATATATTTTATCCTTTTAATCAAAATGTATGAACTGTAGTTGGATTTAAGCATCTTCAAAAATATTTGATTTGCTTACATAAATGTAGTGTTTAAAAGTTTTAGTAGTATTTTGTAAAATTCATAAATTTGTATTACTCTTCTGAATATTTATCAAACATCAGTTGTACAGAAAAAAAAAGTTGATTATTGTATCAAAATTATTTTTGCAACTTTATTTCATATAGTTTTGGTTCCCAGTGTGAACTTTTTTTTAGTAAACAGAAGTCTGCAATATTTTTGAAGCAGACTATGTGTGATTTTGGGCAAGATATTAGAGTAGAGCTTGAAAAAGAGAGGTCGATCCCTACGAAACATAAAAAGTTTCTCAGTACTTTTTTATTTTATAATATGATGTTTTAACACACAATTTTACACTAAGAGGCTATTCTAAATGTCTACTGGTACTAAAGGAAATGTCTGTTGGTGCCAAAGTAGCTGTGTCCACATTTTAATATTGCTGGGTTAAATACAGTATATCTTGTTGGATTTTTCCTTAAAATTTTAACTCAGTGAAAACAGAACATTCCAGTGAGCTATACCTGATGAGTCATTGGCAAGAAGATGTATACATCTATGTATTGTTGTGCACTGCATCATTATGCTGTAAATGCTTTATGATCTTGTCAGGACCTAAGGAAGTTATTTAATGAGTGTGAGAAATGCAGAGGGACAATCTAGGTGTTGTACACCACTATTGAAATATTTAAATCAAATTATTAACTGATTATGTAATAAAGTACCACTGTTGCCATGGGGAGCTGTGAGACATTTTACATTGCTGAGTTACTCTTTGAATGAAAAAACCCTAACATTTGGTTTCATTGCAATCACCACACATTCCATGGTACTTTTAGCAGGATGAGGAATGCTGAATTATAACTGAATCCTAGATGAATTTGTTAGGTTCAACACATCCATCGGGTTTCTCACTCCATTGCACAGTTCTGCTTTTGTCTTTTAAAAAACGGTCATGTGTCACAGGTTGCAACCTTCTGTAGTGGTTGGTTCTGTCAGGTCTGAAGGAGGCTGCCAATGTCCTTACAGAGAGTCATTTCCGTAGCTCATGGATTTTTCTTAACTAAAAACCAAACTGTGTTAAACCACAACACCTTCTTAGAAGGAAGTTCTTTGCACTTAAATGGGAGGTACTCACTTCATAAATGTGTTGACATGAAAAACACATTGGTAATGGGTACCTTGAGAGAGGTGAACGGGGAGGATCTTAAAACATAGGATTCTGAAAAAGGTAGCATCTGTAATTAATATAGAGTAATTCTCAAGAACTCAGTAACTGATATTTCTTCCAGGAGTGTTTATATATATGTGTGTGTGTGTGTGTGTGTGTATGTGCGTGTTTTAAGCCAGATGTTTATTTGTATGACAACAGTGTCTATGTAATCAATCATGAAATGAGGCCCAAGGTTTCTAGAGTGCCAAGACGGGAGCACTGATCTCTGGTTCTGTCAGCAGAGAACGGTTGGGATGGCAGTAAGTCTTCCCTTGAGAGAAATTTTATCCTCAGCGCCCTCTGTGCATTCCTTCCATGCAGCCCTGCAGGTTCATGCTCAAAGACTGAAAGGTGAAAGAGAAGAGGAGAAAATCTTTCAGAAATTTCACAGAAGCAACCTAATAGACAGTCACAGTATAGTGAGACAAGGGCAGCACGTTGCTTGAAGGAGCCCTGATATGTGAAGGTAAATGGCCTTATCACTAAGATCCAGTAATTTAGGAGGCCAAACTTTCATTTTGTGGCAGTCATGAGAAAAGAAGCTGTATCCCAGAAAAAGAGCAAGAAGGGAGCTGTCTGAGTAAAAAGTATTGGCCTGTTATCCCTGCAAATCCAGCACAGAAAAATATTACTCAGGGAGAATAAAGGAGAAGAGGAAGACCCAGAGGGAAGGCAAATAGTGAGACAAAAAGAATGCACAAGATTCTCATAACTGGTGTTATTAGCCTGATGCTGTTAATTTCATACTTAAAGTGGTATCTTAAATGTAGTAACTGCACATCTTTGGAGGCATTTATTAAAGCTTAATCAAGGAGTCTTAAGACTCTGGACTCATTTAAATATTATAACTATGGGTAGGCAGAAACTTTGATCTTTTCTCTAGCACTTTGGGTTTCACTTCACGATTGCTGATGAGTTGAGAGAAGTTCCACCTGGTACCATGCACCTATCATATCAAGCACCCAGTATGAGAAGTCAGGTGACATTTGCTTATATTTCGTTCCAATCTACTGCAAGATATTTTCCTGCTTAAACTAGAAAAAATGTTTCAGACACTTTCCTGTTTCTCTTTCTCCCAGACTTGCAGACACATATTCTAGATTTAAAACTGGGATGTGTGCCTTGCATGTATACCCTTGTTTTGAATACAAGTGATAATAAACTATGTGTGGAGTCCACAATCCCTAAGTCCTTCCAGCGCCGTGGAGATAGGCATTTCTATTCATATTCCATGAGTCTTCTAGAATTGAAAAGGCAAAAATAAAGTCTGTGAAACAGGAAGAAGGCAAAACTATCAGTTTTTTCTCCCTCTAACAAAATGGTAATTTATTATCTTGGCCGGGTTAAAGTTTGACAGTTTTTGCTATCTGCAAAACTTATAACTATCCAGTGAGGAAGCTGCACAATTGCATTTTTAATTTTTACAACATCATAGATTGAAAGAGAATTATGAGAGATCAATTGTCCTGAGAAGTGAGTTCTGAATGTAGAGATTATATTTCAGCATTTATTTGATTACATAACTCAGTACTGAGACTATCCATCCATGCTCCTCACCATACCACCACCTACTATGAGGTGCAAGCAAGCAAGGCATACCAAGTGAATATAATTTTTAGTACAGGAAACGCTTAAAGAGTGATGCTCAAAGACTGAAATTATTGAACTAGAATGAAAATTATCCTGAAACCTAAAGAAGGAAATACTTGGGCTGCATTAAGAGACTTTTAAAAATATCTGTGTATTTTGGTGAACCTGACAGAAGCATCTGTTGTTTAGACTGTCTAAATTTGTTAACCACATGATTGTTTCTGGACTATTGACTATTTTAGTTGAAATGTTCTCATTCCTGGACACGACCCCAGGCAAATTTTTGTGTGCATGTTTCTGTATAGAAAGCACCTCTGAGAGCAAAGTTATGGACAAAATACACTAGGCCAACATTAAAGTTTTCTATTGGAAAAACAATTGTGCTACAGTGAGGTAAAAATGCTATTTTACCTTTGCCCAGAAGGCTACTTAGGATCAGAAAAGTCTTACGTATGTAAAACGTAATACTGATGATGATGATGATAATAGACATCATCATAACATCATATTATTAGATTCAATAGTTGCAGATTACATATAATTTCTTGGAATTAATTAAACGATAGCAACAAATCTCCTGTATTACTTTGAGCATTGCTGCAGCATATATTTGCAGAGATTGAGAAAAAAATTTTGCACGGCTATTTTTTGCCTGCTGAAGGTCACAAAATGAAAATCAGAGAGATGCTCCATCTTCATTTCTAAGACTCCTCTTGGTACAGGAACAGGGACATGGAGAAGAACACAAAAGCAGGAAAGTCTCCTATTGAAAAGTTGAGAAATATCAGGGACTTAATACTGGCCAGCAGGTATTCACATTCTCTGTGAATACTTGTGTGTTCAGGCTGTCTGTGGAGGAATTTTTGTACTCTTCTTCAGATTTAATATGTAGCAACTGTGCTTCTGGTAACAGGTCTGCTGCACACGTTGTTACAGACTTCTCAGAGAAAATGTAAGACTGACAGGTTTATGCCCTGCTCTCAATTTGTGTGGGTGGCTACTGCAAGGCTAGCCCAAGGTCTAGAGCATGAGGACCTGGTGGTTTTTTCCTATAGAAAGGTCTCACTTAATGCAGTAGAGTGCAAGCCTCCTTGGGCCATCATGACATAACTATTCATGTCATAGGCAGCTTTTTCCAGTTGTATATACCCATTTATCGAATGTGTTACTTTCTCTTCACTTCCTCCCTCAATACTTAGCTTCAAAATTTTAATACTTGGACAAAAAATACAACCAGATGTATTCTTTTGATATGAAGCCTGTAACAAGTAGTATGATTGTACATATAATGAATATATTTTTGTTAGTATTATGTGCTTTTTTTTTCTTAATGTCTCACTCTCTCAGATTTTATGGATACAATAATACAATAGTCTCACACATTCTCTCTTTCAAAAATAAGCTTTTGGCTCTTCCGATCCTGAAAAAAACTGAATAATTAAGAAGCTTAAGCCCAACCAATGATTTTTAAAAATTTATTTCATGAAATACCATGCTTTTTGTACATTACTGAACAAAATGGGTTCATAGCACTGTTTTAGATATACTTTGCATAAGGAGAGACTATCAGACTTATCCGATCTGAATTTGCATTCCGTACAGGACAGAATGCATTTTCATTAGAGGGTCCATGGAAATTGAATTTGTTCTTCATTCATCTGAAAGACAAATATTCTGTAGAAGTTCATGGAGAATATTGCGTTGCATTGCCTAGGAGGTACTAAGGCTCTTACCTGAAGGGACATCAAAGGACTGCAGAAGGCCCAGTTTGGGTGAGGAAGGAGCCTGAGGTGGGTGCTGAAGTTTCTGGGTGGAAGTGGAAAGGAATGTACCATAGCCTTTTGACTATAATGAGATGCCTCTGTGCTTGTGTCACTGTGTTTGCAGTACACATAGTTTTCATGAGGATGCTTGCAGACTGTCAGCAAAATGGTGTACCTTGTGAGGTAAGCTCTGGGAATGAAGAAGGAGAGGGCTATATGGAGTCTTCCTCAGCATCTCTAGTCCGTATACAGCCTCAGGAATCCAAAGTAATCCTGCTGCTTCACTGAGACAGGAACTTCATGATGTGGTGGCACAAATGCAGTGTGACAAAGAGAGGTTACTTCTTCCATCTGTTTGGGGTGGACAGGATTCTTGTGTCTTGACAGTATAAAGTGTACGAATCAAAGGATTTTGTGTTTATTTCTTTATTGTTGATGGTGAAAAATATTAATTTTTTTATGGAGTCACATAGTGCTTCAAGCATGTATCCTTACAGGCTGTATTTTAAAAGTTCATGATTTTATCTTTTTGAGCACAATTAGTTGTATTGATTAGTGGGTCATCTAAATGGAACAAAACAGCCCCACCTAAATTGCAGAGTTATATTATTCATCTTGACTCCAGACTGCTGATGAAATTTGTTTCCCTCATACATCCTTTAGGAGCCCCTTGCCCAGGGCCGAACTGCCCGGCGCAGTGGGATCACCTGCTCCCAGAAGCCCTCACGCAGAGGAGTTTCCATTGTGCTGGCCATTACCACATCTGGTTTTGGCTCTTTAGGTTTTGGGAACCTAAATCTCAGAATATGAACAGAGCTGTCCCAAGCTGAAAAGAAACTTTTCAAATCAAAGTATACATTCCATGTCAATATCCAGACTGATCATTTACAGCAAAAGTATTATTTTTAAAGAGATGCCTATACATAGTACTCATAGTCCCTAATGTTTTCCTTAACAAAATTGACAGTACTAATCAGCATTTGAGTAAACTAATTGGCCATGTGCAGTTCTAATTTCCACTTTGAGTGCTATAAGGCAATGTATTGCAGTCATAAATTGTGGATTGTTGCTAATCTGCAGGATACCAGGGAGTAATTAATCAAATTATTGCAAAATTACCACATATGCAGAGATACTATTGAACAAAAATAGGGAAAATAGTATTTTTTAAAATATAAAATATTGAAAATTTAGCTTGTTTTTCAGGATAAGAAATTGAATGGTCTTTAATTCAAAAAACAGAAAATACTCTCTTTTTTTGTTAGTTTGATGAATGGATTAATGTTAAGAACCCTGGCACAAATACTGTAAGGAACACCATCCAGACTGGAAAGTGCTGGGACAGCTGAGGACATCTAGAGCTGGTGATTCAAGGTTCTCAACACATTAGTTGTGTTGTATTGTATTCTCTGATGTCTATTATTGTATTAAAATATTAATTTAATGAATTATTGGGATTTTATGTCCTGTATTCCTGAATCTGCCTTTGATGCTGAAGGCAGGAAGATGCACTGAAGGGGAATTTTTAAACTCCCTTGCTAACTGAAGAACACATGCCCTTCCAAAAGGCCATGGGACTTCTGTTACACAAACACTCTTCTTAGAATTACACCACAAAAATATTTTATTAGCTATAATATATATATTAGCTAACAAATTTACATTGTAAATTGATGATGGCTCTGATGCATTTTAGTTTGGGTAGAAAATATGCTTGTGCTTACATGAGTGTGCATGCACACATTCAAAAAACACAGCAAAAAGTTGAAACCAATAATGTCATAGAATACAAGCAGATATAGGCTATTTCTCATTAAGATAGTGCTAAAAAGGTGACAATATCTAGTTGTTATACTTTGGAAAAGAGAAAAAATAGGTGTTACCGTAAAGAAGGCATTGTTACTTTATCCCATTTACTCTTTTCCGTGTTCTCTCCCCAGAGATGCTCTTCCCTAATATGAATGTAATAAGTGACCTCAGACGAAGCTAATAGAAAGTCACAGGGCTTTCTCTTCAGCTCCAGAAGGAGGCAAAATAGGGTGGCCACATGCACAGACACTGCCACTTCTGAGTGTCATTAGCTGGAGACTCACTGATGCTGCCCATTCTCTACGTCTTTTTACACTTGTGCATTAGGCTGGGCACTTCTGCAGAAGTGACACACAACCTCAATGGGGATGTAAGCAGTCATATTTAGCTGTCCCATTCACACACTGTAAACCTGACACCCAGTGCAGCTGAATGCACTTCTGACCTAGAGTGGAGGTAGGAAGCCCTCGGGGAAGGGGATCAGACTCTGTCTTCCCAACAAACCCAGGCCACAACAGATCTTAATAATCAGTGATTGCTTTCATGTGTCACCACCTCCTGCTTTCATTACAGCAAACCCTAACTGTCACCAGGGTCACCAGGTTTTTCCTGAACATCCTCAAATGAAATAGCTTTCTTTGGTTCTAGGTTCTTTCTCAAACATTATTTTCTAGTACTTTTGATAGCTAAAGAAAAACTGGAAATAGCATTGACAGGCATCAATGAAGCTATTGGTAGGAGCTTTTCTTCAAAAACTTGTTTCTGTGAGAATGGTGATCAGGAAAAAAAGTTTGTGCATGAAATTCTGCTACTGCCTTACCTTTGAGACTTGCATTTTCAAAAAGTTGATGTCAGGGGACTGCACATTTTCTTAGCTACTACTCCAGCCTGATCCCTCTGCGTTTTGCTTTCAATGTGTTAAAATTTAGTTTTCTGTGCATTCACACTGAACCCTGAAAAGAAGATACTTATATATTTATAACAATAAAAGAGAAAGAATTTCTTGACTTTTATGGGCTTCTGATATTTTATTAGCCAGTCTACATTCACCCTCACCCTTATTGGTCTCCCTGTGGTAGCTCTAGCTCTGCTGATCTTGTAGACAAATGATGGAAGCATCTGACTTGGAGCCTTTTAGAATCAAAGAAGACTGAGAGGGAAAAGACCTGCTAGGTCATTTTGACCATCCCCTGCCAATACAGGATCGTGACCTACTGTACAATAACTTCACTAATGTTTTGCCAAGTCTGAATTTAAACAAATCAAGTGGTGGGGATTATATGACTTTTTTTCCCCTTGGGAACAATATATCCCTGTTTTTCCATATTTTCTTTGAAGAATTGTTGTAATATGCTACTTAATACTCTTAATATCAGCATAATTATAAGAATAACTTATCTTCTTGTAATAGCTGTTTCTTCCTTGGCATTCATGTTTTTAATAGATATTTTAACATATATATATATAATATATATATATATTAGAAGCACATATATATGTTAAAATTATACATGTTATTATATATGTTAGAAATATTTATCATGTAATTCTTTTTGGCTTTCTTCATAGCTCAGATCCTAAGTCCCTTATTAATACTTGTTGTTTACTTTCATTTAATTTCCTTCCTCTTTATTAATCTTTCTGGTACAGGTTGCTCAAAAAGGTATGTAATGCTCATTAGATTATTTTAGGTATGATTCTTAGGTGTTAGTATTCTACAGCAGGGCTTTTCTCTGAGTCATAATGTGATGCATCTGAATGTGTCTTTCCAAATCTCTGTAGTGTCCTCCCTTTTTACTTAATGCAGCTGTCTGACCAGTTCTCATTCTGCTCCTTTATTGCACCCATGTACCTTTTCCACACTGCTGAAATTCTGCTTTACTGAATTATCTTTCCAATTCTCAAGAAAGCTAACTTGCTCATTATCTTCATCACTTACTATTTGAACTCATCCTATTTATTTCCCTATATCCTTTGTAGAGTTTAAAACTTTTTTTTTCAGAATTTCTGCATCTTACATTTTACTCAAACTGGAAATAAAAAAAAAAAGGCAGACAGACTTTGCATTACATAAAGTGTATTGAATTTTTAAACATCAATTTATTTTTGCTGGAGTGGCAAGGACTAAACAGCTACCGACATACATACATCTTTATTGCTTGCCATTGCTGCAGATCGGCGCTAAGGCTATAATGAATTATATTTGAATATTTCCAAGCCAGTATATATTTACCTTTCACTTGAACCCAACCTTCATGCAAAATTCTTATGATACTTTTTACTTTGAAATAATTTATACATAGTTTTAATTTTAATAGAGGTTTCAATTTTTTATGTTTCCATTGAAATTCTTTGACTTGATGGTCTGGCTAGAAAATTTTGAAAGCCTAAAACTATAAAGAACAAAAGAAAGAGGTATTGTATGATTTTTGAAAAATTTCCTGGTATGACTTGATCACTTCTGAATAAAGCAAAGTTTATTTGAAATTACTGTAGAAATTAATAGGATTTGCTAATTACTTTGTTTGGCTACTTGTAAGATATTGTGCAAACCATATAAGTTAAGTTGGATTTCAGTTTCAAAATATTAACTTTTTTTTTTTGAATACGTAAAATTGCTCAGATAAATGAATATTTTATAAATGGAAGCATATTTGAAGTTTCTGTATGTCTTTTATACTTAACATTTGTGTATGTATCTGTCCTCTTCTTTCCCCAGTAATATAACAAAAAGATCATAAGTATGTATTCCTTAATAAACACATCTTCCTTCACTGTCAAAAGTAGCTCCAGGCAAAAAGTTGGCAAGTAAAGAGTTAACAAAAAGGTCAATGAAATGTGAAGACATCTGCTCCTCAATGTGTACAAAAATAATATTTGTGGCTTTTAGATGCCTTTAATGTTTCTATTGCGCAAAAATAGATTTTTTTTTATTGAACATTTTCAGCCTTCCATTGACTGAAATAGATGACTGCCTTAGGGCATTTTTGGAAGAGAAAACGAAAAGAAAAAACTACTAAATTCCTTTGTTGAGAACTACTGCTCTGCATATCCAGTAAATTTTTTAATACAAAGACATATCAGTCAATGGGGAGTTTAGTTTGTGAAAGGACTGCAAGATTAGGTTTTTAGTATGCAAGCGTGGCCACCAAACCGGCATGATAAGAGTGTGGTGACCAGGAAGGGGCAGGTACAGCCACCTTTTCATTTTTCACATTTCAGAACTTTACAGGTATTCACATTTAAGTAGTCTCTCCAAAATAGGGGAGAGGGCCAAGGAGGTAAGGGAGAGAACTTGTTCACACTGCAGAACAGCTGGGAAGCAACGCCTGCTAGTCCCATGGTTAAGGCAGCTTGATGCTTTGGCACAAGAGCAAGGTGGCTTTCTGGGCACATGGGAAGTCTTCAGTTTTTGCTGAACTTTAGTCTGGAGCTGACTATGGACATTCCTGTAGAGCTAGTAAATAGTGTAGGCATGAAGGATCAAAGCCCATGTATGAAAGAACTCTCTGTGGCTAAGGAACAACATCAACAGCTAGGAGATACAGTACTTCATTTTGTTTTTGAATCAGCATAGGTGTGTTAGCTAGACTGTTCCTCAGCTTTCCCTCTTACTTGAATCTATTAGAGGATGCTGTGAGAAGCAGTGCTGTAGTTTTTGTGATGTATGTAGCATCAGAGCCTTAACTGAAGGCGCACTGAAAGAAAAAAGCCAGATCCCTGTTCTATCTGCGGCTATCTGGGAAGCAGCTTTGCAGAGAAGGCCTGGAGACTCTGGTGGGCTATGGGTCCACAGCAAACCCTTTCAACAATAAAGTCCAACAGCCTCTCCTTCAGTGCATCAGAAACCACACTGCATAACAGCATTAAGGATGATCCTTTTCCTCTCAGCACTGGAGAGGATACAGCTGGAGTGCTGGGTCCAGTTCCGAGCTGCCTACTATAAAAGGAACATGGACCTACTGGAGTCAGCAAGGGGCCACAAAAATGCTGAAGGGCTTGGAACTTGTGAATTATGAGAGCGTGAGAGAGCTGCCAGTGTTCAGCCTGAAGAACAGAAGGCTCAGATGACCTTCATGTGTGTAAACACCAACTGGGTGGGGAAGAAAAAAGGTGAAGCTAGGGTGTTAGTGGTGCCCAATGATAGGCCAAGAGCCAATAGGCGCAAAAGTGGGCAAAATTTCAATTCCTCATAAGAAAATTTTTTTTTAGTGTATACGTGATCAAGCACTGGAATAATTTGCTTGGGAAGGCTGTGTAATCTCTGTCCTTGATGACATTTAAAATTCAACATGGCCCTGGGGAACATACTGTGGCAAATCCTGCTTTAAGCGGGGTAGGTGGACTAGATGATCCCCAGAGGTCTTTCCAACTTCACCCGTGAAGGGATTCTGCAGTTCATCATAATAAATTCTTCTGAGTTCATTAGGGATTTTTGAATACTTCTTTGCTCCTTTTTTTCTTTTTCTTTTCACCCCCAGGGAAAATCATGTCATCAGTAAACAAAAGGCTGCTCACACTGTGGTGTACCCCTTCCCTCATTTTGCTTTCTGTTTATCTAATAGTACTTTCTGTCAGGGCCTGGGCCAAGGAAGATCTGATGTCTCGTGCTGTTCTTATTACATAAAATGTTCACACTGCAGTGAATTAATGATTGTGTTCAAGTCTCATTGTGTTTCATGGGGCAAAGGCAGTATACACCACTATAAACGTGCTTTTATTTTAAAGGGTTGGAGGTTGATCCTGCAATCACTTTCTAGTGTGAGCAATTCTGATAGAAGGTTTTCTTCCCCAGAGCTACTCACTTTTGAAAGGGTGACTCTTTGCAGGACCAACCGTTGTGTTGTATGTGGCAGTTTAGAAACTGGACTGTGAAAATATTTCTTCTTCTAAACACACGACGATAATGTGGATGGTTGTTAGCAATGCAATTCCTCCAGCAAATGGGAATGGTTACTGCATACAAAATCAGTTTTTCTTTCATTACTTTTCAGGCAGTTACTTAAAAAAAAAAAAAAATATATATATATGAGTCTGCTATAGAGCAAGTAGGAAACAGAATGGGGAAAAATGAAGGCTTCTCATTTCAATTGTGGTCCTTTTTTTAACTGGCAGTTGTTCCTGTTTTCAAGTGTTTGTTTCTACTTTAATGAGGATACCAACTTTCATCCAGTGAGATGTGTGGGTCACTTTGTTAGTGCACTTGCACACACCAAGGCAACACACCAGCTGGGAATTTTGACTTTTAGCTGAATTATTTTTCCCCAGCAAATGGCTTTCCTTTTGACATATTTTAATGTACTTGCACACTGAGAGGAAGAGTGGGTGAACAGAAAACAGTTTTATTAACCCAGCAGTCACCTTTGAGATTCATACGTGTCCACTTTTTTCTTGCCTTTGTACCTAATCCCAAGAGCCTGGTACCTGGCTTCCCTTGGAATAACAAAGTCAGTCATAAACCTCCAAACATGATTGTTAACTGAATGCCAACTGTTTCTTCTCATCTTTTTTTTTTCCTTTATTTTTTTTTATTTTCTTTTCTTTCCAGTACTATGCTAGAGATTGTGTTCTTATGGGTGCCCTAAACAGTAATATTAATTTGGGTTTATACTGAAATTTTGTTGGTTTTTTTTTTCATAATAGATGTACATTGTTCAAGAAATTAAATTGCTGCTTCTATTTTGTGTGTGTGTTTTATAGTGATTTTTTCAGCTCTGCAAATAGTGGGAAGGAAAGAAATAAAGCAATGCTGCAGGCACTTGCTGGACTACAGTTTCAGCTCAGAGGAAAGCTACAGGATCAAAAGTGGCCGGACAAGCACCCTCGAGAAGAAACCCATGCACATTATTCACAGCGCCATATGCCAGTTTCACAGTATCCTGCGTTCAATGGATTCTTTCCAATGGGAACACCCTTTTCATCAGACAAAGCTCCAGCAATCTCAGAGGTACCTATATTACCGGTAGGTATTTACAAAGCAGATTTCAGAATGATGTGTTATCTGCTGAAAGCTATTCTTAATTGTAACACGTTTAACTCATTTTGGAGTGCACCTAAATGAAATCAGGAGAGAGGTGAGGATGAAGCTGCTGGAATTAACATGTTCTAAAAAATAAACAGGGCTCAAGCAAGCAAATACAAAGGAATTAAACTAACTAGGTCTTATCCCTGTGCTGCCTCAAAATATGTTCTTTAAATCTTTAATCTTTGAATCAACTAATGGTCCAGGGCTGACAATTTACACTCTATCTTCCTTTTGGATAGTGGAATTTCTCTGGAGCTTTTTTCAACACCACAATGTATTTTCGGGCAGCAGACATGCTAAGACCCAGCCAGAGGGCAGTGAGAACAGAGTCCAGCAGCTCTATGTTTGCTTTCTTGCCCTATGTCAAAGCAGGCAGCATCTCATAACAGAGGGAGAGAGGATGCGGCAATCTGGTAAATCTGTGCCTGGCAGAAAAGGTTTTGGCACCAGCCATTTGGGAATACACTTTTTTCATGCACTGCTGTTGACATCCTGGGGCAGTTCTGGACCATGGTTTGGTCCCCCGTCTTCAAGGATGGGTGATGGGCAAGTGGTTTGGCACAGTGGCTGCGGTGCCCAGGACAATTTTGCACAGGCTATCTTCTCCTTGGCCTTAGCAGAGTGTATGCAGGGGTGCAGAGCTGCCCCACAGACACATCACCTCTTAGGAGCTATGAGTTACCGAGTGGAGGCTAAAAACCTGTCACTGAACAGATTAGATGATGCCACCATATTTCTTTCTATTTGGAAGTAACTGTGGTATTTCAAATACCACATGGTGGCAGCTGTTGATAAAGGCTGGTGCTAGTTTGTTTTTTATTTTTAAAACTGAGGAATTATAAATTTCAGTAAGTGGAGCAGTCAGGTTTCAAACATTTCAGACATGTTACATCAGGAATGTTCTGATCACTTGGTATCTGATGCACTGAACCTTTCTTTCCTAGTTAGCAGTGGGAGTGAAAATAAAAATATAAATAGAGATTCAAACTCTGAATCCAACAATGAATATTTTAAAACTTTCTTTGACTGCTAATAAACTTTCCTTCCAGTCCTCACCACTCCCTTTCTCTTCTGGGCTCTCTCCACTCTCCTGCTCCTCCAGTATTCCTCACTGTAGCCTGGGGAAAAGAAGTTTTAGAAAAATAATAAAGTTTTTATTTATTCCTTACAGCTTTTCTGCCCCTGTGGGCATTTGTCTGCCTGTCTGGCTAATGTGCTGTAATGAATCTACTCTCTGCCATACACACACATATCGTCCTATCAATCAGGGAGAGGAAATGCTGAGTATGGTGAGCACTAACAAGCGCTCAGAGGGGTCAGTACACCAGTGCTCTACAGTGGCATGCTACTTTCCCTACAGGCTGCTTTAATTGGAGTAACATGAAGGAGGCAGCATGTGGCTGGCACCATGTCTTCTTGCCAGTCTCTCTGCTTTGGCAAACTGACCCTCTCTACTTCACCTTTCAGGGCAATGCTAGCTCTCCTCTGCTTCCTGCTGCAGCGCACGTCCCTCTCAGCTCGCTGGAGTCTCTGGGTTAACTGGAGCATGTGGAACTGCTGGAGGAGCTTGCTTGCAGAGGCTAGAGGGTGATCAAAGGGTGCTGCAGAGCCTGTGGGGATAGCATTTCTTTGCAAGTATGAAATCACGATGCAAATAGAAGTGGGAAAAATGGAGAAAAGGGGGCTGAGGAAAATTAAAGCAAGGGGGAATAGGAGAGAGAAATGGTGAAAGAAGTAGCAGATAGGGAAACTGTAAGGGCTGAGGAAAAATGCTGAGGAAACAAATAAGAGGAAAGAAAAAGATAAAGAAGTAAAAAAAGAAAAATATGTGGAAAGTCACATATTACTGGAGAGCAAGGCTCGAAGAAAGAAAAAGAGAAAATCAAAAATATTCCTGTAGCTAAATCAGGGCAGACAGGAAGCAACAGCTTCAGAAGAACTCAAAGAAGATCAGGAGACCAAAGGTATTTTTCATGGCAGGTTTCAGGATTTAGACAAGAAATTGTGTCCAATCCACAATGAAATAGTAGTGTTTTAAGTTAAATACCTATAGATAGGTTGCCTTCTAGACATGATTGCTTTTCACCTTTGTGAGGGGCCAGTACACTGTTAAGGACTCACTGTCATTGCCCTATAGCAAGACTTACTACTGAGTAAATTTTCTACTGGAGTAAAGTCTTTGTTGGCTGTTTGGAAGGAGAAAAGGGATTTGTTGAGAAGAATGGAGGAATTACAAATCTCTGAGGGGCAATAACATGTGAAATGAGACCTGAGGATGAACAGCGTGTAAGGATGGAGACTTGTACCTTTTGGCAAGTCTCAAATTTTCTTTGCCCAAGAGTTCCTGTGTTCACAGACGTAGTATGTTTGCAGGGCACTCAAGTGATAAAAATATCTTAAAGGAGTTTTTCATCGTCCAGAGTGAGCATTAATGGGGAATCCATCTTGAGTGAAGATTTACCATAGAATGCCAATGAGAACATGGTCTTTGAGATCAAGGATTTGGGAAGTAGCAAGAAAGGGTTAGTTTGGTGCTTTAAAAAAAACAGTAGCAAAGGCCCAAGAAAGAGTTTGAAGATTGAGACTCTCTCTGCGACACAAAATCTTGATTCAGATTAATTTCTGTGTTGATCAAGGGAAGGTACCTGTGCTCTCCAGGAAGGCAGGTTAACCTATAGAAATACCCAAGGCGCTATAAGAGCCACCAGATTTTCCCCTGCAGTATCTGTAAGTAAGCACTATAAAGTAAGAAGCTTTGACTTTAGCAAACTTTCTGATTGAAGGTTTTGAAAGAATACCCAGATGAAAGTAGGATGCCATTTGTAACTCAAAAAGTGACTTCTGCTCTTGAACGAATGCCTGATAAGGTGAAATGTAATATGTTATGAGGAATGCCATCCATCAGTCACTTACACCCTGCTGCCCTTTCCTCAGGAGTGTTCCACTATATTGATGAAAGTTCACCTTAAAAATTGACTAGGAACACCCTTTGAAGGAAAATTTGCTTTCTCTAGGAGTGGTTTTTGTCAAATATTAGTTTTGGTGGAAATTTTTGTATCTTTTTTTCTTCAAGCAATCAGTTAAAACAAACTAACAAGTTAGAATAAAATGGAATAGAATAGGACAATTTAGGTTGGAAAAGACCTTAAAGAACATCAACTCCACTGTTAACCTAACGCTGCCAAGTCCACCACTGAACCCTGTGCCTAAGTGCCGCATCGACACCTTTTCTAGACATCTCCAGGAATAGTGACTTTGCCACTTCCCTGGAGAGTCTGTTCCAGTGCTTGACAACTCTTTCTGCAAAGAAATTTGTCCTGATACCCAATGTAAATCACCCTGGAGCAACTTGAGGCCATTCCCTCTTTTCTTCTTGGGGTTCTTTATGCTGGAAACCTGTAACTTTGTCAAAGACATGAATCAGAGATCTTGATCAATTGGAAATGAGCAACATTGCAACAAAATAATAAACCAAATTTACATATTAAAAAATGCTTATCAATAAATAAATAAATAAATAAATAATCATTGAGTAGGACTAGGGATACTGATTTAGCTGTGTATTTGGGGCAGATCTGACCATTACTGGATGCTGTGTCAATTCATATCACCACAGATGCAGTAGGAAGCTGGTAGGGTGGTGATGACTAGCCAGAGATCAGTAAACCATCAAAGTATAAAAAAGATCTAAATTACCATGAAAGATTTTGGGAGCGTTATCTGTTTAACTAGTGCAAAATGAAATTTAAAGGCAACCTGCAGAAAAATCCTTCAACAGCTAGGAGATACCGAAACACTGAGAACATGCTCTCCAAAATATACAGCAAAGGCATGCCAGAGACAGTGGCTGGAAGCTGATTTCAGGCACTTGAGTAATGAGCAATTACATAAGAACAATGTTTTGCTGCATATACTGGGAAAAGCTCTGTGTAAGAGTCTGCTTGTTAACCACTTAAAACCCCCCCATTCAACAATTATTTTCTCAATGAGTGGCTAGGAAGAATAATATTGTTGCAGTGACCTGGGACACTAAGGAAGCTTGACAATAAGCTTCTCACAAATATGTTTGTCTAGAAATGGCTATATTTCTTTTGGAAACTATTGGTTTAGGCTGCTGGGACTTAATTTTAATATTTTCTCTTTTGAAACCTTTTTGTAGAAAAATTTTATATTTAAAGACAGAGCAGGTCCAGTCCAGACATTGCTAGGACAGAAGTCATGGCTTTTTAAAGGCATTCTGAAAGTCATAAATACTTTTAATGTCCTGTGCTGCCTGCCTTATATCTCCCATGTAGAGAGTCTCATTTACCCAGTGTCTGCTACACTGGCATCTTTCCAGTTTCTTTTTTAGATGTGCTCTCTTGATTGCAGCAACTCCCACACTTCATACAATAATGCAAACCCTTTCTTGAGCTGATATGTTTTTTTGGTGGATTGGTGGATAATTTGAAGGATTTTCGACAGATCAGGAGGCACTATGAAAGGGAGAACAGTATGGCAGTGTCTTACTACTCCTGCAAAAAATTATATCATTTAAAAGCCTGAAAATGCATTCTGCATCCAAGAATCTGCCATATATATATCCCATCTGCCTCCATAGGCTCTCTGATACCATTATAGAGCTTTGCTTCAGGCCACAGCTGCCGTGTAAATGACGTAGTAGCAGCACACAGAAACATAAGAATACTTAAGCCAGAATAGATCAGCTGTCCATAAAACTTAATAATCTGTTTCAGAATACCTTCACTGGGCTCTCTCCTCTCTTTGAAACAGGTGTCTATATCTGAACTAGATGCCTTAGCAATTTTTGTAGCCAGTGGGGCAAGCGGATCCATTTAAGATCCAACTTATCTGGCTTATCTTAGGCATGTACTTTGAAGTGAGATGGATTGCACTCTCAAAGTGATATTTCTTTCCCTGTTGACCGAAAAAAAGTCTAGATAATTAGCTTGGATGCAGATGCAGGCATCTGCATTTTGTCATAAACATGGTCAAATAAATTCCACCTCTATGTTTTTTGCTTCAGAGAAAGTATTGAATTCTCAAAACTTCTTGATTCCTCTTTGAATTAGCTTGTGAGGTGATGCTTGAGGGTTAAAATTTAATTTTATGTTAAATTACCACAAGTAAAGCAGTTGAGGTTCTTATGCTTTAAGTCTTCCTAGACTTTTTGCCAAAGAAGTTTGTAGCAGCAGCAGTGCTATCTGTCTCTGCAGAATTTCATGGCAGTCACTTAGAATGTGTTACCTTTTAGTTCTGTGCATTATAATATTTTTATTTTTTAAAATAATACATTTATTAATATAAGAAAATAATTAGAATTTGTATTACTATTTATATCATGAGAAGAAGTATATAGAAAAGAGGAAGGGTGGAAAATTATGTGAAGAGGTTAATAAATAAGAGTGAAAAGAGAATTGGGAAAGAGCAAAATACATTTTGGAAGATCTAGAAAGAGGAGGAGCAGAATTTAGACCAAAAGAGATGAGTAAGTGGGAAATAAAAAGAGAGATCTGTGTAAGATCCTCAGGTTCATTCATTATTTTGTAGACTTTCATAATATCTCTTCTTTTCTTCCCTTTTTCAAACTACATGGGCTTCATCTTTTTAACCTTAGAGTGTCTAAAGTCCATAGTCTCTGTTCTTCCCCCATACACCTCATCATTTTTTTCATTTTTTAGACATTTTTATTTTTTGCTATGTCTGTTCTTGCACACACCTCTACACATCTGAGCACAGCTGTTAACCTACTTCTGTGTGATAATTCCTGTGGTATGGAAATCACTGATGTCACTGCGACTCAAAGAGTAAGTTCAGCAGGTCCATTGCCTTCAGTAGTCGAAGAGAGCATTAATGCTGAATCAAAAATTGATTTTTGTCTCAAAATTAGGATTACAGCTAACAATCTTTTAAAGACTCGAAGCTGTCTACTGTAATGGTGGTTCTTTTTAAAGTCTGTTGTGATTCTTGACACAAAGGAGGCAAAGTGTGGAAGACAGACATAAGAGACCTAGTCATGGTTTAATCAAAGGTTCTCTTGATTTCTTCTCATGTATTCTCAGCTCAGAACCCTGAGCAATAGTGAGTTGTCTATCCACACTTGTACATTTAACTATGTCTAGGACACGCCCAGGCAGTCCTACTGTTAGGACAGCCCCTGGCACAGTTTTAGCCTATGCCTATGAATGCGGCCCCTCACCGAGGCTTGGAAGTTCCAGGGTCCTGGGACAATTCATAATCAGCATTTTTCAAACAGCTGAGTTCTTCTAGTTGTCAAAGACTTCAAAAACAAAAATATGAACTCTTCAATGACTTCCGGGCTCAGCGTCCACCACCATTCCTAAGCGTATCAATTTTATGAATAGAATTATAGCTTGAGAGGCTCCTGTAAAACTTTTCTTTTGACAACCATGTGCTGCTCAATGTGTATTTCAAAATGGGTGGTACAAGCAGGGGAGGAACCCATTTGCAAGAGATAAGCACTTTTTTTTTCCATGGAGAATATGAGCAGGTCCCAAAGAATTAACTGAGACTTTACAATTGTAAAGTAGAGAGCAATGGTGCAAACATTGCTGACTCTACCTTGAGGGTGTCCAGGCTTTTCCAGTGTTAATGAAAGGAGACTCAGCTTCTTGTCACCTGCAGCAAAGAGAAGCTCCACAAACTTGCAAAGAAGATCGGCATTTTTTGAAATGCTGGCCCAGGATTAAAAGCATAACAGAATTCCCAGCTTCCTACTGACTTCAGTGGAAAAGTGCGGACCATGATGGGAGTTAGAATTCCGATATAAATCTACACTTGACTTGACAGCCATACTATTCCCGAACTGACAAATGGCAGCCAAGGAAGAAGTAGTCAAGCTGAAGGGTCACTGGGGAAAAAAGGAGCTTTGAAAGAGCAGTGCTAGTCTCTATGACAAGGGCTATAGTAATTGAATTTTGAAGAGACCTGACTGTTGAGATATTAAGTATTATACACTGCATTGGTAATTACATAACAGGTAATATTAATGATTCTTATACAAGTGTTTGTTAAACCAGTAATTCAGATTTAATGAATAACCAATGGCTTTTTTTTAAGAGGGAATCCCACGCTTAATTTCTGAGATTAATCTTATTTAAAGCAAAAATTCTCTCTCTGAATAGCTGGTAGTATTCAGCTTAAATTAGCATCTGCTGAAGTGAGCAGTTGAGCTTCATCTGACATTTATTAGGACAAATGCATAAAGGGTGTGCTGTGGCAATACCATTTAACTGTCAAGGCAATTAGTTGCCACTTTGGATATCAGAATTGTCACTGAGTTAAAAAATAAGGGAAGGAGACATGGCAAGGAAATAGTTTCCTTTTTAACTAGAAATTGTATCTGAATTTTATATTTGTCATAGAAGTGAGAATCTGATGGCATAGATCCGACCCAGACATAGCAGGGAAAAAGTTAAAATTTTAACAACAGTTGACCTACTTGTGACTTCAAACCAACTCTGAATTTTATAAAAAATTATGTAAATCACTGGATGCTAGGGTAACATTACCTGCAATGTTTATGGTTCCCTTACCTTCCTAGAAAATCAGGATTATTTGTTTTCTTTTCAACAATATGAAGATATTTAAAATAAAAAAACCCTCATACACTATTCTGTGAGCCTTACTTCATTTGCTCTGAAATGTACAGATCTTCTTAAGCAAATTATATGTGCATGACTCTTGCCTTTTACTATAAGAGATTTCTTAGTTTGAAAAGGATACATACAGTTACATTCTTTCAATATACAAGTAAACTGGCCACTGGCCGGGTGAGAGAGTCCCCTTAAAACTGTGCTCATTATTGTTCTTTTTGTTCTCATATGTGTCCTAGAGAAATTTGAAGTCAGTTTTGTATATCTGCCATGTAATATTAACAGAGTAAAGCCAGAAAAATACAGTGTAGGTGTGGGAGTTCATTTTGCTCAAGGCCCTGATCAAAAGTGCCGTGTCTGGAAGTCTATATTCTGGCAGCTTGTACAATGGCTGGCCTTGGGATTAATATAGGAATGCAAAGCTACAAGTCCTTAATCTTCATAAAGAATGACAATCATCTCTTAATGGCTAGATCCTGCACCTTCATCCCATCTTTCTCTGCTCCTCACCAGAGTGCGATTTATTGGTTTCAATTCTGTGCAGAACAAATTCTACAGTCCATATTTTTCATGTGTTGGCCATTTCTGTATCTTGACAGATCAGAAAAGAGTTTTAGGTGATTCTCTGCTTTATAAAGGGGAAATTAGGGAAATTTCAAATCAAACTCTAGGAGGAATTTAGTGAGATTTTTATTTTAGCTATGTTGCAGACCTCTGAGCTATGTTCTGATCTATCTGTGTAGAGGGAGAATGATCTCAGCTGCCATTTAATAACCCTGTAACAGTGGCAATGCATCTCATACATTCTTTCAAGACTATTTCCAACCATCTCCCAAAGTTCAGTACCATGATGCAGATAATCCTGTCTATTTTCTGAACAGTACTGAACAAGATTGGGTTAATTAATAGCTATATTATAAATCAATTAGCTTCCATCCATTATTTCTTTTTGATCAAAGACCTAGAACCTGTGGAGACCAGCACTTCAAGACTTGGGAAAATAATATTTTCTTTCAGAAGCAGGACATTAAAATTTTGAGCTACAAATAAAAGATCGAATCTTTAAAATGTATAGATCAATTGATTTTGGGTTAATTTCTTTTGCTGGAGAGAGAGGCAAACATATAATAATGGAAGCTCCAGACAGCCTCTACAGGTAGTTGAAATCAAACTGAAATATGATTGCAATAGTGTCAAGATGTTGTGATTTATCTGTGATTACCTGCAAGTCCAGCAAAAAAAGAGAGGCTGGCACCAATAGGATTTTAGAGGTCTCACACTTCCCCCATCATGGTGTTTCTGCTTCTTTTATTGTCAGCCTTCTTCTAAACATTTGTTGATCTCTGTTGTGGTCTTGACTACACTGTCTTTACTTATAATGATTGCTGCTATATCCACTCCCAGGGAATTTTTTTCTTAGTTAAATATACAGCAAACCTCCTTGGTGACCAACTTTACCCAGGAAGGTAGTACTCCTCCTTTTCTTTTTTTTTGTTATCAGTCATTATTCTAGGGCCAGACTTTTGAAATATGCAACAACTGATGCTCATTTCAAATCTCTGTTGCATCTTCCTGTACTATTCTGAAAAGGGGCCCTTAGTCATTCTCTGGTATTTCCTGAAGTGCATTTTTCCAGAAATGAAGCACATGGTTACTGTCAACAGAAACCTGTGGTCAACCTTGGTCTTGATTTCTCCACTAGCTGGAAGGAAATAAAAAACTAAACTTGTCACTTCCATCTGTCCTGACTCACAGCTGGTTTTGTATTGGTTTAGTTACACTTCAGATGCTGTGTGAGCTTTGATCAGTAAAACACGATTAAGTATCTCATATTTTCCTCTGAGAAAAGAATATAAACAGCTCTTTATAAGTGAGCTCAGCATTATTTGATTTTACAGGGAATTTTAGGATTTTAAAATCTTTTTTCGGTAGTCAAATGTACACCTTAAAAGAGAGTCCTCTTCAGCTTGGGCCATTGCATCATACAATCTAGAGGTACTTTCTCAAAATTCAGGAAGAATGAAGTCAATCATTGCCCATCAAATGCAATTACAAAATAACCAACAAACAACTCAACATGAATAAAGAAACACAAGAATTATTTTCCATAAATTCAGTTGCCTGCTGTTCACTTCCGTAGTATAGAAACATTTTGGTCCACCGAACACTTTTCACCTAATATTTTATCCTTTCTCAGGAGACAGCTATTTGAATGCAGTAATTTGAATCTGTGAGACTGCTTAAAACTCACAAAGCTGAGAACCACAGAAATTAGTAATGGAGAGAAGTGTAATAAACATAAATAGCTTTGGTGCTCTACCTGTTGTGAATGGCAGCAACTTTCTAGTGTCTATAAACATAAGGAAGAAAAGGTACTGTTATTCTACAGCCATGATAGTTTTCAAAGCAATGTTACCTGCAGAGGTTGCCAAGAAAGCAGAAAAAACACAATAACTCCCACATCTCTAGCGTTCCACATTCCACTTATTTCACCCAAGGCTGCATATTTATTTTGAGATTAATTTCGTACATGTCGTGTACATTTGCCAAGTTTTTTTTGGTGGTTTTTTTTTTTTTTTTGGTATTTAAATCTTCAATTCCAAAGCTATGTATTAATCCTATTACTGCTAATTGAGAGAAGTCTGCAGTCTTTTTGAGTTAGGTGAAGTTCAAGTTGTAATTGGTATCAAAGAAAGGCACAGTGCAAGAACTGAATATTAATATTTAACTCTTGCCATTTTATTATTTCCACTTGAAAATCACAGCAGTGGTTAAAAGACCTTTTTATGAGTTCATGAGTGTAGTGAATTGGAGACTATGGGATGAGATTTTTCATTCATGCAGCAAGATTGAAAAAAATTGCTTTGTAAGAAATATAAATGAAATATTATACTGGGGCCCAGTGGTACTGGTTATAGCCACAGGTTTCTCAGTATTCCCATTATGAAATCTTCCTTGTAGGTTAAGTACCTGCACTGTAAAATTTTGCTCAAGGCTAATACAGCATACAAGATTCTAACCCAGGAGCTATTTTGTCCCAAATCTTCCATTTAGCCTTTTGCAGATAACTGTAGTTTTAGATGATGTTTTGAATTTGAGTACTTTTTAAATGACTGTACTTTTAAAGCAGAACATCTCATAAGATATGCCCACAATGGTGGATTAATTGCTTATGATGGAAAATAAGGACAAAGACCACCTGGGACAAAGACAATCCCTTTGATATCAGATCCCTTATCAAGAACATTTATTTGTACTTTCATTCAAAGACACAAGCAGTGAATTTTTTCAAAGGTCAAAGAAATGAAAAGAAAAATGGCAATTGACTTGGTGGTTTTGGAAATAATTCCTACCCTTGACTAAACAGTATCTGGAACACGAGTTAACGAAGAAATTCTCCAAGTTTTATTTTGTCTTTTTTTCTGAGTTTTATGCATTGGGAATTACAGGCTCTGTCTTTAATCATACCCATAGAGCATGTTCTCTATTGCACCCTTGGGACTGCTATAATCAATCATTTGAGATCACACTGGATGGAGACCAGAATGCAGGAATCATTTCAGAACAGTATCTTGTTGAAATATCACAAAAACCATTGGAAAAAAAAGGTGCTTGAGAGGAAGAAAAATTATAAGAGGTAATGTTGGAAGTCAGAGTAAACAAGCAAAGAGATCAAAATATAGAAAGCAAAGAAGACATGAAAAATTAGGGAGAACAACACTGAAAACAGCAGAACAAAGTGGACACAGCTTGAAATACTGCATTTCCACCACTCAATTTAAATTACACATGAAAAATTGTGATAAAAATTGATTATTTTTTCTATTGAAAGTGTCTTCCGTCATATGAACATTGAAGGTAGTCTAAACCGGTCATTTGACCAAAATGTATAACTAGCTATGGTAGCAAATCTGGTTCCAAAGTGAAATATTTGGTTCTAAACACTTACTCTGTGTACTATGATTTCAGACAAATGCATAGATAATCAAAACTTTGTTTATTTGTTTGCAAATTTTTCCATTAATATTTTATATTAATTTACTCCAGAGTTTGTTACATTGAAAGACCTTGCAAGTTCAGGCCAAAAGTGGCTCCATGAAGACCTGGTAACTTTGTGAGGTGCATTGACATAACTGTAGTTTCAGTCAATTCCTTATGCAGAAGGAAATTAAATATTAAATTACTTTCTAAAGCAAACAAAAGGAATCTTCTTTCTTTTATTTTTCTTTTTTTTTTTTTTCTGGCAAAAGGTTGTGAAACTAATACTGGGTTGGAACTACATGATAAATATAAGCTTATAACTTTCATTAGTACGGTTGCAAATCATAGATATATTTCTAAAGAACAAATTCCACTTTTTGTTCATATCTGGGCCATTAATAATTGAATTTTGTCCTGCCTTTCTAATATTGAAAGAAGCAGACCATAGTTACAGAATAAAAGGTGTGAATAATTAAAAAGTAAATTGCATTAGGTCTTGAGATAAGCTATGGTATCTAACACATGGAGAATGAAAAAAACCGTTGCTATTACAACCTGCAACTGACTTAGTGGGAATTTTGCCTTGAAAAATTCAGTGGAACTGAATACAAATAAACAATGTCATCCTCTTTGTACTACTGAAAATGCAGATTTTGTGGCTGAAGTGATACTGTGGATAGTAAAAATATGTTTCATACATAGTGCTTGAAGAATCATCGAATTCATTCAAACTCCAAGATTACTCCCGTCACTACATTTTTTTCTTCAGTTAGTAAAAATGCCAACAAGATTTGAACCCCACATTTGGTTCGTACCTTTTGGGAGTTGGGGGTCATTGACTCCAGCATCCTTTTCTATATATTTATGTCAAGCAATTTTCTGTCCTCCAGTGACATTTTGATAATATCATATAAATTGTAATGTTTCACCCCCCACAATCTGACTGTGAGGAAAGTGTCACATGTTGCAGGTAAAAATTTAAGATGCAGAGATACAAATTCATTTCCTCGTAGTATAAGGTTTAGCTTCCATAAATGCCTACATGGATCCTGCTTTTTAGTCATGTAAATAATAGGCATCTAATTAAAGTCAATTGCCTAAGTCTCCTGTGATGAACCATAAGAGAAGAGCATGTCCAGAGGAATGAAAAAAAAAAAATCCTGCTTTTACAGGAAGTCTCCCAGGGGTATCTGAAAGTGATTCACTTTCTGGAGATCCTTTCTTTTGCTATTGCTCAAAAGACAGACTTTTTCATAATGTAGGCTAGAAAACTACCTCTTAGAGATGAATGTCACTTGTGATGAATGCTCAAAATTATCCAGGGACTCAAGTTCAGGTAGGAAGTTGCACCTGAGTCTTTAATGTCTTTGTGTAACAGGTAACCACTGAGTTATTCTTCTTGCAACCCAGATGATCTTCCTCTAGAGACTGAGTCCACTTCTCTTACAGCCAAGTGAAGCATGAAGTCTTTTCTCCCCTTCAAGGCAGTAATGTGCATTTCATTCTTTCACAGCAGGATTACAACAAATACTGCTCTACAAATGACTGTGAGATGCCAAAGTGTCTTTTAGGATAGTGATATAGACAACTTTATGACATGCCTGACATTGTGCTCATCTTACACTGACCACTGGTAGAAGTAGGACAAGGTGAATTGGTAATGTGATGTCTTCTGATATCTAACACAGAATATTTAATATTAGGTGTTTGTGTGTTAATTATCTGGAGTATCCACAATGTAAAAATTTTCTACAGTAGTTTTGCAGTAAAACAAATATCACTTCCCTGTAGGCTGGCTAAGGATTGCCACCTGCAAGCCAAAAGACCTGGGCCAATTTCAAAGCCCACTGATGGCTTTTTGACTTTATTGAGCTTGACTTTCAGTCTGCAAAAGCAGAATTTTTAGGATTACGTGAAGAATAATTCTGTATTTAGATAGAAAAATAGCTGGGAAAACATTTTGAAAGCATTCCAGCCAGTGATACTTTCAAAGGCTTGATCTGACCAGACACTCCAGTGATTTTTACTTAAAACATTATTAAAAAAACCCCATGCTGTAATGTTTTCCTACCTATGGAAGGTGTTGTTTTGGATCCTAGGCAATAAAGCTTAAGGGGAATCCAGTTCTTTAGAGTCCTTTGTCTTTTTTGGATAAAATTGAACACACTAAAGTGAAAAACCCCTAAACAAATCCCTGAATCTTTTCTGTGCTCTTATTTGAAATCTTTGTATCAAGTCAAGCCTCAGTGTGTACACGGCTATTTTAAGCACAGTTTCTACCAAAAGAACGTCTGATGACATTTCAGAAGTGATTCCCTCACTGCTGTGCTCCAGTTAATGGGCCACTCTTGTGACAGCAGTAGTATTGCTTCTAAAAATGTGATCTGCTGCAGACGGAAACATCTTTTTCTGCATTATGCCCATTGGTTAAAAAAAAACCACACTAAAAACCTTATCTGTGGAACACAGACTTGGAAGAAATGAGGCTTAACTCAACTTTATTCTCAAAAATACTAAGAGAATCTACTAGAAGGAATAGGCTCTTTGCAACCCTTTTTTCCCTGATAATTTGGTATACTTAATATATAAATATACCTATGACTCCCTGTAAGCACAGATATACCTGCTTAAAAGACATTCTATATGTATGTGTGGAAGTGTATACAAAGGCCAAAAGCTGCGATGAGTGGTCCATTTTCACTCCACTGAACGGGACGCCATAAATATGCATATGAGCACTGAACTAGTGCTCCCAAATACCTGCTCTCTAAGAGTCTGATCTCTTGTTATTCATAATGGATCTACAGCTTCATTACAGAAATAAGCACCTGGTAATCAAAGAGACAAGCAGCCTATGATTGCTGTTGAGGTAGTTGCAATACACTGTTTATTACATTTGCACTACATCAGGTGCTTAGATGAGGCACATTAAGCTGATATTCCCAAAAATGCCTTTATGACTTGGAAATGCAGTCTCCATGACTTCAGTTAATTAGTGAGTGCTGAATTATATAGCAAACAGGTGAATATATAATTTCTGCTTTTCATCAGTAATACCCAAACTCTCCAAAGTCAACAATATTCATCTACTTAATCTGAAGTACACTATCAATTATTTTTTCTGCAATTACTTTTTTTCACAGTTGGAAGATGAATTTTGATTTTCTGTATAGCTCCATAGTATTCCTCCAAATATGAATGTGTTTTTTCATGCAGCTTCTCTGCTGCCAGTGTTGGCAGTATGCAGTGATTCAGTTCACTGGATTACTTTGTGGCTCTTAAATTGATAATATGTGTTAGTTCTTTTAGACAGTATTTCTGAAATACTCACTGAAAAGAGAATATTCCCAGGTGAAATATCAAATGGTGCTCTTCAAGACTTCAACAAATAAAATATACATTTTTAATTCAATGTCTTTCAGTATGCAGTCACTGCAATTTCAATTATTAGGTATTAGTCAGAAACTAGATCATACAAGACATTGATGGTATAATTTGAGAAAATCCTAAGACTTCAGAATCTTAAAAGAGACATTAGAGCTTCTGTTCCCCTGCTTGAAATCCACTTTAGTGTAGACTGATTCAGGTCCAATTTTCAACAGGTTTTATATTTTTTTCCCCTCCAGTATTTTTAATATCAGTTTTACTGCATCAGATTTTTTCTCCTGTACATGCCTTTGCCTAAATCCTTTTCTACCTTTGATATGTACTATTTACTACATATTAAACCCAATGAAGTTATATTCCCTATCATATCTGTTTTTTACTTTTCAATATTAAAATTGGAGAGTTGTTTCACAAGAGTTCTTCACATTATGAGAAAATACTGTGTATTTTAGAAATAATATTTTCTGAAAGAGCAAGAGCATTATTCCTTCTTCATTTTCTCATCTTCATATCGTTGTAGATGCGAGGTTTTGTAGTTTTTCTGAGATTCAAAGGATATCATTGTGATTCTAAGTTCTCTGAAATCAGTTGAGCATTTTAGATTTTGGATAAAACCTCCTAAAATACCTGCAAACTCCAATTCAATAACTATATTTGATTTTTGTTTTAATAAGGAGGTATACTGTGGAAATCCAGATTTTCTTATCTCCTATAGGGTGAATACTTCTTAGGCTGTTCTGTATTCAATAAATAAAAACCTTTTGAATATGCCTCAGAGTGAAGCAGTGTTTCAGTAAGTTCTGTTTCAAGGTGACACCCACTGCTTTCCCAAGGCAGCAATATTTGATTATTTTTAGCATAACTTCCTGAAGAAATGTGGCATGTTTTGATGGCTGTTGCCATCTGTTTGCTCCTCATAAATCTTCCTTTCCTTCTATCTCAATGTTTTTGATCCTGCAGTCCAGTTTCAATAGAACTGCCTTCATATGTCACGGAAATCCATGGATGGATAGGAAAAAAAATCATAAACTGTACAATGGGAAAAGATGGCTCTTGATGAGTCTGCAGAGTAATGAGCAAGGGCAGCAGATGAGTGGGGATGCTCAGGTTTATGTGGGCTCAGGAGCCTGTGTGCTGAAAGTTCCCATCCCTGCAGGAGATGTGATCACCTCTTGGAAGATGCAGTGCAGTGATCATGAAAAACAATCCAAAACTGGGTAACTTCGAGTCTTGGGAGAGAAAGTTTTAAGGGAAGTATAACAGAAATCTACAGGAAACACCAGTGTATTGGTTTCACTATTTGTGGAAGAGCTTGTTCATATGGAACATTCAAATTTTACTGAGTATATGTAAAAATCTCATGATAAAAGACACTAATGGAATATTTTATTTATCATATTTCTTCATCTCACACTTATTTTGAGGCTGATCCTCTGTGTCTATTTTTGCACCACAGGTTTTTAAGGTAGTGTAACAAATCAATGCTTTTGACCTGTGTGTTGAATTTTGAACCAGGTTTTATATTTTTTTGCTAAGCTTACAATGTTCCACATCTGAAAATAGATACCCTTTTCATCTGAACACTTGAGGTCCCTTATCTACTTCAGTGAAGTCCTGTTCAGTACAGGAAAGTTCATGGAAAATGTATAATATTGATGATGATGATCATCATCATCATCATTCCTGTACTTATTATTCAGGAAAAGCTCCTAATCAATACCAATATTTTCAAATGAGGACAATAGACATTTTCTACTGTTTAAAATGATATCCTGCTTACTAGAAAAGAGAGAGGATCTAAAATAAGATGCAATTCCCGGGGAAAAAAGCTCAATTTCTGAATTGTGTTACTGAAAGTAGAAAGATGCATTAATGTGACTAATTTCAGAATCAGTCTTGCAGCATTTAATACACAGCTGGCCTTGGACTGCAGCATTTTAAATGAAATTAAGAGATAGTTTGATAGGACCCTTTATGTATTTTATTTATCATGTTACTGACAAGCGACCTAACTTGTTTCCACTTTGGAAAAACAGATGTTTTTTACCTTAATGGTGGTCAGTCCTTACAGGTTTCTGATGCTCAGGTTTAAGTCTGCTAGCACAGCATATTTTACATACAGTTAAGAATCCAGTTAAGAGTAGCTACTTTTTCTCTAAGCAGTTGGGCTGCTGTTTGTGCTTTTTTTTCAAGCTGAAATCAATTGTTCTTGTAGGCAATCAACTCCTATTTCTGTTCCCTGTTGTATTCCGTAAATAGCGCAAGTTCAGCTTACGTCATGGTTCTTGGCGGCCTTTTATTAATGTTCTGATGTAGAAGTTGAATATTCATCTGTAAACTGTAATAATATGAGTTCCTGTTCTCCCTGATTACTCAGGGAGAAAATAATTTACATTTCATACAGGTTTGGACATAGAGAAAAGAACCTAGAAAACTTCCAAACTTAACTATCACAGGTGATATGAGACTTCTGACAGACCTTTGCACTGGGCTGCTCCCGTGGAAGTTGTAAGGAACTGATATTGACCTCAGCAACAGAGCCTTTTCAGAAGCCTCTACTGTGACTGAAATGGGTTGAAGTCAGAAATTATTGGATAATTCTGGTTTGTTCCACCAGATCAGTGCCCCAGTGTGCAATACATTATACAGACATAGCGAACCACTTCCTTAAGGGCCTTACACCTTTAAAAGACTTCATTGACAGAAAGCACATCTTAAACTTTAAAAGTTTCAATGTCAAATCCAGTAGTATAGAAAAACAGTGGAAAGGATAGCAGTAATCATTCAAAGCAGATACTGAAGGTGTATGTTTGTTTAAATACTGTTGCTGCTATTTTACTCTTCCGCATTAAAAAAATAGTTGGAGCTATATCTGAAACAAAAAGTTCTCTCTTCTCTGAAATAAAGAGGCATTCTTGGCTCTGGGGATCACTTCAATGAATGGGGTTGGGGGTTCTGTAAAGTCTTGAAATATTCCTGTAAAAATGAAATCTACCTGAAAAATTAGGACTGTACAAAGTAAATTTAATTGACTTCTTCAGTGTAGAAAAGCAATTCTTGGAAATTTAGAAAACTGATATATAGAAATTATCTTGTGCACTGAAACTGCAAGTTCTCCACTGTCTTGCCCAGAATGGGCTATTTAATCTCTGCTTTAAATGCTGTTTTGAGTTCCAGCTGAGTGAGGTGTCAGCTTGTGTGGTCAGATGCCCCTGCAAGTATTGCCTCAATTTAACAGCACTGTAAGTAATTGTGCCAGATACATTTTTCAAGTGAGAGAGGAGAAACTAGTGAGAGAGAGCAGCCACATGCTGGAATGTGTCAAGTCTTCAGTGAGCGGCATTCTGAGGTAAGATCCCAGCGGACCAGAGGTCTTCCTACCCTCCTCTGCCTGGTGAGAATGCTCCTCAGCACAGCTCCTGGTAACACAGCATATGGTGGCTCCTCCATTTATCTGGTATACTCAGCATTGTCAAAGGGTTCGGAATGTGGAAGCTGGATTTTCCAAAACCAATTTTCGTGGTTTATGGATTTAGCATAAATCTCTTTTTTTAAGGAATGTTTATTTGGGAATGTTTTCGTCTATTGAATTTTTGGCTATAGCATCACAAGCCTAACTCTGCACCGCTGATGTAAAGTATTCTTCTGCTTTAGTGTTTGATAGCATTCTCCTACTTGTATAAACTATCTTAATTTTCAGAAGTTAAAAACTACAGTTCTTTGAAGAGAAATGAATTTACACATGCTCTACCTGAATTATATATTAGTGAGACAAAACCTTATGTTCAATCTTTATTTAATGAGGAAAAAGTCAAGCCATGGAGTGTAAAAGTTCTGTATTTTCTGCATGGGCACAGCTGTGAAATATAAATTACTTCACAGGCCTCTCTGGTTTTTAGTTTTGATGCTAAGATAGATAAAGAAAACTAAGTTTAAATGGAACACTTTTAAGTCTGAATTAATGGATGATGAGATTGGCATTAGTCCGGTTGACAGGTCAGGCTACGGAGCGTGGTCAGAGATTGTATTTTGTTTAGACCAACAGAAATATTTTGCACATTGTTCACCTGAAGATGGAGCTTGAGTGGTTCAATATATGAATATATATGCAAAGTATAACTTGTCACACAGAACTGTGATTAATAACTTTCTCTTTGAACTTTTACAGGGGAAGAAGCACCATCTTAAGCTTATTTAGATTCTTGTGGCAGAAAAATGAAATCTATAAACAAACTTTCTTTCTTTAATCTTCCTCAACTAACCTATGCTCCTGGGTGTTTTACAGATTCTAATGTAAGACTCCCGTAATTATTGAACTGTTCCTTTGACCTGGTTGCTTGAAGGATATTGGATTTCTCTTATCTGCAAATGGAGATTAGCAGTCAGATCACCTGAAGTGCTAAAACACTGCTAATTTTTTTAAAACAGATTTATTACAAAACCTTATTTTTCCTCCCTACCTTGGACTTCAGCGTTCGTATTTAACTCATTGCATTATCTGTTCAGGGTAATTTGAAGATGACATTCCTGTGATAAATTTTCACAACGTTCTTTAAGGTCTCCAGTATGCTCTTTAAGGTCTCCTTAAGGTCACCAGTTAGCTAATTTTATTAACTAACTGGTGTCGCTGAAAAAGAGTAATTACATAGTTGGATAATTACTTAGGTACTGCTAATAATAATTTAAAATAATTGGAGGGTATTCTCTGTGGCTGCTGTTTCATGGTTATTTCAGTGACTGCTTTCTTAAAGGACTTCTTGCCTGTGCATACTTCATCTCGCAGTACTCTCTGAGGACCTAGTTTTACCTCTTTTCTTTACATTCCAACTTTTCAGGTAAAGCCATTTATTACACAGTTCTCAGACACATGGAAGTGTCTATGATGCCCTGAAATTGCCTGCAATGTAACTACATAAAAAATAAGGTATATCTAATTGTGAATAGACTTGGTCCTAACTCCATCCCTTCTGATTTGTGCTCCCAAACTATAGTCCTATCTTACTAATTTTCTAGGGTTGTAGGAGCAGGAATGTGGGTATCTGTGGCAGGAGAATAACAAGCATATAATGAGTGGCCAAACTGAGGAAATGGACATAATCTTTCCCACTTTGGGTGAAAATGAAGAATCCTAAGTTCTGTTTTCTGGAATTTGAAGCCCATCAACAGTTCTGAGTTTGTGAACAGGAGCCTGGGCTTTGACCTCACAGAACAGAAGCTTTTATTCCCATTTTTTTGTATTCTCATTATTAAAATTAATTCCTTCTTTGTTATAAAATTTTGTACATGACAATATTCCTAGCATTAAGATCAACAAAGAAATTAGGTATTTTCCTTTTGCTAACTAGAAGACTAATCTCCTAGAAATTGTCTCTTAATATGTAAAGTCATATCTACCTCTCAATTTAACAAAAATCCCTTCTGACAAAAGTGAAGAGTAGGTAAAGGCAGGGAAAAGGTGCAAATTAAGTATTGTAAAATAATTCTTATTTCTACAAATGCAAAAAGAGTACTAGACATCATACTTGTAAATAAAGTGACAGGTATATGGAGAGGAAAACAGGGTCACTAGGGCCAGTGACCTCCACAAAGAATGAAAACACAGTTGTAAACATTATCTGTCCAGTTCACAAACCTTCTTCAGTCTCTGTTTACAAGCCTGAGAAAAACATTTTAGGCAAAGCTTTAAAAGAACCTGGAGGACTGTACAAAAATGCCAAGAATTGGATTAATTGGCATAATGCAAGGTGGCTGGGCACAGCTGGGGAAAGTGTCAGTGTAGGGAGAATCCCCACCAAGTAAGACTGTCTGTGCAATTAGCTATCTGAACTCTAACCCTTCCAGAATAATTAATGAATAACAGAGGGGATCAAGACAAAGACACAAAGTGATTTGGTGGGTGCTAGCAAGTAATACATCAAAGAATGCTGGTAATTGGCCCTGTGGCTTTCATTCTTTGCCCTATTTCTTTCAATTCATTGACTCAAAATAATGGGTTCAGGTTCATTATCAACAGGTTTTAGCTGCAAGAGCACAACACTTCAACAAAGCTACGATTGTAGCAGTGCTGGTGGCTAAGCAAAAGTTGCAGAGTGTAGCATACTTCCTTGAAAGGGAAAGTAGCAGCATAGTCACAGGCTTTGTCCTACATGAAACAGTAGGTATTCACGAATTTGCTCTGAGTTTTCTAAGACTTGGTGTTCACTGAGGTTACAATGCTGGAATACAGTTGGTATGGGCAGGTATGTATAACTCCCCTTCAAATGCTATTGTAGTAGCAGCGTATATATTCTGCTCCTTCAGCTGTAAGAAATGAAATAGAATTCCTGACATCATGTGTCACATGTACATGACATTATTTGCATACTAATGGAGACAGTTTGGAGACTTTTCTCTCCCTGTTTTAGCAGCATTGAAGTAAAGGGAAAATTTATTATTTTGAATCCATAAAAATATCTTTCTGATATGCAAAATTTTACTTGGTTTTGTTTGTTGTTGTTTTTTTTTTCTGAAATTTGAAATGGAATCTTCACTGTTCTGTTTGTTTCTAGTGTAAATGATGTTGTAAAGTGTTGCTGTAACTGTTGAGGAGGTACTTAATTAATTAGAATGGCTTTTGATAAAGAACAGAAGAAGAAGAACCAGGATATTAGAGCAGTAATCTTCAAAGGGTGAATGATGTGTGTTTTTTCTCTGCTGTCATTTTGCCATGGTCATTTCTCCCCAGTAAATGCTGTTTTTTTTCTGACTACTGTAGGAAATACAATTGCATTTATGGTTAAAACCTGTATGGTACTATAGCTAAAAACTGCCTTTTTGATTTAGTATTTGAGAAATGTGAGAAGTGGTTTGAATTTATAAGCTTGCTTATAAGCAAAAATGGGTGTAAAATTATTTTTCTTTTTGGTTAATGTAAGAACCTAAAGTCAGATGTTATTCTGAATTTAGGTTCATAGCAAATACACAAAATGGTGCAAATGTTTTAAATACCAAACTGTGCTCCTTATTCTCATACACAGCAATATAAAAACTTCCAATTTCCTTTGGCAGTCTGTGAGCAGGTAGCTGCTGGTGCAACTATTTTCTAAATCTTACAGATCAGATTCTGATCTCCATTATACCACTGTTGATCTGAAAGAACTTGAGTGAACTTTATGCAGAATTTCATTTCAAGAGGACTATATTTTATGATTGTGAAATCATACAGTAGAATACTGAGTAATAATAAAGTTAGATAAAAAGTTTCTGATGCAACTTGTGGTATTTCATTTTTATTTTGGTCGTATTTCGGAGAATAGCAATTATGTATTAAGTATTCAAATACATATATGAATTGCCAGTGTATAAATGCAGCTATAAATGCAGCTATGGGAAGCATGAACAACAGCCTCAACCCCTTAAGTGCAGTCATACTGTTTGAAATAATGATGTCAGTGATCTGTGTGTAGTTGTTCTTTGTTGTTTTCTGCTATTACTCAGGTTCCTCCATTAGAATACGTGCCTGATCAATAGCTTTGCTTGTGCTATAAGCAAAAGTACTGCAGTTTTGAAAAGGCTTTATTAGCATGTATTTTAAATTGAACAGTTACCTTTTGATAAGTTCTAGGCAATACTTCTTAGAATTCTAAAAAATTTAAATGTTTGCTTGAAAACACTGCTTAACACTGGGAACAGTGCTCCAAGCCTACTGTGACAAAGCTGTTAGTCAGAACGTTTGCTCTCTGCTCTTTGTGATTCCAAGTGGTTTTGGCAGAGGTTTCTTGTGAAAATCTCAGCATGACTTAGATGATATATAAAACACTTTGAGGGTATCTCAGAATTGTAAAGTTCAAAATGTAGTTCTTTCTGAGGCTTTTCATAGCACTGAGGAAGTCTTTTCCATCTGTTCACACTAGGACATGAATGTCATGAATATATATCTATATCTTCACAATAATAACTTTTAAGGATGGCAAAGAAAGAGTAAACTGTGATTTTTTTAGACTTGCCACTGTTATATGTTGTTAAAATAAATATTTAAAAACTACTTGCATTGTGAAAAGCCATGCTCCAAGTGCCTTCTCTCACGCATATATTAAAAGGTCCTGAGCTGACAAAATATTGATTGATCTTGTCTCAGAGGTTCTTACATTTTTTCAGGAAGTTGCTCCTCTTTTTGTATAATTTTGCCTTCAAGTGAGTAACAAGACTTTGGGGGAGAAAGAAAATCGTTATTAAAAATACACACAGACTTGATCAAAATAACTTTGATGGCTAGAATGATGAGTACAGTCATTCTCTTCCTTTGACAGATTTTTTTTGTCTGAGATTTGAGGGCACCGATATTGATTTAGAAAGCTCTGACGCTCAATTTTAAATGAAATGTAAAACTTTTCCATTTTCTCACCTATCAGCCTCCATAAAAAAAAAGGAGATGCTCTTGCAGGGAAAAGTGCTATTCTCACTTTGGATATCACAACATGTTTATGATATGGGGCTTAACCAAACAGCTCCTCTTTATGTGACTAGGAAAGAAAGACTATCTTTATTTAGGGTTGGAGTTTCTGGCTGTAGCAGCTGGATACAAGTCCTAGGCCAGACTGTGAGACCTGGACCCCCTCGAGGGCATCCTTTCCATCAGGCACCCTCTGCTTTTCTTCTCTCTGATGGAAGTGAAAACAGCAGAAGCCTATTCCCTCCTCTCCCTCTCTTGCAAGTAGCTGCACCCCAGAGAAACAGCAGAAAGCTGCATGTGACTGTGCAGCAGCCTGGATCCTTTTGGACCACAGAAGGCTTCCCTGAAATATACAGGGAGCTGATACTTTCTACCTCTGATTATCAAAATTACTCTTATGCACTAAAAAAGGATTTGGTTTGGTAGCCGAACTTACTGTAAATGGGAAATGCAGAGGAAGAGCAGCTGAGGGACAGTTCTGTCTCTCAAACATGCTCAGTTCCTGTCTTTTAGTGAGAACAGGAACATCTCCAGACTTTTAAGGATGTTTAGCAGATGAGAATTATAATATAACTCATTGCATTGCTTTCTAATAGAGAGTGCACAAAGCCTGCAAAAGAGGAGGAAGTCTTGGTTGCTGAAGGTCAGTTTGTGTTTCAAAGGCTGACCTCCTTTGAAAAGGGTCTCTCTGCCTAGTGTTCCCATATGAAGGGAACCAGGGGCTGGATTCATGCTGGCCTGTGGTCAGGGAAGTGCTGAGCTTCCATTCAAATTGGTGTTCCCTGAAAGAAAAGGCATTTCAGCACAACCTTAGGTGTCTTTGTCTAAGATCCAGATATTTTCTGAAGCAGAGTCTTCATTTGGCTGATATTATGTGCTTGAAAATCTGAAAAGCTGTAAAGTTTGCAAAATCCAGATTAATCTTTGCTGTAATTTTTTTATCTTTACTTGATGTGGTTTCATTTGACCTGATATCCACTGGACAGTGCCTTACAAGAACTACTAGCAAAATATGGGCTGAATTGGTCTAGGTGAGAAAATTGTATTTTTTTCTCAAATTTTTAGGTACCATAAAAGGAAAAGCATAGGATGGCAGTAACTAGACTCAGGGAGTACAATCTGTATTTCTAAGCTTTATTCCTAACCTTTCATATACCAAATTTATTACCAAGTCTCCCAAAGATAAAAATAGTCACCATGACAAAGCCTTCTGAGATTATTAGGTAAAAGGTTTATATAAGCAGGAAAATATTACGATAACGGCATTTCAATTTAATTATTTCTCTAACATAGCTTTGGAAGGGAGTTGACCTCTGTAATCAATAATTTTTGTACCTCCTTTCAAAGTGTGTTGCTTTTACTAAAGAATGAGAAATCATGCCTGGATCTCAGGGAAAAGGATGGCAGGATGTGGAAGGGCACAAGGGTGCTGAAAAAGGAATCCTGACCAGCCACATCTCATGGAAATTTCTGAGTTGGAAGACAGAAACAGGGAACGATTGAGGAGAATGTTTTAGACTCTATATCTGCTAACGTGTCTTGCCTAACCAAGAAGAGTGTGACTAGCCCATCTCTCCCCTAGGGCCAGGCCTTCAATTTTTTGTGCCTTTTGCCTTCTGGTCTCTTCTGTGATGATTTTTTATATCACTTGCCAGAACCTTTTCTGGCTGGAGGTTCAAATGAGTTTTCTCATGAAAAAATAAACTTCTGTGAATATTGTCTTGTTTGTAGGCCTTTGAATCCATCTAAGATTTTCAAGTGGCCTGTGGGGAGCTAGGCTGTCCCTGTCAAGAGCAGAGCTCAGGGGAAGGCAAGTGCATGCCCTATTATCTCGTTTTAAGTTTTGCAATGCTGTGAGGATAGCAATGACATCTTCAGCACTTAAGTAAGCAACTCTGTTTCAGTGTCTACGTGTTTTTTCTATCTGAAGTTTTTGTTCCGAACAACTTTTGGTATATTGGATCTCTTCCTTGCTTGGTGATATCAGAAGCACTATTAAGTTCTTCCAGTGTTGTTGCTAAAAATTGAGAACTGCTGTTTGAACTCAGTTTCCTTGCATTTGGTTTTGTGCAATCCAATAAAAACTTGTTTGTGAGAACTTTCAAAGTATTTTTGTAGCTTTCAAGTAAGTAAATAGCAATTAAACCAGGAAAATGCCATGCTAATTGTAGCTCATTTGTCATTACTGGTGTCCTCCAATACTTGCCTCTCAGGAAGGGTTAGGTGAATCCTTTAATATCACACAGAGAACAATGCAGTGTGAGAGAAAATGCATGTTCGCTGAACAGGACTTTTGGATGCAACTCACATGTTTGAAAGTATTTGAATATGAAGTTTCAAGTATACCCATAGCACTTATAGCAGTGTTAAAGCTAGGATTTAAAGAGGCAAAAGTGCCTCCCTTAAGGCTCTAGTATATAACTGCTACTGTAAGGATAAAAAAAAAAGCTTAGGGGTCTTAGTGTGATTTCTACTTATTCCTATTTGGAGGAATTAATTGCATTATATGAGCCTATCTTGATCACAGAATATTTTAATCTCAATCTGAGGTAAACATGTCTTCAACACCACATAGAGCTGAGTTTGCCTGTTAAGTACAGAAAGCCTTTATCCATATGCAAGTTCTTTTCTTGAGTCTCCCTGCTGTGATGAAAGTGTCATCTCATCTTGTATTAATTTTATCTAGATATGTATATATTATGAATATTGGTATGCTATAGCTTCTGGGGCAGGTTTTCTCATATATTTTTGAGAATTTCAAACTGTTAAAGTAATACCTAAAACTTCCACCTCACTTCAAAAAAACATGTTTGTTTGTGAGAAGAAGGTGGTGGCGTTAGGCAAACTTTGCCCTGTCTATAACCCTGGAAAGTCAAATACAGAAGCAAATCTCTTGTAGTTCCTTAAGAAGCAAACTATGTCCCCACCCTTCACAGGAAGGGAAGCAGGAGCTGTGAAAACCCTGTGCTTGCTTCTCTTGGCATTACTGACCTCCAGCTGTATGGTCATGTCTGCCACCCGTGCTATGGCTGAGGAGCTGGGGTGAGTACTGGGAGAGGCAACTATCTGCTTCTAGGCATTACTCTGCTTGGTGTTGGGGGAAACCAGCTGGCAGGAACTAACCTGGGTTCAGGGACTGCAGGAGAGGATGCGGGACCCCGCAGAGGTGATGGCAGCTCCGGGGAGAGCCCAAGAATCCCCCCAAGCTTGGCAGGCAGCACCCGCCTGTCCAGTGAGTGTGTGTGAGAGCAGCAACTGCACAACAGGGCTCAACTGTGCAGTCATTAACAATCAATTTTAATGCTTGTATCTTAACTGCCATTGAAGCTGCAGTGTATTTTTGTGGCAGGAACTGGTTGGTTAAAAAGATATTTCAATGCTTTCTGTACTGGGACCACATTACAATTAAACTATTGTACTACTATAGCCATAGTGTTGCGCCATAGCTAAAGGGGTTTAAGTTAGACCATTAACTTAAGAAACTGCTTTCTAAGGAGACAAGATTTGATTTCACTGTTCTATAAAATTAAACTTGTACAACAAAAAAAGGTTACATGATTTTTACTGCTTATTTACACAGAGCTTCTGTGGAGTTTGGTGGAAGTTTTGCCGATTAATTCAGAGGAAGACTATTCAAATAATATTTGCATGACAGCACACTTTTTCATTGTGCAGTTTACTGTTTTCACCAATCCATTTTATATTTAATTATTAAATAATTTTTAGGACAATAGTGACTTTAATGACTGTATGTACAGATGTCAAGTTCATGTTTATGGACAGCTATATTCATTCACAACAAAACTCTCCACCATAAAAACTTAATTTTAAATATAGGCAATTTTTCCCCAAGGGAAAGGAAAATAAAACACACTGGTCTAAAAAAAACCCTTAATGATGCCCCTCTGTCCCTCTAACATGTAATTACATTTTGGTATCCAAAGAATTTAATGATACTTGGTCTTTTTGCCTCCAGAGCCACGGACAATTCTCTCAATTTTGAACGTCCAAAATGTAAATGATTTTTCAAAGCCTGGGAGTGATTTAAGAGTATGGTCTACAATAAGATCAGTGGAGACTGGCATTCTTTGTAACTTCTATGGCTCTCACAAGAATATCCTGAATGTATACTTTCACATCAAAGTCAGTATGCTCCCTGAAATGCTGAGCAGAGCAACTGACTTCTGGAGAGCTATACATAAAGGTATTTTGGCACTACTGTGGCAACTGACAGGACTGAGGACTAATTTAGACACCTAATTTTAAATCAAGATTAACTTAAAAATTCCACAGTTATTTACCTCCAAGAATGTAATAAAGCTTCTTCTAGTTAGCTCATCATTTATTCTAAAAGATTGTGTCATTCTAAAAGATTGACATATGGGCTGATCCAGTTGTCATTGTGGAGAAGCAGATCTAACACAGAGCAATTCACCTGCCTATTTTAGACATAATCAGGACACAACTCCCTAATTTATTTTAAAAACCAAAACTTGCATTCTGGAACTGACATGAATTTTTAAGAAAGAAACATAGCAAAAAAACCAAACCAAACCAAACCAAACCAAACCAAACCAAACCAAACCAAACCAAACCAAACCAACCAACCAACCAACCAACCAACCAAACAAACAAAAAAAATAAAACCAAAACCCCCCCCCCAAAAAAACCACCAACCCAACCAACCAAAGGGAAAATGTCATATTTTAAAAATATTTGAGATATTGTTTTCTTTTCATGTTGACCTGCTATGTGTTCTCCAATGTCATGAACGCTCAACACCTCTTCTGAGTGGGAGATGACAAATGAGACCATGACCTGTGAGGAATAACACTTGCTTACTAGAGACACACTTCCATATTCTCTCCAGGGTAACTGGTCATGTTGGGTGAATGCAGATGTGAGGGTGTACATAACTGTAAATGTAGTATATTTAAGAAGATAAAGATGCAAATGAGAGGTTTCTAAACCAGACTGATAAAGTTTCTCTTGAGCTGTGTGCTGTCCTGGTGTATTTTTGTTTTAATCTGCTACTCTAAGCTGCTTCACCTTAAGAGAATTGTATTGCCAGTACACGAGACAATGACATTTCTCAAGCAGTTGTTTTCCCTGTACCAAAACCTACAGGAACACTGTGAGGATCCTTTGGCAAAAAGGCATAGGGGTGTTGTGCTGTGAAGCCACCTTGAAGCAGTAAGTGAGGAGGAGCAAGTGAGCAGGGGACCAGGATTTGTTTCACAGTCATTCTTTTACGTTGGGAGGCTTCTTGGAACTATACTGGTATGTTGCCCATCTAGATGATAGGTAAGAAGGGCTGGTCAGTATTGTGGTTACCTCTGCCTGCCACTGGCTTTGTTCCAGTGGGACAGATTCTGCTGAGCTCTGAAAGCACAGGGCTGCAAGCTACTGTCAGCACAAGCTGGGAATTGAACAAACTCTTTTCTGCAAGCGATAATTATACCATGGTTCAGTAAAGTAGCACTTGCAAAGCCCAGCAGAGTGAAGCACAAAGTAACCTTGCTGATCAAGCAGCCATACCCACTGGGATCTATTAACTTTTCATCTTGGCAGAGACTATAAAGGTGTGTTCAAAACCTGTTGGTTTGATGTTTATTTCAGGAAAAATTAAGTTAGGGTATGGGAAGCTGCTTCTCAAGTCTCAGACTAGACATCTTGTAGGGAATATGTATTGTTTTCCTTAGTTTCACGTGATATTTCAAAGCCTTGCTTCTTCAGATGGTGTTCAATCCAGCTGTTTGCCTTTCCATAAGTGGGATACCCCTCTTCAACTCCCTGCAACGGCTGGATGTGCTACAAAGTCTTTAGGGGATGAAGTGATATATTGTAGTGCAAAATAATCATCCTCTTTTTTGAGTGTTTAATGAATTGTGACTTTGAAATAAAGAGTAATTCTGTTCAATTAAAGTAAGTCCAACAAAACTCAGATAAGACTTTACTTAGAGTCTAAATTAAGCCTAAATGGCTACATAAGCTGTGTTAGAGGCACTTCATCTGCCAGAAGGATCTAGTCCCTCAGTCATTGCGTGTGAATACACTCTTGCTGTCCTAAGATAAAGTTCTTCATCATATATCTTGGATCAATTTTAGTTGGGTGTGTGTTATTGATTTTGTCATACTCCTCTGAACTTCCTTGTTAAGTCACAGTCTTAAGCAATAGCTGAAAGTTTAGGATGGGGAAGAAGAGAACAAAGCATGAGACGAGACTTGTCAGACTTTTCAGCCTATTCTGGAAAAGGAAGTTCAGGACATTTTGCAAGATAATCAGACCTTCAAAAAAAAAAAAATTGGAGTGTTTTACAACTAATTTCAGAGACTGTTTAAGGGAAGCAGTGAAACAGACACAATTCCACTGCTAACCAGTTTGGCAGCAGATTTTACTGCATGTGCTTTCAGTTGTACTGATTTGAAATGGCCAAATAAAATGGAAAATTTTGCCTTTTTCTGATTATTATATGAACTGATCATGACAATGCTGTAAGTGAAAATTCAGAATCTCTACCACATAGTTTATGGATTGAAAATGTGGAAATAACTTTGATATCACTTTGCACTTTTTCTTTTCATAGCTTCCATTATGTTGACAACATAACTTCCATTTCCCTTCACAAATTCCATAAATATAATCAATATGTCTGAGAACCATGAAATATTCTTTTATAAATTCTACTGTTTTTTGCAGAAATGCAATTGCTTTAGGATCATCAAAAACAGTGTGGAAATGTAAATACAACCCATCAGTGTTGTATATGTGTCAGACTATATTGACAGTATTCAGCATGAGATATGTTTCACACTGGGGGGAAAAAAGGAGGGAATGCAGAAATAACATGTGAATAGTTTGAAAACCAGGCAGTTCACCACCTGACAGAGACATGAACAAGATGACAGACTTAAAAGATGAAAGCTAGGAATGATGTGGTGAATGAAATAAAAAACAAAGATGTTAAAAATTTTTTAAAACCTCTGTAGTCCAGATGTTTACTTACACAAAATTTAACCTGTGAATCAAGTACCTGTTGCCTCCCTGTTCCAAAGTGAATCTTCTAATAAAAGAAGTCCATCTTCTTTTTCATCTCAATGTTCCTAATACTTCAGTCTTTTTAAAAAAAAAAAAAAAAACCAAAACTAAAAATAAGAAAGTGAAGTATAATGACTCTGAGCAATAGTGGCATGACTCAGACTACTTTTTCTTAGAGTCCACTTTTAACTCAAATTAAGGATGGACTCTGTTCAGTTTTAGTTTCTAATATTAGGCCATCTTTCTGGCAGAACTTTAGTAAAGACAGCTCAAGTTTTTATTGTATAAATTATCATGCACAGAAACTTTAATTAAAGAGGTTCAGATACTTAGCTACTATATCAGTATTTAATGTAATGAGTTATAATAAGTCATGATCTCAGACAATGTGACCAGGATACAAAATAAGGATGGTCATCTACCTTACTCATATGAGAAACTCCAAACCTTATAATTGACAGCATCTGTAGCTCAACAGCATTAATATATTTAATGATGACAAAATAAAACCTTTCCGCTGCAGTGTGGGAAATTCTCAAGCACTCTTTCCAGAAAAGTTACAGGATCTTTGGGGTAACACAGTTCCTGCTTCTGGTATCTGGCTGCTTAAGCCCCCTCAAGTAGTAATGTCTTGAGGTGGGTGAAGCTGGTACACAGTGAGAGTTTCTGTTCTCTTTAGGGAACTATAGGCGACTGAGATTGACTCTGCCACATGCCTGTCTAATGTCTCTGGAGTGCTTTCTGCTCCCCCTCAGAGTGGATGATCTGGTTGCTGCTCAGGGCACCCGTGAGCTGTTCTACAGCTGGGCAAAAAGTTACTCTTTCTGAAAATAAGCCCTGAGAGAAGATGGAATCAATATACTATTTCCTCCTCCCAGGAGGACATAATTCTGAGAGAGCCTGTGCTCCCACAGGTAGAGGGAGTGCATGTGATGCCTCAGTGCCTACAAATGTTTGATCAGGTCTGCAGCTTCTATTGCTTTGTAGTGAAGTCTTTGAAAAAAGATGTCCAACCGTTTATAAATACCGAAAAGAATTTAGCTTATCTTTATAGTTACTAACATGATAGCATGTTAAAATACTCCTACTTTTTAACCAAACTCAATTAATCAAAATTATCTTTTTCTTTGATGCACACGAATCCTGTTCATTCTGCAAAATGCTCAAAGGGTTAAATTAAAGATGAAATAGAACACAGACACATGCAGGAGAACCTCCCCCTCTTTCAAATCATATTTAAATGATAAAAAAGCCTTTCTACAGGGTTAAAGTCAAACTGTAGATTTCCTGTTATATTTAATAATGTAACTTCTTCATACATAATGATAAAACTTTTTTCTTGTAAATTCAATTTTAGGAATTACCATAATTACTTATGTCAGAAAATACTTGAAACAATTTATTTTCTGTTTGTCTGAATATTGTTTAAGCTGACTATTTTTTATGCAAAAACATTTTTCTATGAGCTTTTTTCAAAGGACTTTGTGTTTAAAGATCATTCAAGTTAATTCCATTGATTCATTATTTTTCTCCACATTAATATTTCTGAATTCATACCATTTCAATTAGATTTTATTGTAAGCTATGTTACATTTTTATGTTAGCAAACTGTGCCAGCAACTGCCAAAAGCCCCTGGGTGTCAGTGAGGACAGTCATGATTTCATATCTATAATAAGTCAACAAATTTATTAAATGAAATTCAATAAGATAGCTTCAAATATATACATATTTAGCAGCTACTGAAAGTCTGGGTGCACCATTGTTCTTTTGCTCACTTTTGTCAAACAGTACAAGGAAAAGCTTGACTTAATATGTGTACAGATGTGCAGAATTTGTGCCAAGTGAGGAATATTCATAACTGAGTGTTGTGGAACATTAAAGTAAAATAAGTTCAGAGAACTCTTATTTAAAATTTCCTATTTTACCAATACCAACCTTCAGTTAGAATAAAAAAATTAAATGAAATATTTGAATGCTCTAAATATCTGCCTGTCTTTGCTCTGTGCTCAGGGACAGAGCTCTCATTTGGAAGGGAGGATGGTGAGGGAAAGGAGTAGCAGATCTCTTCAAGTTAGGTGCTGCCTCATCAGCTGTAAGACAACCACATCCATTTATATATGCAAATTCAGAATTCCCTCATCTAAAAATGGAAATCACTCTTTGCAGGGAAAGTAGGACTGCCAGAGACAGCTTTTTTTCATGACCAGCATCTTATCTACTCTTTTCTAGAAGAGAGGAAGCCACACTTGAGTAGGAATCCTTGTGTTTGTATGTTTACCATACCTCTTAGATACACTTAGAAACTGCAAGCTTGTTGATATACTTGTTCTGAGAGTGTAAAACTTCACATAAAATTTTGAATCTAAACTAACCCATAAATGGACAACATTAGTTTTTTTAATCACAACCTTATTGAGTACTATTGTTTCAACATTCCTACGTTGAAAGATGCAGGTGCTGTAGTTTTGAAAAGTTGTCTATCTATGTTAACCATTATCCATGTAACCCTACTGTGCAAAGCTGCATAAGGTTGTGTGGATTGTAGAGGTCAGCCCCAGCAATTGAATAACTGGTGTTCCAGGTGGAGCCTGAGGTGGGATGCAAGTGTCATGGTGTCTGTCTGACCTCTTCCTACATCTGTCTCACTTGCATGAGCAAAACAATTTGCACGAAATTATTGTTTTCTGTTAGAAAAGTTGAACAGTTGGTACCAGCCTATATAATGGCTGGCTATTATAATGCCTTCTTTTTTTATTAACAAAAGCGCTCTGAATATTCGTAAAAAGTTGACATTTTTTCATTAGCTGTTGCTGGTCCATGAGTAAGCCTACTGAAAAGAATATCATGTTCTCTGCTGCCATTACTGCTATGAAGGGAAGGCTTACTCCTAAATTCTTGACACTGTGACTATTAGATTAGGGATTAGACTTTTAAAATACATACATACATTCATACAGAGATATATATATACATGTGTATGTACGTGTGTGTACGCACACACATGCACATAGAACTAGACTTCTAATCTTAACTGTGTCTGAGCTAGCTGTGTAGGAACTCTTAGTTATTTCAGTTGTAAAACTTGTGAATGTTTATTATCCATCAATGCACTCAGCATTTTTGCATAGTAATGGCAACATTAGTGAAATATTAGGCACATTTGATAGGCTTGCTGGGACCAAAAGCTGCAGTGTTGGGTGCTGGGCTTATCTGGGACTTGAAGCTCACTACTACTGCAAGGATTGGGAGTGGTGCCTTGTCTTCCTGGGGTAGATTAATATTTTTTTCCTACAGTAGGCTGCCAAACACATGTATTTGAACACAACAGGCAGCTGTGCTCTGCTAAGAGATTAGGGGTCAAGGTGAGGCTATAATTTAGTTGTGGAATTTGTCACATGGTGGTGCTACTTGCATAAACAAAGCTTTTAAATTTAAGTTTTAGGGTAAAATAGGAAAAAAAAGAACAGCATTTCCCTAATAAGTGAAGCCAACATAGAGACTCTTGAAGCATCTTTGTGAAACAATTGACAGAAAGGTATTTTGTGGACATGCTCTACCATATCATAACAGACTTGTTCTGATCTACTAGAACTATCTACACTTATTCATTAGGCCAAGTCCCAGTAGTTTGTCACAGAGTTCTCATATAGGTAAAAAAGTGAAAAGGAATAAAAAGCCCAAAATACATTTTGTGTGTGTGTTGAAGACACTGGCTTTGAAAAATAGAAAAAGTGTAACTTGTAATCAGAGGGGCTTGGCTGCCTGTGGCTCCACTGCAGCTGCACTAAATGACACAACCTAAAGACCCATGTAGAAATATTTTTTTCTCCTATTTGAAAGCAAAACCACTGATAAACTCTTTCTTTTAAAACAAAGAATGCATGTAAAAATGTGTCCTCTATAGTCATCAGACATACTGTTGAATTTGATAGACCTATCATTTGTGCGCCACATATATTGTTGCTTTAATGCATTCCCTCACTACTTTGATAAAAGCCTTAAGATTTTGCCACTAGTCCTTTGATGTTTCCTTCTGATGTTACAGTACATCCTTTTTTATTCTGTTCCAAAAAATCTGTTTAGCATAAACATGAGCAGACAAGACATTTCTAGTTAAAGATAGAAACATCAAATTCTATCAATAAAAGGACAAAATGAGAATCTATATCTAGACTTTTATGTACTCTTTTGAAGCCCTTATAGATGAAAATATTGTAAATATTTAAGAGAAAATATGATAATATTTCATTAGTTAAAAAAAGAAAAAATAATCTTGGCTGCCATGAATTTTCTTGTGATGTAACAATTAATTTCTAATAAACTGGAAGAATAAATCTTACAATGGCAAGAAAGCATTTGCTTGTCTATTCTTGCCTAGAAACTACCAATTTATTAACAGGGATTTATAGGTTATTATGCAAGAGAAAAGACTGACTTTTTATATTTATTCTCAAAGTCTTATGTAGTATTTTGAAAAATAAAGTTGCTTGATCTGTTTGGGGTTTTTTTTGTTGTTGTTTTTTACTGCAAGTAAGTAAGGTATTGTTATTACTGGTGGTGGTGGTGGTAACAGTAGCAATAGTAGCAGAAGAAGAATTGTTTCAACTCAAGATCTCAAGATCCCAGTGAAGAAGTGGTGACATTGTCCCAAGGGGACGGGAATAATTGTTGCCCTCAGAATTTTCCAAGATGAAAAAGACATACTAATAGTGATAAATAGATACTGTTATTCCAATTTATCAAGGAAAATAGATTCAAAGTCTTGCTCAAGGCCATATAGGCAAAATGTAGGAAGGGCAGGGAGTACACAGCACTCTTGAGTGCCAATCTACCATAATTTAAATTACTGGCAAGTACTGTGGAAAGACTGATTTTCCTGTGAATGGCATGACTGTTTTGCTGCATTCAAGAACAACTTGGGATAGTGGAGCCACATCATGGTCTGGTGAATAAAAATGTTAACTTAAGCCAAGAAATGCCAGTTAGTTGTCTTACTTCTTCCAAGACATACGTATTTTTTGGCTATTCAAAGTTTGATGATCAATTCTCAGCAATGTAAATAGAGAGAGATTATTACTTCTTTTTCACAAAACTGAAGCATGGTACACTTTTTAAAGGCTTTTTTTCATAGCTCACTAATGCAGGATGCTCTGGACAATTACTGATTAAATCTCCAGTCCTACAAGCAATTGTCCATATGACTATTTTCCCTGAACTCAGTGAAAGCCCTTCACAGGATGCAATGGAAAACTCTAGGCAGTTGCAGGATCAGGGCCTAGAAAGGTATTAGGAAGGATAAGGACATCTTTTACCTATAAGCCATTATGAAACTGAAACAAACACTTTCATCAGCCTGCCTCCAATGAGATGGATGGAAATAAAGTAAGCTGCTACTTAAAAAGGAAATTTGGGAATTGGAAATAAGTAGGTAAAAAACCCTCCTACTTATCTGTGGAATCAAAAACTATGCAATTATAAAAAGTTCTAGAGGATCAGAAAAATGGAAGAAATAATAGAGAATTAATATCTATTAAATAAATTTCTTACTCTTTTACAAACCACTTAATGCTTTTGTGTCCACCTTCTGTTGTTCTCTGTGTTGCTAAAGCTATTGAGTTCAGAGATAGGAGGAAGGAGATGTGGCCCAAGGACTTAAAAATCTGTTGATCACTAGCAGAGAACCCCTAAACTCGCCCCCCCTCCCCAATTTTTCATCTGCAATACTCTACATACTGTATTTTACTGATTTACTGATTGATTTTACTGTACAGCTATAAACAGAATCTCTCATTTGTGTCATTGATCAGGCTGTAAACAATCTCTATATGGGAAGGATTATTCTATTTCCTGTGGCTGTGCAGGACACTTCTGGCTGCAATTCTCTTCCTAGCAGCCTTTCTCTTTTGCCTACCCTCCACATATTATTTCCAGAGACAGTGTCCAGATCTGAAGCCTACAGTAAAATGAATTAGAATTTTAGTGTACAGCAGCCATGGGCACCATGAATCATTTTAACTTGTCTTGCTTCTGTGCAGACATTTTTTCTCTATCTGTCATATCAAGAGAATCCCAGAGTACCTTATGTCAGTACCTTATATAGACCTCTCAAATGCTGGACTTTAGGTTTAGGAAATTAATATCCATATTCACTTCTCTTCTAACACATACTTCCCTTTACTTTAGTCTAAATCCTAGGACTATTGGACACCCCATAGAATGAAATTGATATCTATAAACAGGAATCAAGATTAAAAAGGTTAACTGGAATTTTCCATGACCCTTAATGAGTCATCAGCCAAAAAAAAAAAAAAACACCATGTCTATTACTGCTCAATATTTTAAGTATAGTTAGTAAAAAATTAGTTGCTGCCCAGGACTTCTCTTCCATGAGACCTTACTCCCCTCCAATCCAAAGTAGTTTTTACACCATGGACACACACCTTTCACACTTTGACATAAAATCTTTTTCAAATAAGTTTCTGTGTGCCTCCTGTTAACAGTGGAACAATCTCGCTGGTACTGTCTACTTGTTTCTGATATAGATAGGCTGAAATTTCCTTTAATGAAGTAATAAGACCTTTAAATTATTTTCCAGCCCATCCTCTGTCTGTCCAAAATTTACCACCTTGAAGAAAACCTTAGCAACAAAAAAACCACATGTTATTTGGATCCATAAGATGACCAAAGCCCCTGCTGGGAGTATGACTGTTTCTTGTTTTGCTGGTAATTTTTTGTATGGTTCCCAGCTCATGCTGGCAAAGAACTTTCTGGCTGATATACTCCTGTGGTGTCTTGAGCTTCATGTCTAACATCAGGACCCTTTGTTCTGTACAAATACACAGAAATCTTTTCCAGTTTTCCTTTTATTCTGTTAAGGCTGTTTAGTTTTCATTATGATGACAGACTAATCTTTCTTTTCCTTTACAGTTGCTGTGGTTTAACCCCAGCAGGCAACTAAATACCACACAGCTGCTTACTCACTTCCCCTTCCCCTGCCACTCAGTGATGGTAAGGGGAGGAAAATCAGAAAGGAAAGAAAAGAAAATACAGCTCATGGGTTGACATAAAGAAGGTTTAATAATTGAAGCAAATAAAAGATAACAACCACAAGAAGAGCAACAAGAACAACAATTCTAATACTACTTCTAATAATTGTAATAGAAAGGAGAGGGAGAGAGGGAGATAAAACCCAAGACAAGTGATGCACAGTACAGCTGCTCACCACCTGCTGAATGATCCTGTCTGTGAGCCACCATTGGGTCTCCCCTGTCAGTTTATATACTGGGCATGGTGTTTTGTGGTGTGGAATATCCTTTTGGCCATTTCATGTCAGCTATCCTGACCGTAATCCCTCCCAGCTTCTTGTGCATCTTCTCACTGGCAGAGTACGAGTCACTGAAAAGTCCTTAGAGTAGCTACTACTTAGCAACAACTAAAACATCTGTGTATTATCAATATTGTCCTACTTGATCCAAAGCACAGCATTGTACCAGCTACTGAGAAGAAAATTATCTCAGCTGTAGCCAGGACATTAGTTCTATTCCACTTATTTTCTTTTCAAGGGTTTTATTTTTGCCTTCAAGTATTATGGTTAGGAATAGAGGGAGATATCCAAAATACCTTCTGAGTAGAAAGTGATCTTAATGTTTTTCCTATTGCTTTTTATTCTGAAAGCTTGTTATCAAGGCCTATTTTTATTTTCTGCTTACATTATCAGTTTGATCTAGACGGTCTAAATTTTCCATTTTTAATTGCTCATAGTGTTTTCCTCTTTTGTAATTGTATTAAACCCAGTTCTTGTTTTGTGGCTACTCATCCTGAGTCAGCATATCCTCCTCTTCCAACTACACTGAACACTGTATCACAGCTTTCCAGTAAATAGGAGGATAATGTCATCTGCAAATCTCAGGCAACTTGAATATCCTTTGTTGATACTACTATGCTTAGTTTCTCATTCCAAGTTTACAGTGACCTTACAGGGGAAAAGGGGTTTGGTGACATAACTGAAAAAGACCTTTTCATTTACCATATTAAATGTACATTTCCACTGAACTGCACTATAAATGTTTTTGAAGAGAGAAAATCTACAATAATTTAAAATGTATTTTTGGAACTGAATATGAAACTTTAGTAGTCTACATGAAAATCTTGCTTCAAGAATTGAAAATGTAGGTTAAATCAGCTGGGCTGGAGACTCATGGATTAATGTGACAGGCTAAATTCTTCTGCTGGAAATCCAGCCATGAGGAGGGACAGCAGCAATTTTACACTTTAAGTAGTGGGATTTTGTAATCTTTAGAGAAGGGTACTCCTGCCTAATAAAGAGATCATCCTGACTAACTGTGGGCTGTGCACTCATGCATGTGTGGTCAAAGAGGGAGTAAAAAAGGAAAGAAAATCTCAGAGACCAGCACAGCTATAGTCTGAAGCCATGTTTACTTATGCTGTACTTTGTGTTTGTTTTCTGTAAGAAAGCTTTCCTCACTCTGACAAGCATTTATCCATCTGTTAATTCAGTGGGATGGTCCTGAAGGCCACTTATGTAAGGATAAAATCTGGATTCTTCTCTGACTGAGAAAAATAAGTGTGTTACCAAAATTTTACTGTCTTAGGTACATGCTCTGCATCCAGCTAATGAAAATATGTTGAGCCTGAGTCTCAGAGAATTGTGTTGTTAAACTACTTTGAGAGAGTGCTGAATAAACTGTGATTTTGAACTGGGTTGAGAGTAACCCTAGTGTTTGATGTTGAAGGCACTTATCTCATTCCAGATTACAATAATAACAAAAGACTGCCATAGGAAGAGTTCTGTGTCACAAAGCATTTAGGCTTTGTGGGCTTTTGAATGGCAACAGTGATGACAGAACGACAAAAAAAGATTGAAGGAAACTGCTAACACGGCCATACTGTTATGCTATGGATTTGTTTTAGCACATATTCTTCAGTTAATAGTGCATTTGAGACACAGATAGGAAGTTTCTTCCTTAAAAGTTCTGTATCATTTCTTCTTTAACAGAAATTCCAGCCAGAGTTAAGGAAAAGCTCTCACGAACCATTCTCCCTTCTTCTCCTCAAACTGACTGGATATATATAGACATACATTATTCATGCCCAGATTTGTACTGGTCTTTTCTTGCTTGCCATTTTGTGTTAGGGTACCCAGACTCTGGGGTAATGCTGTTGTGTAGAGGTGATAAAACTGATGGAAGTACAGGCACTGCAGGTAGATGATCATGCTGGCCAACCAGTATTTCTGTACTTTTAGCTTCCTGATGAAAATCAGGCTAGTTCATTCATACTTTATTTTGCTGGTGTGATGGAATCATAGTTTTGTTTGCCAGCTTCTTAAGCCAGACAACAGAGACTAGCATTTGCCTTCTCTCTGTAACATGGCCTACTGATCATGCTGCAAAATGCTAATTAATTCACTTCAAAATTAAATAAATTTGTTAATGCTAATAAACTCACTTACTAAATCTTAGCATTAACATTCACAGCACACCATTTTGTTGCAGTGCAAACACTGATGTTTTCCTGCTGAAAGTTCTGCGGCAAAATACTAAAGACTCTTAAAAATATCTATCATTATTAAATATCATTATTAAATAATGTTTCTTTCAACTAAAAACATTTCACACAGATAAATAGATATCACAGTAATTTTTCTAGGCAACTCTGACAACTTCTTTTTAAGTTGTACATTCCTTTGCACATTAGGATCGTTTAATTTGAAAGACTTGCTCTGTACAATACAGCTTATAAATAATGCTCTTAATAATGGCTTACTAGTAGTAAGCTTTAATTCCATATTCACACAGAACTCTCATTTAAACTAAGTGGGAGTTTCTCTTGATTAATCCCAGTAAAATCAATCATCTTTTGTTAATTAACATTTTTATTTAGTGGCTATTAGTTGGAAACTGTTAAGTAGTTTGAGCTTAGCCCAATATCACTCCTCCAACTCCTATTCTATAGTGTCTACTGAGTGCAAAAAGGTTTATTGTATCCAAATTGAAATGGAAATGCTGTAGAGTACAACTCTCACACTGAAGCACATGTGCTTGTTTCTGCTAGGCTGACTAGCAGAATTTTTTTATTCAATTTATGGTGTTTTTAACATTTCTAGGTCTAAGTTTGTTTTTTTTTTAAGGCTCACTTCAGAATGTAAAGGCTGAATTTTGTCTGTTTCTGTTGTCTATTAGAAATGGTATTGGCATTTGCTCTTTTTTTCTTTTTCTTACTAATTGAGTTAGTGCTCAGCGGAACGTATTGTGAACTAAGATTAGTTTAAATACACATCAAAAGGCAAGACTGCTTTCTCAGTTCAGTACTGAAAGTACCAATTATGCTATTTTTGTGAGCTTTCCTGTCAGCTGCAGAGTGCAGCAAAACTTAAATATTTGGAGCTTTGCATGCTGTAAGTGCTCCCTGAATAAATTTTTTGCTTGCCTTGTCTTCAGCAGATGCTCATCACTGTTAGTCTGAAATGCACATTTTCTGGCTCAAACATACAAAATTTTACTTCTGAAAATACTACTCAAAATCTATTACAAATTTTTGAGCAAATGTTTATAATCATGATCATTTCTGGTAATATTAGGTGTTTTTTCACTTACAGCAAGGCTCTTTGTTTAACTCTTATTTTTAAGAATAATGACAAACACAAATTCTTTGAAGTTATTAAAATATTTCAAGGGCCACATGCTTAATGCATTGTAAATCCACTGCTACTACTCTCAGTCCATAAGTGGAAGTATATTGCCAAAAGAGTACAGAGATTTCTGGCTGATGTTCAGGTAATGAAGGTAATATTTGCTAACCCCATGAACAGCATGTCAGCAGCATCCTTGGGTCATGAACACACTCAGACTCATTGCCACTTGCAGCCAGAAAACAAATTTGGACACATAATAGGCCAGCTAGATTTTTTAAAAAAACTCTTTTTACTAGCTGGTACGAAATATTTCTTTTTTGTTACTTTTTTTCTCATATAGCTATCCTTGAAGTGCCATTCCTGTTTTTGAAGGAAACATCACCTACTGCTGTCAGCTAACCCAATCTGCTTGCTTTGTATGAAAGCACACTCTGTGGCCAGATCCTAAGCTGGCTCAAAATGATGCTGCTGCCTTGACTTCACAAAAATCGTGTTGTGAAGCTGAACCTAAGATGCCTACTTTGAAAGCCTTCCCCCTTGCCCTCTATCATTCTGAGACTGAGGAAATGGAAACAGAAAGTACATTTCTCAGACTGAAGCTAGTTTTGTCTGTACCTTTACAGAAGCTATAACCCTTCACAGGCTTAAAATATCTTGTCCAACAGATTAGCCTCCCTGATGCGACTTTTTCACCAAACCACCTTATGGCACTGGCTTTATTTCCTGTTCTTGCAGTGCATGGGCTGGGGGGTGCGTATTTCTTTACAGTTTGTTTTCAAAATGAAGGAGGACTGAAACACACTAAAAAGGGGTAGTAACAAGCAGTGCTGTCATCTGGTGGTGAAATTGTTACCACTTTTAACAAACTGACCACGCTTTTCAACCAATAGGCTTTTTTTTTTTTTTTTTTTGAGGATACTGATGTAGCCCCCTTGGCATGCATTTATGAATCTTTCATGTAAGAAAGAGGCTAACCCAGTGATTTTACCCAAAATCATTAAACTTTTTAAACTTTATTTTTGTGGAAGAATAGCACACCAGAGGTAGGTTTACTGTGCTCAGGCTTTGAAATTCAGCTCGCACTGCCAAAAAAATGGAGTCTTAAGGAATGAGGAAGTGTGAACAAAAAGACATGCCCCTCCTTCAGAGACATACTCAAATGTGAAAGTACTGTTTTCTACTCTTACAGTTTTGCCACCAGCACTTTTTTTGCCACATTGTAGTTGATGTGCATATCTTTACATAACAGGAAATACATCTTTTGGATCTAGTTTCAAGGACTCTTTTGCTGGATGTAACTGAACAAGAGGATGTAACTGAACTGTACTGCCACCACTTAATCTCAAATGATACAGTGTCTGCTTCCTGGGGAGCCAGGGAAAGTGCACAACAAACAATGACAAAATTGTTACTTCATGATCCCTCTTCATATTTTTAAAGGCTGACTCATTCCTGAGTTGTCTTAACCTTTAAAGTGAGACAAAACTGAAAAAAATCATAGTTGCCACACAAAAAAAATTAGAAATAAAAGAACAAACCAAAGTATTTTGTAATTATTGTTATGCATAAATGTAGTACACATACCGACTGCATTTCTCCAATATCAGACCTATATTACAATCTTTACAGATGGATAACAAAATAGACTATATGGGTATTCATAATATAGACTTTTGTCTTCTCTGAGTGCTTTCATTGGAAGTTAAATGGTTAAAAATGCTGAAATTAAAATATAAGCTTTTGTGTCTGCAAGAATTTTCCCTATTGTCTATTAACCTGTGTTTTATGAGTCCTATATTTTGGAATAAATTTATTTTAGATGTATGACACGAGAAAATCTGGAACTGCTGAATAAAATACATCATTCTAGTTACAGATTTCCCATGCTGCTATAACTGTAATTTCTATGGATCTGTGCTAGTCATTTGGGTTGACAAACACAGAACTTTTAATATTGCTAATTTGTTTCTCTTGCAATGACAGAACGACCCACACTGATGGAAATTCACTGACACTAACATTTTTAATTCAAAAGGAGATCATTGTATTTTCTATATTCAAAACTGATTTCCCTTGAATCTGTTTGTGGTGCACTCGTCTCTTTTTAATAGCAACTTAGTAGCTGACCTAATTTGAATAACTTCTGGAGGCAGAGACAAGTAGTTAAATAGAGGTATCAGGACCCAGCTCTTAAATTGTAGCTAGCCATATGAAAAGTTTCTTTACATTCTTGAAATGCAGTAGTCATATTCACTGTCCTATAATAACACCAACAATAAAGAGGAACTGGAACAGTAAAGATTTATTATATTCAGAGATTTCATGAATCAGTGAGAGCATGGACAGGGTCACTGTGCAGAGTCAAAGTAAGGATATTAGCTGGGGTTTCTTAATTTGATTGTGAACCATTGTTATGCTTGTGTGGCCTATTACCTGTAGTGGTTGGTTTTACTCACAGTTTAGATTTTCAGCTTAAAGTCCAAGTTAAATCAAAGGGATGGTTTTGTAAAAATACTTCCTGTAGTTTGCTTTGCTTAACTTTATAAGATGTTTTTATAGTGCAATGTTAAAACTTGATTCTTTTCTACCAGTGAAGACCACAAAGTCATCGACACTCATTGTTATTTTAAAACATGACAAGCTGGCCTTAAGACCTTAGGGATCCTTTCTTCAGAAGTCAAGCTGGTGATGGATAAGGAGCCATCAGAGCTGTGTGTATCTTAACTGCAGGAGTTCAATTAAGAAGCCAAGAGTGTCTCAGGTACACGGGTGCAAATGGAAGTGTTCTCTTTGATAATGTCTCTGTAGTTGCTCAGTGCAGGTAGTTGGCTTCCCCCAACTCATTTCTGATTGCACAAGGAGGTTAGCACAGAGGAATACCTGAAAGGACTGAGCTCCATCAATGTTCAGTGAGCACTAGAGAATACCACAATGGGGGAATATTATCAAAATCCCAGTACCTGCAAGGGGATTTGTCAGGAAATGGTTAGCTGTAAGATCTAGCTTCTATTAGCCACAGCCCTGAGAACTCTGATGCCTTTCTCCTCCTGAGAGAAACACTGTTCTGCTGCCTGTGCTGTGAAAAGAAAGTTTTCTTACCCAGCACTGATTTCTGAAAGGTCTATTTTGCAGCTGTTTTGCTCCCACATTCTTCTTGCTTTTCATAATACTTGAAAGTGTGATGGAGAATTTCCCATTACTTCCATCCAACCCCACATTTATCAGCTGTTTTCAGATGTTGAGGTACCAAAATACACAAGAAGTAGTCATTGTTGAAAATATGGTCTTTGTCAATGAACTTTTAAATGTTTCTTCTTCAGTCCCCTCACCCTTGAAAGAATATTCACAAGTTCCTGACGAATATGATGCCAAAGGTTAAATAAGATGAGAAATAGTACGTTAGAGTCACATGAGAATTTTTTCTTAACTTGAAAGGCATCAACTAAACACAGCTGTAAGTTTCCAGACTAGATGTCTTTTGTATTCTTTCTTTATGCATATTAATGGGAAGGTCTCATCTAGTCAGATCAAAGTTCCTATAGGAAAAATATTCACATTTAAAAATTAATTACTGTGTTTAGCTTAAGTAATTAATTGGCATAATCACTCATGCTTTTATAAACTAAACATTAAAGTGAACAGCTACAGTATTTGGTGATAGTCTTTTGGATAGAACAGAAGTGTATAATTCCTAAGTTAAATTGAATTTTCATTTTATTAGGAAATAATTTTACAAATAGTCTTTACTCAAAAAGTTTAATAAAGAGAGCAGGAGAAACAAACAACAGATATTCATTTGTAATAGATGTTAAAAAGGATTATTTCATAAATAAAAATGCTTTTTTTTCCTAACCCTTAAAATACATTTGAAAGTCCTCAGATAGAGAGCAAAAATAGTCTGTGTTGTGACTGTGTTTCTTATCTTAAAATGGAATTGAAATTACTGAGTACTTATGGAACATTTTAATAATTAAGGATGGATAATTAAATGCTTATTTTCTAGTACAGTGGCTGAAAAGAACATGAAGTCCCATCACTCATCTGCAGAGAGGTGTTGTCTTCAGGACTGATGATAAATGATGCAATCCTATCAGGGTGAAATTTTTCTTCAAAAGCTATTAAAAACATTGAAACAAATTAATAACCAGCATAAATGGTAAACTTTAGTGAAGTCTGCTGAGATCTGTCTGGTATACTATGATCATCTTTAAGGACATTATTTTGTAGCAGAGATTTAAGCATTTATTAAATTCACAGTGAATTTACAGCAAAGGTTGCCATTTAAATAGCCAGCTCTCAGGTCCAAAACCCCATAAAATCTAAACACAGCAACAATTATTAGACCCCTCATTCTAATTTTTCTAAAATCATGGCCTTTTGTATTGCACTCAGTTATCACCTTAGTACTCAGCTTTGAGTCCAAGAATATATTTTGTAAAAGTATGCCTTGGATTTGCATACTCTATCTCTCCCAGAAAGTCAGCAACCCTTTGCTTGAACAAAACAGTAGTTAGGACACTTCCTTTTGAGTACTTCATTGTCTATGCCCACAACTTCTGCTATGTCTCACTTCAGCTTGTGGCTAGTGGCTCTTAATATGCTTTTTGTGCTAGTTTTCACATTCAGCATGTCCTATGAATTTCACAATTTTTTTCAAAAATTGACAAGAATATAACTGAGCTTCTTTAAGCTTTCATTGAAATACCCTTTGCTCAGTCTTCAATTACTTCCATAGTTTTTTTCTACATACTTTCTGTTTTTCAACAGTGTTTTAAAAATTATTTAGGGTAGAAATAGTTTTAGGCTTCCATTATTGACCTCTCCTGAGCCATGAATAATAGCAGAGTAAAGCCAGGCTCTTATTCACTACCTTCTTTATGCCATTTTTTCCTTTCTTTCTATAGCATCAGTGGGATAGTCCTGCTGAGTTGCTGGCTTGTTATGACCCCAAATTCTTTACAGACTCATTGCTTGAGGCGTTTACTTCATTGTTGCATCCTCCAGTATATGCAGATTTGTATTACTCTGACTGGTAACACTAGTCTAAAAATATTTGTTACCTTTTTAGTTTGTTTTATTTTTCATTAGTCCCAAATCACTGATGGTAAAATTGAGTAATACAAGACCAAACAGCCCCCTTTCTGATGGCAAGTCTTTGCTGATCAGTCTCTTATGCATGTTTGTTAGCCAATGCTTAATCCAGTCAAAACATGCTTTATTGATACTGTGCAGTGCTATATTTTTAATTAGAATATTGAGTGATACTAAGTCAAAAGGCACACAAAAGTTGAAGTGTATTATACCTACATCGTTACCTTTGGCTGCCTAACTTAAAATCTCATCAAAGAGCAGAAGTAGATTTGTTTGACAAGGCTTACTTTGCACAGAACTATGTTGACCAGCATTAATTATATTCCTATCTTTTAATAATTTATTAATTGAATCCTTTTTCATTTTCCTATTATTTCTCTTGGGAGTGATTTCGGGCTGAGCAGCCTGGGAATGCAGATGGCACCTGCTTGCTCTTAGTGGAACACCAAGAAAGAGGTAGCTCTGCAGCTTAATGGAATATCAGTGGTGTTGTTCATTCCTTCTTTTGGTCCATTAAATAGATATTTTTTCTTAATTTTGACATGCTATATGTTCTTTTACTAGCAGAAGAAAAATTCCATCAGCAAATTGTGAAGTAAAACAGCTTATGTAAACAAACCACTGGAAGTCTAGCTATGCCATTGTGCAACATATTAGAAATGAAAGCAAACTTAGTGTGAATATAGGAAAAGATGTTACACAACTGTACTGCAGTGTTACAATATGATGATGTCTGCTCAAATTAGAAAGAGTAATTGAAGAAGTCTGAATATGCATCTGTAACTCTGAAAGGCTGTTATGTTCTTGTTCCCAGAACTGGCTTGTCAGTGAGATATAAAATAGAAATAGGTACAGTCAGTTTCCTGCACATTGAGATCTTTTTCTGGATTACAAAATCCATCTCAAAGTTTTAATTTCAGTTTTGGCTTTTAGAACTGGTGGAGTTATAATATTTGCTTTTGTGTTGGATGCCTTTGATTCCCTTCATGCCGGAATTTTCTGGTTATGAGGACACTTTAAATTTACTGTGTTTAGGAAAGCCAGAAATTAAACAAAAACAGTGCCTAGAAGGGAGTGGATAATCTATTAACTGCTAGATTTTGTGCTGTCCTTCATTCCTCAAATAATCTGGGATAATTTGCATTTAAAAGACATGGTTACAGCTGCTGCAAGATAATGTCTGGGAGGAGAACCATCACTTCATCTGCACAAATTCATCACCTTGTTACACTTTACACATGTAATATCAGGAGAACTTGGCAGGAAGGGCCAGGTAAGTGACTATACTACAGGCTAGAGCAGGTGTACTAATAGAAAAACACTAAGTCCTGGGCTGTGTCTGAGGTTTGTCTGAGTCAGGGTCTTGATCATAATGTGTTCACTGAGTGCCCATTTTTTGCTAGAGATTCCTAGAATTCAGGTGTACCAACAAATAAGATCATCCATCTCACAAAACAATAGGATGGCAGAGAGATATTTAATAGAAAATGGTCTTCTGAGAGCTAGAAGATATGCCTTATCAAATAACGCTGCTTAATTTTTGTCAGAGATGAGAATCCAGGTTCCACAGGTGTGCCAGATTATCAGATGTGCTATCCTGAAAGCCATTTCAGGATCTTTCTTCATGCTTTTCTGCTTTAAACGAAGGATTAAATATTCATTGTCCCAAAGAGACAAAAAAGAAAAAGAAGGTAACCCGATATTCAAACTGTTGTGGCAGTAAAAGGTGTATCAGCATCAACATCTCAATCTAAAAATTCCACATAGGCTCTGGTAAAATATTGTCACAGATTATTGGAATTCCTCAAAAGATTCTGAATTGAAAAATTGGTCTTCTGGAACTGCTAGAAGATACCATACCAGGATTTTTGGGAAAAATAAAAATTCTTCTGCACTGGAAAATGTTTTTTTCACTTATGGTTTTTTTTTTGAGAAGAATTGTGTTTTGTGGATCTAAAACATGCACATGATTAAGGTCTCTAAGCAGCTAAGTGCACGTTGATCTTGGTTATTTTACTTGTGAGATTACTTTATGTGGAACTGATCTTTCAGTCTTTTGCTTTTTGCATTTATTTCACTGAATTTCTAACCTGACGCCATCCTTTTTTTCACCAGACTTGATAATGGTATTTAGAGTTTCTATATGTAGGCTATCAATTCAAATTTCCCTGTTTTTAGATTTCTTTTGCTTCTTCAGGTTCTCAGGGCCTTGTCCAGAAAAGCATCGAAAATCTCCAAGGATGGAGATTCCACAACCTCTTGGGGCAACATGTGCCAGTGCTTAAGTGCTCCTTGTGCATCATTAAAATGAAGCTCAAAATCAAGTCAAAGTTTAATATTTGCAATTTTGGTAACATTTACTTAAAAGAGTTAAAGTCATCTGCAATATTCAGTAAATCTAAGTTGAAACTTACCTTCATACCACTGATAAAAGATAACAGAAGTCATGCAATATCCCAGTGGAGAATAAATCAGTCATACTTGGAATGAGACACTGGACTATCTGATTTTATAAAATTATGCGGATTTAAGTTTTTACTCCTAGTTCATACATGCACAGTTTTCGAAATAATTTATTTGTTTAGAGAGCTTGACTTGCAATCTCAATATTCCTTTCTCATAGTATGAATTTCCTGTCCCCCCACTCGACTTTTATTGTACATTAATATGATGCACAATATGATTATAAAAATAGATTTGCCATTCTGCTTTGTCTTTACATTGAAGTTTGATTTTAAAAAGTGCTTTTCTTTAGCAGTGAGTACTAAGACTTATTTAGAATATATAAAGATGAAAGTCAAGACATAGACTCATTTTTAACCTTAAAGATTCTGCTTTGTAATGACTGTAACCGGCACACTAAAGGAGTGGAGAGGTTTGCAAAACCACAGTAACATAGATCCCGTCAGCAAAGCTTTTATTCTTTTTCTGCCTGTGTAAGTTCAGGACAGGATATAATCACTGGATAATTATCATACTAAATAAGCACTTTTGATGAACTATTTTTTACCTAATCAGCAGTTAGCTGAATGTCTTTCACAGATCTTCCCTTTGCCTAGTGGGATGACCCTGTGGTGGTTCACTAAGAAAACAGGATGCAAGGAGATTTTGGTCTGCCACTAACAATCTGGGGCCCAGAGAAGGAAAAAAAGCAAGCCATTGACTTTTCAGCAGGTTTCTTGTAGCAGACCTATAAAATTTCCTTATTAAAATAAAATTTAAAACAAGGTAGTATAGATTTTGGACACTGCAATTTTCTTATGTTTCTCATTTAATTTGAAGGTATACATAATTCTTGATTTTATGCTTCAGGTAGGCCTGTAGAAATTCTAAGGCAGAAGTTCATTGCTCATTATAAAGGGTTCATCAGCTTCATTTAAGATAAAAAAATAGTAGGGATCAAATGCTGTAAATGCAATTTGTTGATCCCACTCCCATTTATGCCTCATAAAAAATCTATGTTTTCAAAGCTGTTGATTGTGGAGTTCTGCACTGGTGGGGAGAGATCTTAGGTACCACCAGGCTCTGGGTAGTGGTCACTTGGCATGGATTCAGTCAGTGAGTGTAGAGTCCAGCATATTTAGGAATTGTCCATGGATGCTTCTGAAAGAGCAGCAGAAAGTGAGGGTATCCCTGCTCCAGCAGAGATACCCTGCTCCAGCCATCCAATGGGATGGATTGTTTTTCCCTTAATATATTTGATTTTGCCCAAAAATAATACTATGGTTAAACTGATATGCAATAGATTTCATAGAATTATCATATAAGAAAATGCTTGAGTATCTAAATTTCAATATGGAATTAAGTATGAAGGACTAAATTGATGAATAAGTATCTGAATTACTTGTTATGATTTTACATGTATCCCTACATGTAAATTTATCCTTGATTAATCAGAGCTTAAACTAACAGTGCATTATTCACTTTCTAAAACTAACAAAAAAATTCTAAGACAAATAATGATATAAGTAAATCCCAAATACACAACTTTATATATTGTGCATACCTTCCTCACATAGACCAGGGGAAAATCTAAAAAGTGCATTTAAGATTTTATATCAATATTTTGATGGAATATTTTTTAATAACTTTAAGGCTTACATCAAAATAATTAATATCATATTAATTACTGCATGGCTTAGTCTTTTTTATATGAATGGAAGATTAGTTGAAAGAAACAATTAAAATTATACTATAATGATTAAAAATAAAGTAGGTACTGCAATAGTGTACAAAAATATAACTTCTTCAAATACAAACTGGTTTTATGGCTATCTATATCTGCTTATGTATTTTAGAGGAATCAAAAAGAAGTTTGTTTAAATTACTAAATTTTTCTTGAGAAAAATGTCTTCAAAGCAAGTCTTGCTGTTATTTAACAAATATTAATCATGCTTACACAGAGGCCACTTGAGAAAAATTTATTACAAGACACTTGTGACCAGTCATGCCATAGGAAGAGGAGAAAGCCACAGGGCTGAAATGACAGTAAGGTTTGTGTATGCAGTGCTCCTCTGGTAGTTAAATTGCAGGAATGTGACATTGATCTGAACTGGAAGCTGTTTGAAGTAGCAACTGTCAATCTCTGCAATCAAAGAATGGCCCAAAGTCTTAGTCAATCAGCCATTTTGGCATGACCACTCAGCTTATAAAGCCCAATCCACTAAAAAAGTGATCTCTCCTCAAGAGGCACTTCAAGAAATCTGTGCAGTTTGTGAGCAGTCATTCAGAACTATAGCTTGGACTCTACTGCAAAAGTACAGCAATGCCTCATTTTAGTGACTGTACTTTTTACAAGGTGAGAAAAAAGTGGATTCACATGCGAATGAATGTCTGCTGCTGTGGATATTTTTCAAAATTGGTTGGGTGATATTTCTCTTTGTGCATTTATTTACTCTCTCATGTACAAAAGAGTCAATATTAAGCTTAGAGTACATATATGCATGTAGATTTGATTGCAGTGATCTCAGAGATCCCTTTTAATTGAGAAAAATGTATAGCATATTTCTGGTCTTTTCTCAGGATTATCGTTATCTTTTCTAATTCTGTTTTTCTTTACAATTGCTCAGAGTGTTTGTTCAGCTGTGTAAGGGGGAAATAGTAAACAAAAAAAGTGTGTATAAACTGAAAAAAATATTAATAATTCTATCCAAGTGTTATTAAAGCTGAATCTGTTGTTTTGGTGTATCTTAAAGTGAGCATATGTATAAATACTGCTACAAGCAGCTTGAAACTTCAGCTATTATTTCCATTCCTTCCCAGGTACAAACACACTTGGAAAATCAGTCTAGATACCACATACAGCAGAGCCAGAGGCACCAGGTGAAGCAGTACCTGACCCTTGACACCAAGCTGTCCAGCCAGACACTTTCCCTGTCCCACTCTCACACAATCCAGCCTGTGGGAGTGTCCTCCATCCTGCGAAACGGACACATGCCTCCAGTGAGCAGCATTGGCACTCCGGAGAGCCCTGTCACCAAGCTGCTGGCCCTCGGGGGCGAACATGAAAATGCGGTAGGGTGGAGCTGGGTAAAGGAAAGGGGAACTGGGCTTTGTCTACATGTACGAAAATGTTACATGACCCACCTTGTACTAGAAGTTGGCAAGATATGATGTCCTTAACTTTTCAAGGGGCCTTTAGTCATGCCATTTGCTTTTTGTATCTTTTTGGGTTATTCCCTTGTGTGCCTATGAATAGCTTCCTGCAGGATCAAGCTTTTAGACTGCTGCCGGATACAACGTACTGTTGCACCTTTTTATATATGCATCATATGTTGCTATATATTTTCTGAGTATGCCCTTTGCAAAGAAAAACAGCCTTTTTTTTCAGATGGGAGTTGGGTCTGTCTAAAGGTATTAACCTAGCTGCATAAAAAGGCTAAATAATGATTACCTTCAATATATAACTGAAAAAAATCACTAATTCATTTTTTGGTTAGCTGCTATATTTTTATATGGGTTATCCTGAGTAAATTGGCAAAGATATGCTAACTTTAGTGCTGCCATTGATTTTAATAGAGGTACAGCTATAATACAATATCAGATTCTTAGCCATTGTGAGACGTAGGTCATTACGGCTTTTAATACTTCAATAGATTTCAAACGAGAGTGTTTATTGGGTAAAAGGGGAATTCCTACAGAAATGAGAAATGGAGATGCTGTATCATGTCTTGGACTTTAATAGAATAGAAGAATCTTACAAATATACCGTGACTCATTCGAGCATTTGGATGTTACGCAGCTAAGCATGAGGGAGCCCATAAAGCTTCCTGGAGAGTTCAGCTGGGGCCTCTCCATTCCTTCGGCATTGACAACCGACATTTTAAATCAGGTTTATGGATTACTGGAGCTGCTTTAAAATGCTATTTTAAATGCCCTTTGTGGACACCTATGTGACCACCTCCATGCTGGCAAAGTGCAGTGTGCTGGAACGGTTCTCAGGCATTTTGGGTCTGATCAGAGGCCCACCCTTGTACCACTCCGTACTAGTGAGCAAGAGGGTGCCTGGTGAAGACTGAGTGATAGCTGGAGCTGGCAAGCTCCTAGCAGTTTTGCAATGATTTGGATAATCTCATCTCAGACTCAGGGGGATGACTTTCACAATGTAATTTCTTAATGTGGGTGTGCCCTGTGGTTGAGAGTAGGCTACGGTTATATCAGTAAATTTGTTATATTAGTAAATAATATAGAGCCAACATCCAGGTTGATGCAGTAGACTGCACTCCTCCATATTGTTTAATTGCCAGCATTTCTTGTTATCCTTTTGCCCCTGATGGCGCTTTCCTAGATAAATCTGGGCACTACTTCTGGCACAGTACTCCTCTGGATTTAGAGAGGGAGAGGAATGCATGTGTGAGCTGTGCTGGCCCTTGTGGCCCAAAAGTCTGTGTTGAAAGGTCCCATGTCTGTGTGATACTTTCATTGCACAGGACCATCTACAACTCCTAAAGCTCCCAAGAGCTGCAGATGGCAGATTTTAAAGTAACATGTTTATCATGGGATCTCTCCCAAAACTATATTGTGAATGGAATCAGACCATAACTATCACTGAAAACTTGTGTTGTACTTCGTCCAAATCTATAGATATCTATAGGCCTTCAAAATATGCATTATTTAATCCTAAGTACTTATTGTGCTACTCCATCTGTCTCAATAATTTTTGGCTAAGATTAGATCAAAAGTGAGACCAGAAGGCTGTCTGGAAAAGTATCCAGTGTACTGCTAAACAAAAAAACCTCTACCTGCTGACGGGGGCAGTATTTAACACCAAACCTGGAGTGACTCATACCGTTGCAGAACCACAGGTTCCTTTCAGACTTCCTGCACCAATGCAGTAATGCACTGTTGATATAACATATTTGATATAGAGAACAGGTCACAGTAACCACTTAACAATGCACTCCTAATCATCTGATAGTGGTGCTGCAATAAGGGGTTAAAATAGGGATGTGGGCTGGTGTTTAAGAGAAAGATCTATCTTGCTAAACCACAACTGTTTTCACAAAACATAAAAAATATGTATACCGTATAGAAGTGTTTGAATTGTTTGAATTTTAAGATATAAACTTCTGAAATTCAGTTTTATTGCTGTAATAGATATTGAAGATTAATTCCTCTGTAATTTTTGATTTTTAATTTTTTTTCCATTATTATTTGTAATGATCTGTCTTAAAATATTATTTTATCAGATGGAAGAAGTTATTGAAGACATAATCAATATGGAATCAAATTTTAATGATGAAGGGATAGGTTGTTCTGAAACGCCTTTACTAATGCAAAGAAATGTAAGTATTTTGTTGAATTTCATCTTGCTTTTTATAATAGAAAGCTTTGAGTGATTCTAGCACACCACAGTACAGAGGCAGAAAGAATAGTATCAGTGGACTCTTCTCCTTTCTCTTCAGTTGATTGCCTTTTTGTCTATAAATACTACAGAAAAGGGCATCAGTGTGGTGAGACACAACTGTTTTAAGTGGTCTGAATAGCGTTTGGGGTTCTAGCCCAGCAAAAAGTCTGGTTTATAACCAACTGAAGTTACTAATTTCTATGCAGTGCTAAAAATAATAAGGATAAAAAGTCTCTGAACCCTAGAAGGCCTTTTAAAGCCTTGCTTAAAGATCCTTCAACAAAAAAACCCCAAAAAACCAAAACCAAAACCAAAATAAAAGGTAAAAACTTCCCTATATAATAGTTTCCATTGTACAGTGGTTTCTCCAGTGCCTTATCCTGACGCAAGACTCTAGTTCTGGATTTTCATGCAGACAAGTTGCATTTAGTAGAATAATTTCGTGGACAAATAAGAGGAATGTGGCTTCTTCATAAGAATTAATGTAACAAGCTTCAATTTTATGATGTCTCTTTGTGAAAAAAAGTGAGGGGACTAACAAAGGCTATTTATATTTCCATATAAGTTATATATTTGAAGAGGAAGGATGGAGCTTTTCTGGACGCAACAACACATGGAGTGCTATTATTTATGAAAGTAATCCATATCAATAACTGTAATGCACTTTACAGAAGGATTTATGTTGCCCTCTCTATCCTAGCTTATACCCAGAACTGTTTGTCCCCAGGGCTTTAAACTGTACACTCATGAAGAGGAACTTCACCCTGATGAAGGCAGTAGGATTTTCACAGGCTTTGACGCTCGACCAAGTTCACTTCAGAACGCAGAGTCGGGGCTTGCTCTTTATCGCCCTCTGAAGGAACATTTTGTTTTTTATATACAGAACTTCACTGGGCCAAAAAATACCTCAGGAGACAAGTTCTCTACTCTTCTGTGTTGCCCACTATACAGTGCAGCATCAATGCCAATTAACATTCCCATGAACACCTGATATTTGCATGCCAACTACAGAACTAATGCAGCTGTACTGATTTACACATATCTTCGTACAGGACATAGCAAAGAAATGGTCCCTGGGGAGTGAATTAATATTTGGGCTCAAATTGATGTGAGGCAGGGGAGGATAATTTCAGATAGCGTAGGATGGTGATGAGAGGCATGAATTCTGGGTTTTGGGTTGAAGTCATACTCCCTCAAAACCTTTTAAAACTGGATGATGTTAATCTATGCTAATTCCAGGTTCATTAGCTTTTATCTTCAGCCTTGAAGGACAATCGTCTCTAAAACTTATTGAATAATCTACTCTTGATGAGGAAGGAAATGAAGGAAATATGCAATGTCTTTTAGACCTTGATGGTACTGTACTTGCAAAGACTTGTGAGGTGCCTCTGGGACAAATAATAGAATTTAGATTTTCATTTGTGCTGAGGAAATCAGCAGGCTGCTAGGTAAGCCAGGGAGTAGCACACATTTCCAAATCTCTCAGTTCAATACTGTGGCAAAATAAAGCCTGCCTTCAACATGGCATGAAACTGCATCAGTGTGAGGAAATTGAGTGGTGTCTCTGCTTCTGTCTTCTCTTTTAGAGGTGTGTACTTTAAAAATATACAAAAGAATTAGGCATATGGAGATGATCGCAGGCATTTAGCTCATGTCACTTGTTTTATGCCATCTTTCAGGCAACATCCTAAATCTGCCAGCAAAATTTTGGTCATAAGATGTGCAATAGAGAAAGATAGAGAGGCAAGTAGAAAATATTTTTTTTATATCCATTTTTTTCATTATCACATTAAACATAATGAAACTTCTTTGTCTGAGCCAAACATGTATGTATCACAAGAATATTGGACTAGGAGGCATGATCAAGAATGAGAAAATATCTAATTTCCCTGAGATGATGTGCCAGGTTTGTGCTGTACTTCAGCAAGGACCCATAGTTGCTCTGACATCTGCACAAGGTGCCTTGCTGTGGTGGCTGACACAAACATAGAGTAAGTGAGACTACAGGTGAGACTGAGTTGCCTCTGTATCTAGCTGATTTTGCATTGGCTTTCTCTTTAAAATTCTCCAGCATAATGCCTAAGTATTTATAGAATTTCTTCTTAGATTTTCCTTACTTGGGATTGTCTTGATTTTGCAAACTGCAGGGTAGTCTCTGACATTCTGAAATGGACTGACTTGGTTTTCAGAATGTGGTGAAAGGCTCAGGTGTTTTTTCAGCGAAATCTTTTCTTGAAAAAAACAAATTCATGATGCCATTTTCCTGTCTCAGTGTTCTCAATGGATACTGGCTAAGTAATCTTTCCACTTTTTATGGTGCAACCTGTTGTGTGTTGCAGTGAACTAATGTTTGCTTTAGTTTAAATGCACCCGTGTACCATTTTAATGGCACATTAAATGAAAACATTGAATTCTGTGAGACCATTCATGTGAATAATTGCTCAAAGGCTCATTGTCTGACCCTGAATTAATGAATTACAGTTAGGTAGAATCAGAGAAGTGCAAATAAGAACATTTCTCCACCTCTCATTAAAATAATTACAGCTTTTGAGGTGTGGATTATCTGGCTTTTATTGTGTTTGGATCCAAATTTATAATTTCACGAAACCATCTGATTTTGTGTGGTCACTTAAGAATTGCTCAAACTAGGGAATTTTCTGGCTGTGTGTCTATTGCTCTTCAGAGTACCCTAATGCCAGAAACCTACTTTTTATAACAATTTTTTAGAAGTTCAGTTAAAATGTAAGGCTAGGTCCTTCCAATCTGAAGGAGGTCTTTATTCTCCTGAAAGAATTTGTAAACCAAATTATATTTTTGTTCATAAGGCATAAGTGAAATAAAATCATAATTATTCTTATGAACTACCATTTAATGACAACTGTTTGTTCATTATGGAGAAGGTAAGATTTAATAAAAAAAAGACCCTTGAAGATGCACCAATTTAAGGTAATTTTTCCTTGTTGTAATAATTTAGTTTTATGAAATTTTTATTAACAGGCAGCAAATTTATTTATTATAAGAAAATATTTTTTCTCTATCATATTAAAAGCAACAGGTTTGCTCCTAGCTGTATAAGAATCCTTTAAAAAAGTGAAACAAATAATATATGAGTGAGTTTTAGAAGTGAATTACTATCATGTAGGTCAGATATCGTGACAGACATTTGAAAAGTAAGAGGTTCATCCTTACTCAAAATCCTTACAGTCTATTTAACATTCTGTAGTGAATTTAAAGTATACTAGTACTTTCAAATGTTCAGAACACAGGAAGTGTAGATGTTCAGGTCTGTTAAAACAAAGCATATATTACAGCATCATTAATAGTTTAGGGCAGGTAGTAAAAAGCTCTGCTCTATATTGCTTTTAATATCAGCAAATAGAGAAATTTAAGAAACATATTAAAGCAGCTGTGGAGAGAGGAAAGAGCAGAGTTAAAAAAAATAGGATCTCTGTGCTTTTCATGGTGTGATTTAACAACGTGTGATCTAATGAATCACTTTGTACTAAATATTGTTTTGTTTTGAAGATAAACATATACAGCCCTAGGACTCACCAGTAAACCCAGTAATCTAGAAATCACCATGGAGATCCGTATGAAGACAGTTGGCAATTTACCAGTACTTTCATTTAGAAATAACCATTGCAGCCCAAATAATCACTCTACAACTGGGATGATTCTCTCAACTTGACATGCAGTCCACTAAAACTTATGTCAAAACCTTTAAGAGATTGACTGACTTGGAATGAGAATGAAGTGACAGGGAGTTAATGTTCTGCAATGGCATAGGCCTCTGTAGCACAGATCTGGGTGGGACCAGCAAGAAAAATAATTTAGTCTTGTGAACATTTTCAAGGATTCTAAGTTGACTTTTTTTCTGGTGCACAAGAAAAAATGAGCTTTCAGCACTATTTTGAAGAAGTCTGGGGAGAGAGGCTCTGTAGCAGTTAGATGGCTGGCAATGAGAGCTAAGAAATAGTTGCAGAGCAATGCTTCAGGCAAAGCACTACCATGAAATTGGATTTCAAAAAGTCACCAGGAGAGGCCCAGCTGCTGGTATCTTGAATCAGTTCAGCTCCATGTTGCTGGAGTAGTCAATACTAAATGACTAAACTAAATGGAGCAGTTCCTTTAAGATTGCTTGGAAGAAAATTGAAAGTTTCTTCATGGAAAACCTTTTCATTGAATTTTTTTCCATGTCCAGTACCAAATAAGGCCAAGAAAAATATTTTTCTATGTTGATGTAGGAAGAAATTCTTTACTGTGAGAGTGATGAGACAACTGGAACAGGTTGTCCAGGGAGGTTATGAATGCCGCAACCCTGGCAGTGTTCAAGGCCAGGTTGATAAAGGCCTTGAGCAACCTGGTTTGGTGGGAGATGTCCTTGCCCATGGCAGGGAGGGCTGGGACTAGATGGTCTGTAAGGTCCATGCCAACCCATTAACATTCTATGATTCTATGATTTATTTGCAATATCCCCTTGAATGACCTTAACAACAAGAATGCTGAGGAAAGAAGAATTAAACCCCTCCCAGAGCAGGGAAGGCAAGGCACCTGGGCATGCTGGAAGTCAGGGGTTGTGCCAGCTGTGAGCAGGGGAAACAGCTGGGCAGGGAAAAGGTGACAATCCTCTGTAAAGGTGGTGTCTGGCAATGGGTCACCTCTCCAGGCTTCTGAGGCTTCACTGCTTCACTTTCATGACTTCATTTCAAATACTCATAGTTCACTATTTTGCCAAGATTGGGAGTTACTGTCTATTTCCAGTCTGCTTGGGAGTCAAATCAATAGGATTGCTTCACTTCTGCCATGCTTGCAGGAAAAGAGCTTGTGGAGAATATCTTCAGTTGCTGCATGGCTGGCTCGTATTTGTTTTGCTCCTTTGGCATTTGGAAAAAGTCTTTTGTTGCACAGAATAAAAGTTGTGTTGTACGGAATAAAAGTTAGATCAGGACAGGATAGAGAGATGTTTTCCTTCTTTAATTTTTATGATTCAATTAAATACAACTGGTATAAAGTTCTGATTAATTCTGTTAACATTTGATTTTAGGGAGACACTATTTATTAGTAAAAGCATAGTTCACTCTGTCTGCAAAATCTCCCTGCTATTACAAGGTCTTTGAGGTCATGGTTTCTCATCATGACATTAATAATTTTTATTTGTATTAATTATTTGTTAAATATTGATGGTGACCATCTGGATGGATTGCAAAAGCTGCTGTCTTTTCTATTCTCAGAAATCATACAGAAAGGAGAAATTCAAGTAGGTATGCTCCAAAGTATTTTATTCAATAAGTGCTGCAATTATTCAGTCATGAAGTAAACCCGGCTTTCCATTAGAGGTGCATATAGCATTGCTGATTTAGGCAGCCCCCTGCTGCATAATCATGAGTATTTTTTATTTAGTGAATACTGATGTAATTTGGCAACTCTTATACGTTGGTAAAATCAGCTAAAGTTCAAAACCATTTTAGAGAAAGGGCCAGAGTAAACATTAACAACCACATTTGCTTAGGTTGGCTAACTTGAAAAGGCTGCATAACATCAATGAAAATGCTTTGTCAATCACATTCTACACTAGATTAGTCTTAAAGTCCAAGGAAGAATCAAAGTTCACCCAAGTATATAAACATCTATCTAGCACTCTCTGGTATCATTTACAAGTTTAACGAAAAAGAAAAATGAAGGAGAAGGAGCAGTCAGTGGCTATTGAGGAAATAATACAAGCCTCGAAAATAAAACTGGTGAGAAAATATTTTCTTTGTCTTCCTTCAATACTATAAAAGTGTTAGGTAGGAAATTGTATCTTTCAGCTGCTTCAGTTGCAAAAAAAAAGGAACTATGAAAAGCACAAATTCAGGACTCCTCAGGCCTGTTTCCTGCAGCTGGAAGTATCTTTTGTTATCACTGCCACTGCTGTTTGGAATGTCATACGAATGTCAGATAAGGTTTGCCTTTGGTATTTCACACAATTTAATAGTCTGGGGTGGAAATGGGCAGTGTACAGTCCTCTTGCCTGGACAATTTACCTCATGCTGTAGACAAGGCTTTCATAGAACAGAGCATACATTACTTTGGGTCAGGAGAAGAACTGTGGTCTATTTTTACATAGGTGCAGCATTCAAAAGCTGTGCAAAATGACCAAAAAGTTCACCTCCGTCTTGAGCATGCTAACAGACCAATATCTACTAATCCTTCTCTGTTTTAGAGGTAGAACTCTCTGGCTACAGGGAATCAAAAGATTCAACCTTCATGCAACTGTAGTAAAGTTTCCATAACTCTGAAATTAAGGGAAAATTTCTTTTTTTTCTCTCTGTCTTTCTCGATCTAAAAGGTAAATAGACTGAAATGGAAGTATTATTCAAAAATATACAGTTGTTTGTATGCAAGTACCTTTTACAAATATGGTCTTTATCTCAGACCTTAACATTTTTTTAACAGTAATAAGGGAAAAGGATAGTTAAAATAAGTTTCTTATTCTCCCAATATTCATTCCTTATTAATTCCAAGCCCCTGTACAGCAGGATCTGCCAGCAAATTCCTGCTGTTTGGGGCCACCAAGAAGATTCTGTTTTATCCCAAAGCCTCTGCTGAGTCTTGTGTTTTTGTCTGTATTCAGCAATGCAAGGCTTGAAGTCCTTAGGATGTGACAGACCATAAAGTTTATATTAAGCTCACTGCTGTCTGCAGCACACAGGTTATGATGCCTTCTGGAGAAAAACTTTATGAATTTCTGTCAATAGCATTTACATAGGTTGAATAAAAGGCTTGTGAGCTCAGAGGCAACAAGAGTGAGCACTTTGTTTTCTACAAGCTAGTTTTGCCATGCAGTAAAAAGCTTGACTGCACCTGGAGATCAAAGATTTCTTGAAGTCCATTTTGGTAAATAAACTTATGGGAGTATAACTGATTATCTTAGCACTTCCTTTTCCATCAGCCTAGGCCTTCAATGACCTTTAATATATGTGTAAAGCAGTTTATGAGGTAGCTGACTATTTACACTATATTTATATATATTTATATTTATATATTTATATTTGTATTTACACTAGAAATATGCATTTGCGAATTTATCTGAAATCAAACACTACAGAAAGGATTTTTGTTTTTCAACCAAAATTAAATTCTTCATGGTATATCCATGTGAACACACTAGAACACAGAAACCTTACTGTAATATCTTGAGAGAATTAGGTGTTAGATGACATCTCAGAGGATATAATATAAAGCATATAATATCGAGAATATAATATATAAATAAATGTGTTTTTCACTTCTCCCTCAGCCTCAATTTTTTCCACTATTTTTTTTTTGTGCTGACACTTATTCATTGTTTTTAGAGGAATAATTTGAATGATTTGATACATGTATTTACATGCTGTATCCAACAAAATTGAAGTAAGGTGGAACCAGGAATTAGTACATTAGGTGGTGTTACTTGTGAAATAATAGTAAAATAGTTAACAGATCTGACATTTAATTGGCATATTTGGTTTTCAGAACCTGGGGTTTAGTGAGCAGTACTCTCTTGACTTGATTTCCAGCTGCAAGTTGGATGATGACATTATCAGAGCATCACTTCACTTCTGGACTGTGTCTGTTAATTTTGTGACCAGAAAAGACAAAAAAAAAAGAGCTAAAAACATACAATTAAAAGGTGGTAATTGAGAGAGCAAATATGTCTTGCAAAGGGTTGATTCTCCAGAAAATTCCTTTTCTTGGTCATATTTGATTAGACATTTATCTGGACAATGGACATGATCAGGGACATCTGGACAATATATATGATCAGGGCAGAAATGTACTACGACTGGAATATGAAGAGAGTTCATTTTTCTCTGATGAATAATGAACCATCTTGATGATCATTATTGGAAGATAAAAAATGAACCAGTTTTCATGCATAATATATAATATCTGATATAATGTATCTGAACATTAAGTCCCTGGTTGAGGATTGTGTAATTATGAAGCATGTTAAAGATAAATATAGAAGGAGATACAATTTGTTCAGATGAAAACAAATCTGAGAAGGATACTAATTTCTGCTAGTCTCCTTACATAATAAAAAGAGAAACTGGAACATTTTTGAATTGTTATTGCTAAAGACCATATGTACTCAAATATAAGTATTTTGTACTGCAATCACAAAAGGACCAAGACAGTTTAGCTGCAAATGGGATCTTCTAAATTCTGAAAAAAGTATACTACAACTTCTTTGGCAATTGATAGTGCAAACACATCCTTACAAATAATATGAATAGCACTGCTTATGTTCAACTTTCTTCAAGCAGCACAGCAATTGAAAAAGAAAGCTGAACCCTAGGCCTTCAAGCACAGTACTTGTATTGACAATGTTATGCATCCTGTCTGCAATAAATTTGAAAATATGAAAAGTCACAATTTATTAAAACACACATTGAAGGTAAAAACTGCCCCAGTTTTCCCTTTGTCAAAATCTGCAAACACCCATTATACCAGGCATTGTTATTTAGAAAATGGATTTATTAATATGTGTTAATATACATTTATTGACCAACTCACTATTTGGCCGAATTCAGGTCACATTTTGATGCCAATCTGAAAAAAAGTTTTGCTTACCTGTCATGAATAAATTGTAAAGGCATGACAAGCAATTAACTGTGTTTTTATGTTAGGTACCCCAGTAACACAAACACAAACTTTTACGAGATATGTAAAATGAACTGTGGACACAATTCCATATTGAGATTTTTGTATTTAGGATGCATATATGGGATAATAACGTAAACATTTTGCAAAATTCCTACTTTTTATAAATATTGTTTTGTTTTTTTTCTGTAATTCAAATGAATAAGCAAGAAACACATTGAAATAGATGGGTGCTAAAATTTTTTGTAGCTAAGAAGAAGTAGCCTCATTTTACAAAACTGTTCCTTGAAGTGTTGCTCATGAAAACATGATTTAAGTGGGATATATTTAAGGGTGGCAAATGGTAAAATATTGCACTAATCTTTTGTTTTAGATGCAGTCTGAGCGAGTACCAATTTTCACCAAGAACCAAAACAAATTTTCTCTTGCAGGTACAGTACTCAATCTTTCAGGTTAGTCAGCTCCATAGTCTCTCTCTTCTCTTGTGACAAGTAAAGCCACGTGTGTTGTGGGTCCCTGTTAGGTTTGCCGAGTCTGCAGGTGCAGTACAGCAATTTGACCACAGAGTCAACGATCCTCAGAGTGGGCTGTAGGGCACAGCAGCTGCTGTGGAAACATGCCATACATTGTTACCGCAGGGAACAGGCACGCTTGGTGGGTTGCTTTGCCTGCAGTTATTAACCCTGGAAAAAGGGTAACAAACAAAGTTTCTGCTAGCAAGACTATTCCTGCAACTTGCTTCCCACTTGCCTCTTTTCATGAGCACTTCTGATCCAGGCAGAATGAAGATGTGTGGTAGCGGCAGCCTGGTCCTGATCTCTGTCTTATCTGGGGATATCTTGATGTTTCTAATCCCACTTGGGCTTGTGAGCATGACTGTGAGGAAGTAAGCCCGTGGGAGAAATGGTAGCTGGATAACAGGACAGTCTGTCTTGTTGTCTGTTTGCAGGTTCCTCAAGGGAAGGCAGGCTAGGTGATGAACTGTTTTGACCTGCCAGGATATTCCAGACACCTTTGATGAAGAGCTCTTGATATCCTAGGCTTTAGCTATTATAGACAACTAGAACATGTCAGATCTCTGCCTTTTTAAAGATATACACATCATCCTTGAGTAGTGACATCCTTTGGGTGTATGGAGAGCTTCTTCCTACTGGAATTAATATTTTTTTAGCTAGTCCTGCATATCCAAGGTTTGCTGTTGATGACCTAGTATATGAACACATTTTAGTAAAAGTCGGTACAGGTTATTTAGAAAGTAACTGAACAGAATTCCTTTCAGGCTAAGGAGTAAGATAAAGAGACAATAAAGTTTTCTTTTTTTTTTTATTTAAAATATAAAGGTGTTAATGAAGTGCACCAATAACCAAGCCTTGATCTCAGTTTACTTGATATTTCCACTAGTGATCTTGGTACAAAAAAACCTTTAAGCTGATGAAATTTACTGAGGTAGCAAAAATAAAAAGTATTGCCAATACAAAGAATGATAAGGATATCATAGAGGAAGAATTATATGACTGTGAAGACAGAATGGTCTAAATGGAAGGAATGTAATAGTACTGAGTGGAAGGTCATTCATTTAAATACTAATAACAGGAATGTCTGCAGTAAGCTGAGAACTCATTAAGTGGAGATGACGAGATGACAGAAAAAGATCTGGTTACATTAGTTGTTCAGAGGAGAACTATAAGCCATCAAAATGATGAGACTGCATAAAGGAGATAAATATGATCTTAGTATCCATCATAAGACTGATTTCCAAGAGACATGACGAAATATCCAGGGTAGGATTCACTTGGCACAAAACTCCTTAAATGCTATAGGCAAAAAAAGGTGTTCATCCTTCAGAAAAAGTAATTCAAAGCAGGAAAGGTAGAGAGAGGCTCTTGTTAGAACATATCATTGCATGGGAAGTCTGTCTAAAGAATCATGGCCCGTCCAATTTAGCAAATCAAATCCTTAAGGGAGCTATGTTCACTCCCAGTAGTCACCTGGGGATGTTAAAAAATACAAATGTGTTAAAGGAACACAAAACAAAATGAAATTTATCTACAAATGGAAAAAAAAGATAAACTTTTTCACAAGAATTTGCAATCATTCAACATTTTTAACATACTCCAAATAAAAATATTAGGGATATGAAACCTAACTGATTTTAGACAGAGCATTATTGGCTCCTGAGCTAGATTATGTAGTGATCTGTTAAATGAACTCAATGTTAAGGAAATGCTTTCTAGTCCAGACCGGTAATTACCATTTTCAGCGGAATTCTTAAACTAAGGAAATTCTAGTTGACTTTGGAAAAGAGTTGGGCTGTTATTTTTGAGCTGTGCAACACTGATTGCGATACAACCATGATCCTTACAGACTTGAATGTTACTCTAAGGCAAACATGTCAAGCAAAGATTAGCCAAAATGAAAAAAATACTTAAATAATATGTGATCATACAAGTGAACACTGTTGTGACATAGACCTGTTTCGGAACTGCACGTTAATAGGCACAGACAACCTGTATGCATACATTTTTTTACTGCATTCAGAATCCTCCTCTTGGAAGATATGGAAATGCTATTGGTTTAAGTCTTGCTTAAAATTGCATTATATTTACCAATAGCTATCACTCTATAAGATTTGGAACACCACTTAATTTCCTTTTGTAAGGCAATGTTCCTTTCATAAGTCATGTAATATTTTTCTTTATAAAACTCCCCAGACTTGGTATTAGACACTGCAAATTGCAATCACAACTGTCTACCGCTAGTCATTCATGCTGTTAATAAACCCTTAGTATCTGCCATGCAATCCTGCCTGCACAGCAGCTCAGACCCAAGTACTGAACATCACAATCTTCTCTCGATGAGACCTCCATAGTACTTCCCTTGGACACTGCCAGCAAGCACAAGGTCACAGGCGCCTGTGACGTGTATTCACTCAGGTAGTCCAGAAACTGAAGTTTGATTTTATAATTGGTCTAAGCTTCAAAGTTGAGTATCTTTCAGGACTGAGCCCCATGAATGGAAATTCTCATGTTCCAGTCTTTGCACAAAGGCATTGAAGATCCCATGACACTTTATACAAAAGGAAGAATGTTAACCCCAGAGTCCTTGCCAAATGCTAACTTTTTTAAATTACAGTCTGCTTTCTTTAACACTTCTTGCAGTTTTAATTAGAAATTTTATTATTCTCTTCCTGTACTACATTGTCACTGGTTATGCCCAATTAACCATTTGCTGTGCTAAAGGCTGTTGATCTTTTGTCCAAAGCTGGCTGTATTTCAGAAGCGGGAAAGATGGTGTATTATATTTTGCTATTTTTAACTTTTCTGTTCTCATTCCTTATGAGCTGCTAGTGTCTAAACTCTTAGATACATATACAAAAATATAAGTATCATGAATGGAAGGGTTGGAAATTATATGACTTACAAGGACTTCTCAGAAAACACAGGTGTGAACCAATATGACACCTGCAAAATAAATTATTTGATGGTACCCAGGAATTTTTATACCCAAATGTCTGTGTTTCCACATCTAAACTGAAAATAAGAACCTGCTTTTGATATGGTGGAATCAGCCGGATTTTTAAAGTGTTTTGGGATTCATCAGGTTTCACAGTGCTACAGAACTGTAAGATCATCATTGTACACATATTGTATAATTGTGCCATTTTAAGGGATTTGTATCTTTAGTAGCACTATGTCAAATATTTGTGAAATTATGTGTATGTATATATCCATATATACTTATCTTCTAATGTAGGCCTGGAAGCTATTTGAATCCTTAGTACTGCAAAAACTTTTTCTGCTTAAATGACACTATAAGCAATAAATTGTATTATGATGTATGGAGTTTGGGTACACATCTAAACAGCTAGATATAGTTTGACTCACAATTTCTATAATATATTGTGCTATACATTTTGATTTTATAATTTGAAAATGAGTTGCTTACAGATGTCTGCATTTCTTAACGAACTTCCTGTTCTGTCTGGCAAAAAGTATGTTTCTTCATGTTGTATCAAAATCAACCAATTTCTACTATAAGATTAACCTCAGTGTTCCTTAACATTAGCAAAGAAATTTCTTGGAATTTTCCATACTTGATATCAATGCAGAGGAAATTCAGGCAAAGAGTTTCAACAAAATACTTTGACACATTTTTTGACTGTATATTATAAACGTCTCTGATAATCACATTAATCACTCTCTTCTCCTGATCCTGAATCCTGACAGTGAGAATTATTCCTTGCACACTAATTCATAGCAGATTTTTTGTGCTAACTGTGAATGAAGACAGTGTGTCAAAGGGAGACCACCAGTGGTCAATATCCACAAAGCCACTTACCTGTCATAGCGGCCATTGCAATATAATTGAGATTTCCACTAAATTCACAGAAGAAAGAGACAGTTGACAGTGCAATTGGCACTAACCTTCCATAACATTTCCTGTCACCTGGGTCAAGATGATAGGCCTGTATTTCCTCCACCCTCCTTGTAACCCACCTTGTAGATGGGCATTGCATTTCCTCCCGCAACTGCGACCTCCTCAGCAAGTCAGGACTTCTGGTAAAGAACTAAAGATGGCTCAGTGAGCTTTTCTGCCACTTCCCTCAGGGTCCTCAGGCACATCTCGTCTGGCCTCATGAACCTGTGTGTGTCTAAGTGGTATAGCAGGTCACTGACCATTTCCCTTGGATTGTGACGTCTTCATTCTGCCCTGCTCAGAGGCCAGGTGGCTGAGTACCCAAGGAACAAGTAGTATTACTCTTAAAGACTGAGGTAAAGAAGGCATTAAGTACTTCAGCCTTTTCCTCATCCTTTGTTGCTGTGTTTTCTCCCACATCCGATACAAAGAGGGGGATTCTCCTTACCCCTCTTTTTGTTGCTGATTTGTTTATAGAAACATTTTTCATTGTCTTTTACAGAGGTGGCCAGATTAAGTTCTAATTAGCTTTGGGCCTTCTAATTTTCTCCCTGCATAACCTCACAACATCATTGCTGTCCTCTTGAGTTGCCTGCCTCTTCTTCCACTATGCTTTTTTCCCTCAGTTCCAGCCAAAGCTCTCTGTTCAGCCAGGCCAGTCTTTCTCACTGGCTCATCTTTTCACACATGAAGATGTCTTGCTCCTGCACCGTTAGCATTTCCTTCATGGTCCAGCCTTCCTGGACTCTTTTCTCCTTCAGAGAAGCCTCCCAAGGTAGTCTCTCAATAGGCCTAAACAGGCCTAACAGTCTCCTAAACACGCCAAAGTCTGCCCTCTGAAAATCCAAGCCTTGCTGAGCCCTCTCCTCACTTCCCCAAGACTCAAAAACGTTATTGTTTCATGGCTGCTGTGGCCAAGGTGGCCTCCAACTGTCACATCTGTACAAGTGCTTGTCTGTTCACCAACAGCAGATCCATCGGTCACCTTTCCTAGTTGGTTGGCTAACCAGCTGTGTCAGGAATTTAGCTGTCACGCACTCTGGAGATCTTCTGCACTGTTTCCTCTAGACTGTTGTACTTCCAGACAACACCTGGAAAGTTCAAATCCCCTTCAGGAACAAGAGCCAGCAATTGCAAGACTTCTCTCAGCTGCTTATAGAATATTTCAGTTGTCTCTTCATCCTGGTTGTGTGGTCTATAACAAAGTCCATGTAGGAAAACTGCCTTGCTGGCAACTTCCCCCTGATTCTTACTTATAAACATTCAACCTTAACATCCCTATCATTAAGCCCTAGACAACCAAAACACTCCCTAAAATACAGAGCTACCCCACTGTCTCTTCTTCCCTGCCCATCCCTTCTGGAGTAACACTTATGTGAATCGTTCTAATTAATGAGATGACAGGATTGTAGTCATCAGTAGTTGAATGACTTGGGTTTGGGCTTCATTTTTATCATCTCCATATGGAGTGGTGATTCGGTTTTCTTAATGGCTAATAAAAATTGTGAAATGGCAAGGGGAAGAATGCTGGAGAGCATTTGCCTGAAACAAAGATGATATGGGACATTTGGCAGAGATGCTCTGCAAAGAGAATTAGACAAATTAGAGGGCTGGATAGTCACTGAATGAGGTTTAACAAAGACGAGTCTCAGATTCTGCACCTGGGATGGGGAAATCCTGCATGTACAGACAGACTGAGGAATGAGATACTGGAAAGAAGCACCACAGAAAGGGCCCTAGGTGTCCAGGTAATGGCAAGTTCAATTTGAGTCAGCAGTGCCCTGGCAGCCAGGAGGGCCAACCCTGTCCTGGGGTGCATCAGGCACAACCTCTCCAGCCAGGCAAGGGAGGGGATTGTCCCACAGTTATATGGAATTGCTTTCCCCAACTGTGTAATTAAATTCAGCTGAAATGTCTACTTGTGGTTTTAAGTTGAATTTGCTCACGCTCTTTTGAACTGTCACACAATTTTCAACTTTGAGATGTGTTGGTATTATTTTTCCCCTACCGGCTAAATTGGCCATTCATGAACTTTCCACTTGGAGTTGGCCACTGTCATTTAAATTCAAACCATTGTGAATAGACTATAGAAATTTAACTATCTTTCAAGCATAAACGTGAATTTCTGTTCGAAAATTAGAAGTAATCAATTAAGTATCTCATATTTGTGTCAAACTGTGGTGTACAATCCTGTTTTTTCATTAATGGCATTGATAATCTACTAAATTGAAGATTGCCACCAGTTTCAGCTAATTATCGAACTTATGTACACAGCTGTGTGAAAAGAATGACAGATATGTATTTTTCATTTGCTAGATTATTTATTCGATTATATTATTTTCAGTGGTTACTATTTCCTAGCATATCACAAAAACAGTAGCCTAAATCATATAACAGCCTTGTCAAAGTCCATTGGAACCTGGATGTGTGGGAGTTTAGGAGTCACATTGACTCTCAATTTTTTATGTCATCCTGTTTTCATATCATTTGAACAAAACAAATTCGTTTACATTAATGTAGGAAGTAATTAAATATGGCTTGAGTTAATATGAGTCGACTCTTGTAGTTATCCTATCACTGGAACAAAGAAAATGCAAAGGTAAAACTGCAGTGAATTCTCTAATACTTGTCAGTTTACTCCTTCAATGAAACAAAGGTACTTAATGTGAGAATGTTCTTAGCATTCAAATCCTCAAATCCTGCAAATTAAACATACCTTGTTCTGAGTAATACTCATCTGAATTCCAAACATTCTTTTAAAAAGTATTCTCATTGAGAGATCAAATGTATAAGTAGATTCTCAAAACTGACTTGGTGTTGTGATTTCTAATGGTATTCAAGAATTTTCAGTTTTCCTAAGTAATAAAGCTCTAGTTTAAAAATGAGCATGTTATTTAGGTGTTTTCAATAAGAATTCTGATTGTTTAATTTCACTGTATGTAATAGAACTTGGAGAATTTAACTCAAACTATATTCTCAGATGATCTAGTCAAGTTATTAGTTAATTTAATAAAATCATTATTAAAAAATTAAACTAATTTAAAATTTCAATTTTAATATAAAATATAAGAAGCACTGCCATGGAACAACTTCACACTGAGCAAGCAATTGGGAAAATTGTCTCTATTCAAAGTAACTAGTGGTGAAGCTTACAGTCTCTATAAAAAGAAAAATTATAGGAGTCTGTAAAATCTGGTTGCCAGCAGACCTATGCTTGGTGTTTAGATGACTTGCCTGGAAAATTCCAGGTTGTTTCAGGATCCATAGGTGCCAGGCAAATCTGTAACAACACATTTCCTTGTCTATGGAAAACAATTTTGTTAAATAATTCCTAATTTTCTTTAATGCTTTTCTGTCTCAAGACAGTGATTATATCCACACTTTTTTCACCCACTTTTAGATCCTTTTGGGGTTTTTGGAGTTTTTATTTTGTTTACTTTTAGATTTATTTTCTGTTATCTTGGCCATGTGAACCCAAACTCAGTTTCTGAGTCCTTGAGTACTGGCCACAAAAAACCCCAAAAATGTCAGCACAAATTTTATATTCATGATAAAACAAAAAAGTTTTACTGCAAAGGATCAGTGCTGAAAGTTTGGTCATAGGGTCATAGAAACTGAGCAAAGCCTGAACGGTTCTTCAGTAAACTTTTACATATTTTACAGTTATTTAATATATGTAGGGTTATTCAAGTAAAGGTAATTGTGCAATTACCTTCAATCCACACACTTTAGCCTTACTTTTCTCAGAATGCATTTGATGGGCTTATTTAAATAATAATATATTATGTTTTTAAGGGAATAAGGATACTGGTATACATGGTTATATGTTATGCATGTTAAAGCCATTAGATTATCTGGTCTATCCTGAAAACAGTATGGTTTCTCTCCTCAAAGCATATTCTCTGATGTTCTGTCCACTCTAATTTTAACTATTACATGTAACTACGTCCCCAAATCTCTATATTGCTAGACTAGGCCCCGTATGAGATACCAATTCAGAGTTTAGAGTTGTGGTTAAAAGATTATACTAGGGAGTATGGTCAAAATCTGCATGGTAAAGTTTCAACTTGCAACTTAAATGCATATTTCAAGTGCAGTCATGGCAACCCTGGATTTAGAAAACATAATGTAGAAGCAATTGAAAATCAAATGCTGTGGCTCATATCTTGCCATCACTGTAGATCTGAAGCCCACACAAATGGCACCTGTAGAAAAATGGCAGACAGTGACCCTTTGCTTTCAGTTTTAGTTAATATTGTGTAACAAAAAACCTTCCCTTTAGATATACGTACATATACTCCTAAAGAAAACCAGACTCATATCCACAGATATTTGCTCTTTGCATGCATTTTTATTTAATCTTTTAAGTCTTTTACGTATTTTAATTTTTTTCCTAATTCTTCTTTCCTTCCCTACCCCTCAAGCTATCTAGCAGCATTTTGGATATATATAACAGCGACCAGGGAATGGCACCAGCTAATATGGGTCTCACAAATGCTTCTTGCCCAGCTAATCTACCAGTAAAGAGAGAGCTCACAGGTAAAAGAACTCTGAGATTTTAGTACATAACTGCATAAGTGATGGTGTGTGTCTTAAAAATTGAATGGATCTTATCCATGAAAAAGACATCAGTAATTAAATTCCTGAGAATTTTCAGGTTTTGGTTTCATTTAAGGAAAAGAACAAAGATCAAGGAGAAATGTTTTCTTTCTGTTTTTCTCTTTAGCAATTCATAAACCATGTTTGCCCCCTGTTTTTATGAATATCATGCCTCTAAAAAAACCTTAATATTTTAGAAAACAGCACATTCTTCCACATGTTGGCTCCTGACCAACTATATAAATAAATTATCATCCATTAAATTTGTTCCAGAGTAGAACAAATAGTTCTTTTAAAACTTTACAATAAGGCTATTCAAGATAAAGTTATATTAGTGGATTAAGAATTTTAAAAGTTACATTCAATTAATCCAAAGAATGCTAAAAAATCATGTACAGTTTATTAATGTTACTCAGTAGAAACAGTGTGTTTATTCAATATCTTACAAATCTGATTAACTCTTGCATTATGGGATATAGAAAATCCATATTCCCCTTAGTGTATTTTAAGTTTTATCCTGATGTAAAATACAGGAAATTGGAGAAAAATACCCCTCCATGACATTTCTACGTTCTTAAATTAAAAAAAAAAAGCCATTAAAAACATGTTAAGCAACCTGCCAGTCTTGCTCAAGATTTAGTACTGGTAGAGTAAAGATTTGCCTATGATCTGTTTTAATAATAAAAAATAGTAATGCAGTAAAAGGACTGGAAGCTGGGTCTTTGTGACAAGAGGCCATTTTCAAAAGATGAAAGAAGTACTGGAATTGCATTTTAAGGACTATTTTAATAAATGTTACTTTCTGTCAGAAGCAGATACAAGAGCAATGGCAAAGGAGAGACAAAAAAAGGATAACCACAATCTCAGTAAGTATATGCTCATCTTCCATATCATTAAATGGAATGTATGGAGAATGTAAAACCATTATTAGCTACCACATCTCTGCTCTTCTTCCAGACCAGCATCTCAGCAGGCTAATCTAATTGAACTCAGACTGCAAACACAGCCAACCAGAAAGCTGTCTTTCTTGAAATTAATTTCTGTCTCTGACTTTTGTCTTTCAAAATACTTTGCATATTGCAATTAATTTATTTCCATATAATCTCCTGTTATTATGTTTTCACAGTAGCACACTTTTCTTGATGTTTTCTCTAAGAATTACAGTGCAAAGCAGACAAGAAAGGAGGCACATTATGAGAAAAACAACTGTGAAAACCCAGTCTTCGCACCTTATTTACTGAAGCACTAAAACAAGAGGCTGTATAGCGCTCTTTATGGGTGCCCGGGGAGGAAAAGAATTTGCATAGGATATCAGACAGCTTCTAAGTGGTTGCTAAGCTCTTAAAGTTATTGAAATTGTATGTCACCAAAGGAGATCAGTGCAGGACTCTGTGAGACTCGCCAGTGTTCTGACTGCCACACAAGCCCCATAACGCCTGTTACCTGGAATACACTTCTGTTTCCTTTATGGTCAGGAGTGTAGATATGTACAGATGACAGGCATGTTGGTTCTAAAGGAACAGTCTTAGAACATAGTGAAATTCATAGTTGAGTGTCTAAATTTTAGAATTACAAAAATAAAAAACATTTTCATTTATACAGAATAGAAAAAACCACCAGTTTCATTACTGGGAGAAGATTGCCTATGAAATTACACAATTTTTCCCTCTAAAACATAATTTGAAACAAAAGGCCACAGAATTCTTTTTGAAAAGTGTTTAATAAAGCAGTTACAATTTTCAAGTTCTCCTTTCCAGTTCTTCCAACAGAAAGAGTATGGGAGTTGGATTCAATGATCCTTATGAATCACTTCCAACTTGAGATATTCTGTGATTCTATGAATTGGTAATTAGTTAATAATCACTATTTATATCTTTATTCTCTTACTTCTATCTTGTTTCTCTGGCTATTCCAGTAGTCAAAGAGGGATTTATGGCTGTACTTGCAAGAAATTACATACCTGATAGTATACTTCCACTAGCACAATGTGCTAGCAATCACTGTGGACAAACTTCTGCTACTTATAATTTACAGAAGGCATCCTTATATCTGTCTGTAATTTTTTGTGGATTACAGACAGACCATGAAGATTTTTAGACATGTTTCTAGCACATAATCTCTGAAATGCTAATGCAGCTAGCTGTCTTATTAGGGCAGAAATGGGGAGTTTTCCTGGACTAAGAAGGGGTGGCTAGGAGTTATCTGGAGCTACAAGGGGAAAGAGTGGCTCATCATAGATGATTAGGGACGCCAGGTCTTACTATTGCCTCCATTGTTTGCTTTGAGTCCTTTGTGGTCCTTGATCACAGAAGAAATGTCTGAGACATTTCCCTCACCACCGGCAACTAAACTGAAGCGTGAAGGCGCTGCTGCAGACAGGCAGCGTCTGCTTTGGCTTGGCTCCAGGTGTATATGACAGAGCTCAAAGGCTCTCCAGACACAGCTCTACTACCTAAAGGCTTGGACACAATGCACTGCATATGAAGGCTTTATCTGTGTGATATACCTTTTATAAGGATCAGGTTTCTTAGTGATGGTCTGAATAATCAGTCTTTGAAAGTTGATTGGAATTATACAAACTTTCAGTTTTCAGGTAGAATTAAGGTCTACATTTCACAGAAATGTTCTGGTACATTCTAATAACAAGGAGTAATAAAGGCATAAGAAAAGGAAAAAAGTTCCTTTGAAAGACTGTATATTGAATGAAACCATGGAAAGGGATTTAGATTTAAGAAGTGGAAGTCCTTCATACAACAAACAGGGTTTAAAACATTTCTTAATGTTTTTTGATTTTAGGGTGTTTGCTTCCAAACAGAGAATGTTATATCATAATCCTCTCCATGCAATTTGAAAAATAATTTTCTGATTTGGCTTATGTATAATTTGATACTTGAAATATTAGTGATAACTCAGGATATCTCTGGAAAGGTTATCTCTGGAAAAGTTCTATTGCAACATGTTTCCAAGCTTAAAAATCTCCCCCTCTAACTCACAGACACAACCACTGGAAGTTTCTTTTCAGGAAAAAATGCAAAAAATATAAAGAAAAAAGAATTCTATAAGTGTTCGCTTGTAAGGATTTGCCTTGTTTTATAGCTAATTTATAGCTTAATTGACTACTTTTTGATTAATATCTTACAGAGTTTTCCACAGTGTAAATATTAATTAAACAACAGCTATTATGCCATAGTACAGTATAATTAAAGCACATTCTTCAATATTGTTTGCTGTGCCATTATTTTGCCAACACAACTGGAATGTATCTTTTAAATTTTTCAGTTCAGTTGTTTTTGTACACTGGGCTCTCCTACAAGATCCAGCACATTCATTCCAGTGTGATGCTGGGGTTCTCTAAGCAGTACACTCAGGAGGATTATAACTCTGTCTTCTGAATATGTGAATCATAACCAAAAAATCTGAGATGCTTTAATTTGTTAAGTGAAATTCCTGTTTCTATAGAAAGCAAGACAAGATAGCATATCCCACCAAGGCAGAGTACTTATCAGAGTAAATAGTAACAGTCAGGTTGCTCCTAGAGCTTGAATCTGCTGGAGAGGAAAGAACTGACTGCTGCACAAACCTAGGAGCCTCACACAAACAGGAAGCAAACCAGTTTCTATAGAGGAAGAAGAGGACTAAAAGTGATCCAGGTGGTGGGGCTGAGACTGAAAATGACATGCTCATATGACTGTGATTGAAGTCAGCCTTGGAAGACCCACTAGAATGCCCTTGGCTGAACACTTATAACTTAGGTCTACTGGGCTTTTTGTATTTATATTCAAAATTAGGCCATTAGGCTACGAGTGAACATCTCCAAACACGGAGCATGTATCCATTCTGCCCATGTTCTAGGCTGGCCAGGGCTGGTCCGACAGAGTACAGTGGCATTGGCATATTGAGCCTGAGGTAAGGTCTTTCAAGATGCAAAGGACAAGACAAAGAGCTCAGTGGAATGTTGGTGATGAAGAAAGGGAAAATCCTGCTTATTCAGTGAGATTTGGATTGAGTTAAAGTGGAGGCAGAGGACAAAAATGTGAGCTTACACCAGTAGAACATCAGTAGAGGCTGCTGGTCTCTGGCACCCAGCAGCACCATAATGGGACTACATTCTTACTGATAAATACACTTTCTGTGTCAAAATTACATACAAGTAATTCCCCAAAGCAATGAGATGTTCTCTGGACTTATCCAGAGAAAATATATGAGAAAAATGTGAAGTTTATCAAGGATCACATACGCCAGCCTGGATACAAGTACAATGCTGGTAAAGTGAACTGAGAGCCAGAGGGAGTACTAATTTTAAGAAATTTATTTTCTTTTATTTCCTTTTAACTAAACTACAAAGTGAACCAAGATACCCTACATAGGTTGTCTTAAGCATAAATTTAAATTCAGAAAACAGATTTCATTGTTTAAAACATGTTTTAAATTTGCTCTATGTTTAAAAATTATCATAAATATTTTTTGTGCTGTCCATCACCAAAAGAAACAGATGTACAGGGAATGAAGTGTTTTTGGGACATAACCTTGCTCTGTTTTAGTGAGGGGTATGGTTGTAGTTATGTATCTCTGTGGGTTTAAATGCTGGTAGTGGTAAATAAGGGATAGTGAAGCTGTTAGCTTGTGATCTGTAGCAAAAGTCCTGCCAAAATATCAATTGCTGGATGAATTGTCTTGTACCCCTGTTGAAGTCACCAGTAAGACTTCACTAAGTTGAAATCTCTGTTCTGTGGGAGCATGGTGGAGAAAGAATATATTAACATCAGGAAAAAAAAGAAATGCTAGTTCACATTTAGAAAATATGCGACTATTTAGTTCTCTAGAAATATAAATGGAGGAAAACCCTATAGGTAAGGTAAGATAAAGATGGTACGAATAATGACTTTGTCCTGAGAGTAAGTCAGAGACAGGTAGGAGCTCAGGTTGGGACTGCTATTTGGGGAAGATTTTTTGTATATATTGACTAACGTGTTTTTAACTAATTAAAATATTTTATGTTGAATTTCTCCAAAAATATTTCACCATGAAAACAGTAACTGTTTCTTTTTAACAGTTGAGAGAAGAAGAAGGTATAATATTAATTACCGAATCAAGGAGCTTGGCACACTCATCCCCAAGTCTAATGATCCGTGAGTTCAATTGTCTTTCCTATAATAATGTTTATGGTATTAATACAGTAAAAAAGAGACAGTTGTGTATACTGGCTATAGGATTGAATAATGGGATACAAAATTTTGCATGCTAGGTCACTGGCTGAAATCAGGCTGTTGAAGTAACAAACCTTTGACAGATTTTTCGTGCCTGTTGGAAAAACTTATATGAAAGCATAGTAATATGGAAGCAATTTCATAATTGAAATTATGTGTTTAAGAGAGACTGCCACTTCAAGGGAAAGCAAACAAACAAACAAGAACCAAAAAAGAAAGACAAGCCAAACAACAGAAAGTCCATCTCTCTGTCCCCGAGAACAATTGTGTGGTGTCTCTGGAGAAGGAAGTAGTGATGCTTTCAGCTCTTGCCATGGCCCTCTAGTGGGATAACACAAAATTTACATTGTCACTGTCTGCCCTTTGATTAAGAGGAAAAAAAAAAAATCAATTTAAGACTCTGTAGACTGAGCATTTTTCAGAAGCCCTCAACTCAGTGCAGGGAAAACACCAGTCCTAAAATGCAAGGATAAAAGTAATAATTACTATAATTGCTATAATGATATCATTTTATACTAATGCATATACTTACAGAAACACAAAATGCATATTGCTTGAACTATATGTGCATTCCCTTAAAGCTTATATTTGTCATCAACAGGAAAAAAGCTGCCTTGTAAAAAAGCCCATTGCAGGATTAACAATAACAATTCAGAGTGATTTTTAATGCAGAACTTTAGCCTTAGATTTCTCTTGTCACTCAGGGAAGACTTAAGACAATGCACCAGCATGATTGTGACTTGCATAAAATTGATTACACAGATTTTGTCTTTATCATTTGCATGTCAATACAGACGTGCATGATGCTTCAAATGAAAACACCTATTGATATTTCAGCTTTTTTAACCTTAGTACTAAGAAACTTTTGATTACATTAAGGATTTTTGCAACAATACAAAGGTGTGTGACACTTACACAAGTACAAGGTTGACTTTACTTGAAGTGAAGTCACCAGAGAGAAAGTTAATACACTGTGTCCATTTCAGACAATGCGCAAACTCAGCTCCTTCTGTAGCATCCACCAAAGATTGGATAACTGGGCATGTTTTTTATTATTAATATGGAATTAGGTGTTCAAGCTGAATTAAAATAATAAGCACTTTAAGTACCTAAATAAAGTTTTGGACATGTAATCCGTTGCAAGCAGAAATTGATAGAAGTGTTTTAATTTTGCTGTACATCTTTCAGTATTCAATACCATTTGGGCAAGTAATTGAAAGAATATCTCAGAAAAACAGTGGATGGCACTGTTGGTTTGCAGCTATAAAGCAAAAATAGAAACTGGTTATACTGCAATTAGAGATGGGCATGGGGTAAAAATTCCAGTTGCACTTTTTGATTGTCTATAAAGATGTTTCACTTACATGTTGTAGCCTGGATTCAGGTTGACTTTGTGAACTTAATCAAAACATTATTACCTAGAGTAATCATTGAAGCTGTTCTTAAAATTATTTACCTGGACCTGCAGTTTTGCTCCAGTAAGTGGATGATGGACTTCACCCTCAGTTTTTGGTACTGCCTGATGAAAAAGTTTCAAGTATAGATTCTGAAATCATTGCCTTATCTTGTTTTAGTTTGCAAACCCATGACTGAGTTCAGCAGTGTGACCAGATCCAGAGTGGTTTTTGTTTACAAAAGAACAAGGTGAACTTAAGTATCTCACATTCTGAAGACTGCTGTTTTCAAAAGCTGATAATCAGTACTCCTTTGGAAAGCAGGCCTACTGAAAAGCTTTTAAGTTGGTGCTAAGAAAATAAAGGCATCAAAATGTTCAGTGCTTTTGAAAAACCAGGTTGCAAGATAATTTTGCTATAGCTTAATGCAAGGATAAATTAATTCAAAGAAGTTAAGCACTTTTTTTTGTTAATTTGTATTTTTAGGTGGAAATACATTAATGTGAACATGTTGTTTTGTTGGATGAGCAGATCAGAATTATTATTACCTTTTGGTATGATCTTATTTTGCCAAATCATAAGTCAGCATCCTTTTTCTGTCTTTCAGTTCTTGCTTTTTACTTCATAACACCTTACTGTGCCCCTAGTCTGCCCCTTCTTCTTTGAAAGAAAGATTTATCGTGGCTTACAATACTTTATCTGTTACATTTTATCACACATAGCATTTTTGCCTCATATTGATTTTAGAAGACTCTTCTTATAGTGGAAACTTAGCTGTAAAAGGAGAAAGCTTACTGATGCTTAGACTAATGACAGTGAAGAAAATCAGCCTCTGCATTGAAGAGCAAATACTACTATAACTAAGCCATTGTGGTTAGCATGCCTGTCCCAGATGGCTTGCTTCAAGAAGATTACATTCAGAATCAGAAACAGAAAAGGACATTTTTTTGCCATTTGGAAACCTTTTGTGATTTATATTTCTTAGAAGTGCTGTGTGGGGTTTTTATTTCACTTTTGTTTTGTTGGTTATGTAGTGAACTTGTTTGGCTCCTGCAGAGCTTCTGCAGGGACTTTCTTTTGACTGGATTAAACCCCTATTCTTTCAATTTTTTTTTTTCCTAATTTAATGATGAAAACTGTGGATTACATTACATAAATGAATGGGTGTTTTAAGTTCACTTCATCAGCATTAGAAAATGAAGATAAGTATAAGTTACAAAGAACTATGATTCTTTTGTTTAATTTTCAATGCTTAGATATCCAAGCGGTAAATGATTCAGAAATGAAAATCAGTTTTACAGAATAATTAAAAAATAGAATTTTAAAAATAGTCGTATTTTGCTGAAAAACTCATAACCTGCTCCTTTAATTATACTTGCCTTTCCATTTGTGTTCAACCTTTCAGAATCCATCTCTGAGGTGGTTAAAAGAATTTCTTATTGTGATGGAGTCTGGCAATGCCTGCACAAGAACAATTTAATGGTAGCTGGACTTATATTGCCAGAAAGCTAAACAAGAAAAAGCTCCTTCCTTCAAGAATTTTTGTAATTTTGCAGAACTGGAATGTTAAGAGAACTGCTATGGATTTGGGCAGAAGCAGTGGGTTGCTCTCACTCTATCCTTTCTGCTCTCTGTATCTACCTGTTCCTGTCCCCTGTGATGTCTGTGGACAGACCCTCTACCAGCCAGCAGAGACACGTTTCTTGCAAAGGAAAAGCTTGTGTGCACTCATGGTGGTATGAAGTAGAAACTTGCTGCCTCTTTCAGAATAATACATTTTGCAATTGTGCAAGTCCTCAAAACAAGTACAAAGTCCTTCCAAGTACTTCTTTGAGCAAGTTTAAAGCTAATTTCTCAGAAACAGGGAAAGAAATGTTCTGCAAACACAGTTTCAGCTTTGCAAATGTATTTGTTAATAGTAACTGGCCTGTGTCTGGCAAACTCAGTAACTATCACGCTCTCTCAAATCTGCTTTTATTAATTAGCTCTAATCCTAGATGACCAGATGCTCCCATGCTTCCTACAGGAGTTCAACTTCTGTAAACTAGTGAAGCTCCTTTGACTTGAACGAAGTTAAATTAATGGAAATGAGCTGAAGATCAGTCTCTTTTCTACGTTTAGTTTCTCCAAAATGGGAAACTCGACTTGGTGAGAGTTACATGTTTTGGTCTGGGCACCTGAGAGATTGTTTTGTAGAGAGATTCAGATAAAGTTAGATTGTTAAAGTTAGGAGGAGACAGGATGCAGAGACTAATAAAACATAATGTGCTTCTAAGTTTTTTTTGTTCATTTTAAATTTTCCGTACAAATCTAGTTATTTTTTGTAAGCCTCTGTTAATTAAACTCACCAACATATCTGTAGCTTGCTAGAAACCTCAAATTACTCTACCACATGGACAGACAGGAACAAAGAAGCAATCTTTCTTTGCAGAGGCCATTTCTAATGACCAGACTGGCAAAATATCTTACTCTCTCAAATGACTTGGCTTGGATGTAAAATTACCCATGTATGTCAGTATTTACAGATGGTGCATGCATGCATGCATTTAATAAAAATCAAAACTAAGAAAAAACAGAAGCCAAATTAAAAAAAAAAAAGGTAAAGCAAATTAATAGAACTGAAAGATCAAAATGAAGAAAAGAACTGTCATATCTGAAGATCAGTAGTCTAGGTTTTTTAGCATCAAAAGAGTTGAGAATGCAAGTATTTTGTCTGTTTTTATAAAAAAGCTTCCAATTAAATGAGTAACAACTACTAGTGATTCCTTTAAAACTAGTGAACCCTTTAAAACTAAGGGTTCTAAAAATGTGTTTGCAGGACTTTTCACTTCAGTTTTTATCTCTAAGCACAATCTACAAATCTCTAAAAAGCAAAACCTACAATTTCCTAGTGACACTTTTATAAGTTTTCAGGTAGTTTTATATACACTCAATTTAGAATTTACTGTTTTCAGAGAAAAAACAGAAACCAAATAACTGATTAGAGAATTTCTGAATTCTTCTTATGCCCTTCTTGTGCTTTGAGTTAATCGAATTTCAAATGCTGAGCAGTTTTTTCTTCCAATCATACACGAATCTGCTTGCCTGCCTGATGTGTAGAGCTAGATGCACTTCAGACTATTAATATGCAGGAATCTCACCTTTACCAGCCCAAATTTTCCTTCATCCTCACCAGTTGCATTGTTGCTCTTCCAGCCCTGCACATCTGCATAGCGCCTCTGCTGCTCCGCAGCCCTGTCCTGTGACTGCTGTGGTGCTCTGGGCTAGAATGAATGAAGAGTGCCTGTGATGCAGAATCAGCACTGACACCTTCAGCATTTTCATTAGATCCTGGTAAAGAGAGACACAAAGAGAAATACATGTTGACTTCTAGGGTCACCAGCTGTTCCTTTGCTGTGTTGCCTTCAGACTCTGGAAGGTTCAACTTCAATATTACCACTGCATTGTTATCCTAGCTCTCCATTACAGTTTTGCCTCTCAGATCTGTAAATACTACCACAAGAGATATGTGGTAGTGTCTCATGCAAAGGCTGACCAGGTCCATCTCTCTGGCAGTTTGAATCCAGGAATTATTCTATCAGTAAAGATTTATTTAAGATGATGAAAAGAAAATCATTACCATAAAAATAAAAACTAAAACTATCAAGGAAACACAAACTAAAAGTAAGCCATATTACAAAGTGATATTAAGTGTAACAATTAAGTGTAACAGGAATGAATTCTGTCAAAAACTATTCCAAATACAGTCGTGAATGTATGACTTATTCATATGTCAATCAGAAAAATCAACAAAAAATTATTTTGTCTGATTTGGAATTCATGAATTATTACAACTGACATGAATTTTTTTGTGCAAATGCTATGAAATATTTTCTAAATATGTGATATGCTCAAAATTTTCTGCTGCTGTTACATTTCCTCAATTATTTCCATTTTTCCAGCATGGATTTGTTTCTAATCTCATAATACTATATCTTTGGGTTAAGACCATCAGTTCAAACATGTCTTAGTTTTGTTTTTAGTATTTATTAGAGACTAACCTCCTTGTCAAGGCAGACTGTGTTTCCCCATATAGCATATATAGCTCACATCTGAGATGGGAGTGGAGAACCCCCATTTGAAAAGTTCTTGTCCTGGTAACTTTATTTATTTTATTTAGCTTGTTTACTCATGAGTGGTGTGGCATAGACAGACAGACACTTGACTGCCTTTCAAACTACTCTGCAGCTTAGTCATAAACAGGGACCTCTCCATATTTTACCTAACTTTCCAAAGAGGTGTGAAGAAAATGAGACTGTGACATGGTGATGATGGTCAAAGATTTGTCCAGAAAATAATGCATACTAAAAACTTCCTTAACTTTTGCAGTTTGAACACAGGTAAGCCATTTGAGAGGAGAAAGTCCTCTCCTAAGAGGGAGCCCATGGGATGCCGGCAAGAAATTCTGTCATCCAACCTGTTCAAGAGGTACAGGGATAGGAAGGAGAAGGCAGAGGAACTGTCAAGAGATGATTCAGCCATCATGGGGGAGATGTATTCTGCCCTTGGCTCCCAGTCCCACCTCTGCTCTAGCTTTTTTGACCAGGCAATGTCTAAATCAGAAATCATCTCCAAATATGCTTTGGCTTTGTAGTCAACAATTATTTTATCTCTGACCTCCTCACCTTCTAATCCCAAAAGTTGTGCATTTCTGGCCTGCAGCACTGAGAGGAGGGGAGGTCCCAATATACTGGAGCCTCGCGGTTTGTGTGTTGTCCAGCAAGAACTGACACTTGAATCACTTGAATTTGAGCACTCTTGGATTAAAAAAAAAGTTACTCCCAAATCTCTAGCAAATTATCTGAATTCTATGGTATCGTTAAACACTGTGATGCTTTATCACAAATAATTTTGTGTATTCTTCTTAGTCTTTTAAAGTTATCATCTCCATAAGGTTTTATCCCTAGTAAAACATCAGGAAAATCTGGGTGGCCTGGGTCCCTAAATCCTGTACCTGCCTGGCTTTTGCACCATACATTCAGAAGAAAAATAACTGCAGAAATCTCTAAGGGTGCTTAACCTTGTGAGGGGAAATGGAGGGGCAAGTACCAATCTCTTCATTCTTGTGACCAGTGATGGAACTCAAGGAAATGACATGAGGCTGAGTCAGGGGAGGTTTAGGCTGGATATCAGGAAAAGATTTTCACCCAGTGGGGAGTTGAGCACTGGAAACAGATTCTCCAGGGAAGTGATCATACCACCACAGCAGAGTTCAACAAGTGTTTGGACAATGCTCTCAGCACATGGTGTGATTACTGACGTGTCCTGTGCAAGGTCAGGAGATGGACTCACTAATCCTTATGGATGCTTCCCAACTGAGCATATACTATGATTCTATGAATGAGGGAAAGTGATAATAGCCGGGCATATAATTTATATTTTTTCACTCCATAAATGACAGCATGTAAATATGTGTCTTTGGAATAGGTACTGAAATAATGCTTGCCCCTCCCAGCATCAGAATCTTACTTGTTTTAACAGCTTTTCTTTCTCATGGTTTTGTTTGAGACCAGAAACCTGGCCAACCTTCTGCTCAGCCTAAGCAACCTTGGAGTGAAGTAGACAGTTTGGATAAAGCCCGTATATCTGTACATTTAATTCAGTGAACCCATCCTGTATCATAAAATACTGAAATTTATTAGAAAATAAACATTTTCTGGTAAATTCATTCTTGTTCCAAGACTTTACTTTAAAGAATGCATGAAAATTTGATAAACGGATACATGAAAGTCTTTGAACAGTTTCATTTGAACAACTGTATTGTTGCTAGAAAGGCTGTTTGTAAGCCAAAAGTCAAACCATGATTTCCTGAATGATGGGCAGGTTTAATCCAATTTTTTTGCAAAGCTTTTATTTCAGGTTGAGGTCTGCATGTAGCTGTAGATTTTAAGTCAGTTTTTTATATTGTTTCAAGATTTTTGAACACGATTTTTCTTATTCCCTAGTCATTATGCTTGTACAAGTGTGATTTTTCTGGTCTGTCATCAATGAGGAGTGGCATTCAGCACAGATCATTTTTTTTCCTACAAGCATAAAAGCAACCTCATTAGTAAGTCAGGTAAAAGGAGTAGTACATTCAAAATGATCTTTAAAAATTTAGGCTTAAGTCCTCAGTAATGTATATTTCCTAGTTCATTAATGCAGAAATACTGCACATAGATTTTAATCTTAGAGTTAATAATAAAAGCAATTTTCACTAAAAATATAAAAACTGTAATGGTAGAATCATGATATTGCATTTAGCTCTCCCACAAAAAGTCACTTTATTACTTTCTTTTGACACTTATTTTCATTCTGGGATTAATTTTACTATATAAGGGCTTCTTAACTATTCTATTAAAATTTCCATTCAGAAGCAATAATATCTAAGAGTGAATAATAGTCATGTAAATCATTATTTCATATTAATGTAAAAGATTTTGTAAGTTCTTATGAATTCTGCTGACATGCACAATTGTGAAAAGGTTATCTCTACATTCTGCAGTGATATGCGCTGGAACAAAGGAACTATTTTAAAAGCATCGGTAGAGTACATCAAGTGGCTACAAAAAGAACAACAGAGAGCCAGAGAATTAGAACACAGGCAAAAGAAATTAGAGCATGCTAACAGAAGACTTCTACTCCGAATTCAGGTTTGTATAAGTGTTGCCACAAACTGCAAAGCTTTCTCAGTACTTATCCCTCAACAAATTTTGTTACCCTACATACTTTTTCCTCATATGATGTTTATTAAAAATAAATTGACTTTGCCTATTTATTTCTGTGTATATTGGGGAGGGGGATTCTTTAGATTTCTAGGAAATTTCTTTGAGAATTATACCTTACATGGAGTAACTAGCGGAAAAATATTAAAGTATTTGTACAAACCGTTTTATTATGCACGTGCTAGAAACAAAGAAAGGCAAAATAAAAGGAAATAAGTACATTCCAGCAACCAAAGATCATAACTGGGCACAAAGTTCCCTTCAGTATTTTAATTTTCCCTTTCAAACTATTTAATGTATTACACTCCTTGGTAAGAGTGTCACATGTTATATCTGCTTTTGACTCAAAGAGGGAGAATATAGCCCTTCGCTGCTTGAAAAGCAAGATTCTAATATAGAAATACACCTATGGAAATGAGATGGGTAGATGGGTAGATAGACATAAAACCAATCATCTTACATATGTTGATTTACCCATATATCTGTATAATATAAGCATTATCAAGTAAAGGATCTTCTTTTTCTCTCAATAACAGTTTTATAATTAACAATCAAGCTGCAACATTTTTCTGCTCTCTTCATTGGATTCTGTATGCACCGCTTTTAGAGAGGCTGTCCTACCTCTTGTGTTCCTGTAGAATAGTTGCTTAATGACAGAAAGGGATATAAAAAACACTCGAGTGGAATATTTTCTCAGATAAAAAGATTAATATTTTAAAATTTAATCTCACAGCTGGGCAACAGGTATAATAAATTTTCATGCATAATTTGTATATCTTCTGCAATTGTTCTGAAGAGACTGTTTTCTCTTTAAAAATTGTTGTCTATTTTTTGTTTAAATGTTAGGAACTGGAGATCCAGGCACGTGCACACGGCCTTCCAGTCATGTCTTCACTCAGTGCGGTCGATTTAGCTGCACAGGTCATCAAGCAACAGTCTTATCCAGAGGAGAGTTCTGTAGACTACTCTCAACAAATGCCTCTGGTGCATGGACAAAATTCTGAAGTCTGCGATGGATCTACAGCCTTTTCTGATCCACTTTCACACTTCACGGATTTGTCCTTCAGCGCAGCTTTAAAAGAAGAACAACGACTAGAGGAAATTTTATTGGATGACACAGTGTCACCATTTGGAACAGACCCCCTCTTGTCCTCCACATCTCCAGCTGCATCAAAAGAGAGCAGTAGGAGAAGTAGCTTTAGCACAGATGATGGAGATGATTTATAAAAGCAAAATGGGTCTCATACGTCTCTAAACCACTTGTTAAAAGACTGAGTTGAAAGTAAGCATGGTGTTTGCTCTTATTTTAAGTACCTATAAGAAGGGACACTGTAAAAATCAATTACTACATGACAAAAGTTTCAATCAGCCCTTACTTTGCAAGAAAGTAAGGTGGACATGAACTCATATCACTCTGCCCCAAATTCACCCTCTGTTTACAGCCCACATTTGCATATATCCCTCTTCACTGGGAATGTTTTTACTATCACTCCATGACTTTTTACATTACCATGAAAATGGTTACCACAAAAGGAATACCCATGTTGTAACACTGTATTCAAACTCTTTTCAATCTGCTTACACTTTCCTCTGCTACAAATATGAGTTTTAATAATTTGCTATTTTCTTCATTTTTTTTAATAACTAAAAATTCTACAAAATATGAAGCAACAGAGAACTATTTAAGCTGAGAACTGTAGAGATGATACAGGTTTTAAAATCTAAAAAAGTCAGATGGTAATGCTTTCACACAAGCATGAAGTTTAAACTGTGTGGGCTTCTCTTTAAAAGGAGAAAATCCATTAAGCTTTCCATGGAATGCCATCAGTTTTTAAATTTCATTCGTAGAAAATGAACACTCTTCTAAGTATATATTTTAATGACACAGAAGAAAAATGGAAACTAACATATTGACAGTGATTCAGATGAACTCAGACAGAAAAAGGCACAGCATTGCAGCAGAAAGACTGTGTGGATATACAAGACAGCACAGACACTCCATATTGCAGTTAGCACAATTTAAAACAAGCATTACTTGTGATTGTGCTATGGCAGCTACTTATTCCAAGAATATTCAAATTCTGTACTTTTTTATGTAGGAGAAATTGGAATTCGGATACAACACTGGGCTGTTGGATGGTACTTTCAGTGTCCTTTGACAGCACAGTGAGGTTTTTCCAAAGAAACTGTATCCGTACATATGCTTTTGATCCATTTGGAAGCAGAGGGAAATGACAAGATTCCCATTGCATACACTATAAACAACAAGAACCTAATTTCATGTTTGGCTTTGGACTTCCTGCAGAAAAGCTGGAAAGGAAGACTTGTCAAACTGAAGGGAATATTCAGAAACGCTGATGTGATGCACTACTTCTCATAACCAGCTTGCTAGGAGGGGGCATTCAGAAAACTCACTCCTATACATCATTCTGATGATGTATAGGAGAGTGATGTAGGTTCCTGAAGAACATTAAGTGCAATAATTCCAATTGTAATATTGAAGCATGGGAAAATAAACTGGAATAGGTTCTTCATAACTCTCCTTCAACCAAAGCCAAAAGATCACATTAGGGACTTGTTATAGTTTAACTCCAGGCAGCAACCAAGCATCCCACAGCCTCTTGGTCACTGCCCGGCAGAGTGACTGAGGAGAGAATTGGAAGGGTAAAATCTTGAAGGCTCGTGGGTTAAGATAAAGACAGTTTAATAGGGAAAGCAAAAGCCATGCACACAACTGAAGGAAAACAAGGAATTAATTCACTGCTTCCCATGGGCAAGCAGGTGTTCAACCATCTCCAGGAGAGCAGAGCCCCATCACATGTGACTCGAGATGTCAAAACACCATCACTCCAAACATCCTTCTCTTCCTNACCATCACTCCAAACATCCTTCTCTTCCTTCTGCTTCCCCCCACTTTATATAATGAGCATGATTTGGTATGGTCTGGAATATCCCTTGGTCAGCTGGGGTCACCTGTCCTGGCTGTGTCTTCTCCCAATTTCCCATGCACCCCCAACTTCTGCCAGTGTGTCAGTGTGAAAAGCAGAAAAGGCCTTGGCTGTGTAAGCCCTGCTCAGCAACAACAGAAACACCTCTGTCCAGCACAAATCCAAAATACAGCCCCATACTATCCTCTGTGAAGAAAATTTACTCTACCCAAGCTGAAACCACCACAGGAGTTCTGTAATAATTCAAAATATGTTTCAAAAGTGTATATTAATTTTGCTGTCACTGAGCCTTCCTCACTCCAGAAGTGTCACAAGTTTGGAAATAGTAAGAAGAGATTAAAGTGGATTACTCTTCGCATGAACATTTTAAGTTTATAAAAACATACTATCCAAAGCCAGAGCAATTGTTTCTTACTATTGCCTCTTTTGTTATTGGTACCTGGGCCCTCCTAACAGTCATTGTGGGGTTTAATTTCCTCGCAGGCCATACCACATGCCTGACCAACCCTAGCAGTGTCCCAATAGTTTCATAATTGGAAAATTAGCTGCTGGATAATAAATCACACCCGGATGGCTATGAAAGATGGTGGTGTGTCCAATTTCACAACAATAGTTATAATTTTAGGAATCTCAAGGTTTTCTTTGAGTTTGTGCAAACTACTTGGATGCAAGGTGACCTGTAAGTATAGATCTGACCATTAGAAGAGGCTTTGATTCACTCAGACTCCAGGGATTTAAAAAAAGGCAACAGACAGGGTTCTGGTAATTTTCTTTCGTTTTTGTTTGTCTTTTTATTTGTTTGTTTTACTTGATTTAGTTTTTAATTTTGTTGTTGTTGTTGTTGTTGGGGTTTTTTGTTTGTTTTTATAGCATATCAGAAAGACAAACAAGTATTAACCAAAGATAACTTGATATAGGACTGACCACCATTTTAATGGGATTAATTCAAAGAGGAACCACTTTGTCATAGTTTTGTCGAAGACAATTGCTAATATTGACATCTGAATACAAAACATGATGAATTAAAAGTAACCTTTATGCCCATATTACATCTAATGTAGTATGAGTATTGTCCCTTTCAGCTGATGAAAGGAAGGGTTATTTGGTTGATATCAAATGTCATTTGTCCTTGTACTGCAGTTTCTACTACATTAGTTTTAAGTACACCAGTGTGGATTGCTCATAATGGAGAAAAAGAAATTAAATATGAATGTATTACATGATTTTCCCATTGAACTTTTACATGTGAGTTAGACCATACTTCTGAACTATACTGACTTTAAATAACATCCTGAATTTCATCACTTTTATAAGCACTGTTCTAAAAAAACATTATAGTGCATCCGTTAAATTTTTTGAAGTTGATTTTTATTCTTCTGACAATTCGTTCAGTCTAAAGCACCAGAATTTTTCTCTCTATTCTTGTATGAGAAACTTAAGATAGTCAATGCTCTTTTTGCAAGGCACTGTATTCCATCTATTATTAAACATATTCAAATTGTCTTCCTTCACACAAAACCCCCAGCCCCCTTGTCCAAAACAATAAATGCATCAATCCTTCTAGGTGTTTATTATGGCAAAGGCATTTCACCAACGTTGCATTTTTTCTAGCAGGAAATAATCATAATTAGTATTTCAGCTAATAATTATAGCCTGGATTACAGGTTCACCCTCAAAATTAAATGGTGGTACAGACTTAAAAACCAGACCAGGACATTCTGAGGATCAATAGATGCTACTGAAGGTATTTAGGAGATGCATGTGCTGGTAGTCACATTCCAGACTTTCTGGAGTAAACACTCCCTCTCCCACCACAGGCTTGCAAATGGTGCTGAGAAGCTGAAAGGACTTCTAGGGCAGAGCCAAGCTACCAGCTTCTGCAGAGGAAAGGGATTTCATAACTACAGGGACAAATCCTGGCATTTTCTGTCAGGCAGAATTTCTTTGCTGTGCATGCCAGTTTTACTGAGCTGAGTTGTGGTACAAGAAAAATACACTTTTTAGCTATTTCCAGCAGAGGTCTGTTTAGTGAAATCTCATGAAAGAGATGCATAATATGCCCATGGCTCTGGGCCTAGAAAAGAATTTGAAGTCTTACAGATCTTGACGTCAAGCAGGACAGGGGGCAGAAGAACTGGCTATTTTTGTCAAGATATATTAAAGGAGGAGTTATTGCTTGTTTTCAGTAGCAGCTGTTCAAAGCTTGTGGACATATTCCTACAGCATCCACAAAACAGCAAACTGATAATTACACAAAAGGAAAGGGAGTTAAAATATTAACCTCCTGTTCAATTCATGAAATGGATATAGATGTTATAGTAATAAAAGAAAACTAAATTATTTCATTGTGCATAGCACGGATAGTGTGAAAAGCTACAGTAAGTGCAAACAGTTTTAACAAACAGGAACACAGTTGCTTCATATAATAAAATAACTAAATATAATTCAGTTGCTTAATCTTAATAAGAACATTGATATTATAATACTTTCTGAATTTAATAGAACTGTATATATGAATGGAGGATGTAAAATTATTGTAATTTAAAATTACGTTAAATCTCTTAGATAAGTAAAGGCATTTACATTGCTATTATGAGACTGTAGAATATTTTTATAATAATTACTATTTTTCATTGTTAACCATATAGTATCTTGTTTTCTAAGTCATTGTATGCAGACAGAATGTACTTTATTACGCACTATATATGCAATCTTTTTACAATTACATTTTATACTTGCTGGCATTTTATGTTTATTGTATGAATATAATTAAAAGACTGAAATGAAAACATCTTTTTATATGCCCCTTGTGAAACTTCACCACCCAGACCCTCAAAAATGCCACCCAAAGGCAATTTAGTAACATCCGGTAAGAACATCTGAGATACCTAACAGACAAAACACTTCACAACTGCCAAACATTTAGTCCATTATGATACATCATGATCCAGTAGCATCTCATTAATAAAAATAATTGATACATTCTTTAATACACCATCTGCTTATTCCTGTTGCTAAGGCTTTGATTTATGGAAAGTGTTTTCAGAATGTTGCAAAATTGCTAGCAGGCATGATGATATCAGTTAAATCACTAAGAAGCTCTACAAAAACCTTTTAATGTACTAGATGTTCCCCAGACAATCTAGGATAAACAGAATATTGTATTTTAAGATGCAAAACATTTTTTAAAGCTGATAATTAAGTAGGATTTGGCACTAAAGGATACTCACTCAAGAAAATAAGTAAGGATTCAGATTTCATTTTGAATTCCTAATATCAAAAGCGCTGCCTTCTTTAGAAGATATTTGGTGCTTTCTGTGCATGAAATGATGTAAAGTTGTTGAGTAGCAATATAAATTTCAACTATAGTTTTGTAATAGTTCATCATTTCATGTAAAATAGTGCTCGTTGTTTCTGTACATCGTTTGTATACATCATTTTATTTGCACTAAAGATTTCAGTCTTTTTATTTAGCTAAATCATTAAGACACCCCTATCAGTATTAAAATTGAACATTATTATAAAAATTATTTAAAGTTCAGTGATTATCTATGGAAAGAAGCTTTGCTTTTTTACATATTTATTATGTACTTAGGATTTGACCATGAAAGGTACTCAGCTCCTTTGTGAAAGACTGAGAGTCCCCACTTTGCTTTTTAGAAAGCCAATGCTTATCCTATTTAGGACTCAGACACTTGGCAGTTAGATAAACAACATCAGAAAATAAAATCAGAAGTTATTTCAGAGGTTATAAAAGCCCTATATGATACAATACTTGATTTAAAGTAGTGAGGTTTGCAACCGACAGACAAACAGATTTAATGTCAGCATCATTTGTGGTGACAGCCAATAGGAGATTAGAGGAAAATGTATGAAGTTGTGATAATAATCAGATCAGAAGTCTAATTATAAAGGAGACTGCAACAGTGAAGTATGCTAATGCTTATTGGTTAAATCACTGGTACCCATCAAGTTAAATATATATCAGTTTCATTAATTGGCAACCACAAGACAAGTGTTCTATATTCAGGATGGTGATGATTTTGATATAATCCACCACATTGATATAATCCACCACATTGTGGTTAAGTATATGATTCATGTAATAAGAAGAAGGTGCCTCCAGGCTATTGTTCCTACCATGGATTTAAATTTACATATTGCTTCTCCTTATGTCAAAACATCTGGTGCCTGCAAATGCTAACATTTCGTTAAAAAGTTTCATGAGATAGGAAAAGTGGATTGGAAACATCGCATGTGACTCATTCAAGCATTATAACGGAATAAGGAGCTGAGTTATGAACAGGCAGATTGAACAGTAGTGTAGTCAAAGAGATTCATATGCTTATGAGTTCAAGACAACACTTTGTATAAAAAGGGGAAATGCCTCAAATCATAGAAATAATCAGTGAGTTTTTGCAAATGTCACTGATATATACAATCTTGATCTTTCCAAACTGCATTTTCCTATCCAAATAAGATCCCTGTATCTAATCATATGTACTAAAGTGCTAAGATTGTGTTTAATACATTCATTTAATTAATGCACTTTAAGATGCTGGCATCTTTACCTGCCATGAAGTTTTCTCAGAAAATTTTGTGACTCTTATATTTACTTTTCTATTTTACAGCAGTATATATCAGGGTTGAATCTCAAAAGATTTCCCTGGCAAATTATCTTATTTATCTTTCCTCCTTGGAAAACCTATCAGCCCTTGCATTAGGACCTAGACTTGAGACCTTATTCCCTTTGATTTCCAGGTGGGAGTTAAGATGTTAATTTTCAGTTATTGAAACTTTGTTGGGGTTTTTTTTTTTTGGTGGTTGGTTGGTTTTGTTTGTTTGATTGGTTGGTTTTTTGTTTTTGTTTTGTTGGTTTTTTTCTTTTTGATGCTGCGTTGTCAAGAAAGGTACACATGACAGATTGCTTTGATTAGCAGATACATTACTGTTGGAAACTTTTCTCTGTGTGAAAAGAGACAATAAGCAGTGTTTTCTGTGAAGGGCCTTGATTCAAGTGATATCACATCTATTAATTTTCTGGAATCAATGCACAAATATTCCTAGATGGATATTTTCCTTGCAAAAGAGGAACCATTCAAAAAGTAGTGGCTCCCCAAAGCACTTTTGAATTTTTAAAATATACTTTGTGGATTAGAAATTTACTTTCAGGCTTCTGGAATTCTAGAATGTAACATTTATATGGCCTGAGTCACCATGCAATGATACCCCTGGGACATCTCAGGACCACGTGTCTGTAAAACTGAGGCAGCAGTGACAGCCTTCACTCCATTTTGCAACCAGTCCTATTGCCAGTAGATTCAGATGAAACAAACCTCTCATGGTGAGCCCCATGGCCCCATCTCTCCAGGGAAGGACACCTCTTCCCAGTGCACTTTCCATCTGGATTTCTTCTTCAGATGGCTGGTCACAGGGCTCCTAATCATCCTGCCTCAAATCCAGAGCTGGGTCACTTTTCAACCCTGCTGACATCCAACAGATTCAAAATCTCTAAGTATAGTACTGACATTACACAATCTGGTATTGGCCCGTGATAGCAAGCCAGGATTTGGCAATGTACTTGAGCTCTTCTGCAGACCACCCAGACTTCTGAGTCCAAGGAGATTTGAACAAGAAGGCAGTCGAAATCTCAGACCAAGAGCACTCTCTCCTGCAAACCCACTGAGAACACTAATTTTGTTAATGGTGGTTAATAGGAGTTTTGGTTTGTTTTTATTTTTAAGCATTTTACCAAAAACCACATTTGTACATTGTATTTACTTGTAACGGACCTGTCTTCAGTTCCCAAAAATTCAAAATCATGTAAATTTAATACTCAGAATTTGACAAAAATCTGTTAGCAAAAGTATTTTACATACCCTTCCAGAAGCAGACTGAGTTAAATGAAATGTTTTTTTTTTTAAAAAAATAACGTGACAACCTTAAAAGTTCTTAATATAGTATCTTTTTATTAGTTAGTTTTTCTGTGACATTATGCACCTCCTGTCATCATTAGGGAGAGGAACCTCAACAGAAAAAAATTGTATTTCTACGGAGCCACTTGGAAAGTAAAGAGAATAACAAAACTAATTGCAGAAATACCATTCCATCATTTCCTCTGGAAAGTAGTTTCTACTGTAGAACAGTCAATATACACAGTTGGCTTGCTATAAAAGCAAACTGACACAAAGCAATTTAGTCTTACTGCAAAGTAAAGTACGTACGGTCAGTTTTAAGCATGGACCAGAGAACTGACTACTGCAATAAACACCCAAGGGGCAGTGTCTCCACTTGGAAATTTACACTCCAAATTACATTAAATTTGACTTGCTCTTTTGCAGTGGGCAGAGAATCCTTTGGGCAAGTGAAAGCAAAACATGAGACGACTGAAGTTGAGGAGCATGGAAAACAAAAGAAGGTACATTCTTGATCCCAAAATGTCCCAAATGGGATTTGGTACCCCCAAAGGAGGATCTCTGCTCAAGGCAAATATCAGCCTGAGAAGCAGGTAGAGGGGTACTGGGCTGGGCTGTAGCAGAACATGTCCCTTCCCAAAGGAAAAGAAGGGAGCTTATTTCAACTTCCAGTAGGGTAAGTTATGAGTACCCCTTCTTGCCCACTTCTCACATTATTCTTTCCCTCCTCAAAATGTGCCTAATTGTGAAAGATAAAAAAGAAATTCTCTCCTCCCTTCTTCACTGCTCTTCCTCCCTAAAAGTCTGGTGGAAGTGTGAGGAGCATCAGCTCCTCCTGCTTTTCAGCGATCAGCTGAGGCTCCAGGTGAAGCTGCCAGACCAGACAGTGATTTAACAGGTTGGTAGCTCTGAAACAGTGCCAATACATGACTGGTGACAAGTATTTATGTGAGTATTTTAAAGGCCAGAATGGGTTTTTACATACCTTGATCTTAAAAGTTACCAAGCATGGGAATAAAACAAACATATTTGCCCTTTAAGCCTTGTTGTTTCAAAAGAGCTAATTTAATTTTGATGCTCAGTTTATTGAAATGCAGTCAGAAATAGATATTTGGTTCCCTCAAACCCCTGAAGTCTCAAACTTGATGGTTGCTGGCTTCAGGCACTCCTATTGTTGCTAGGAGGTGCACATGGCTTGTTGATAACCTTGCTGGTGGGACCAGCATCAAGAGCTGAGGATTTCCTTCTAAATAAGGGTTCATGCTTGCACTTTCAGAATTTTTTTTTGGATAGCTAAGAAAAATATGGTTACTACTGCAACCATCATCCTCATGTCCTGTTTTGAACAATGAAGTAATGCAGAGTACTAGGTAAATTTCACATGAAAATATATGCAAAAATGTGCCTACTTGGACTTTCCCCTTCAAAGCCCATTTGCTGAAGCAGATGTCTGAAGTTTGGATACAGGCTATGAATTACTTTGTTTTGGAGAACTAGGTTCTTAAGCAAACTGACAGCAAGTGATTCAGGACTATTCATAGACTGTTTCAGTGAGATGGTAGCTTTTTATTTTTTTTTTCTTTGCTCAACTGTATTGTGTTTATGCTAGATGCCAGTAGCAGTCAAAGAATTTAAAAGTAGAAACAGAGACAGTGATGTGATTTACAGCTAAATCAGACTTCTGTTTATACTCTGAAATATGGACACAGATTTTGTGTACAGAAATAATTAAGGTCCTAAGTATCCTCCTCAAATTCAATCTGCTGGTATGTGGAGCTAAGATGTTACTCAGAGAGTGGCACAAGGAGCTGATCTTACAAAAAGCATTGCAGTAGTATCACACTTTTCAAGACTTGTTTCTTTCCTCCTTTATGAAGTAACTTCATCATCACTTTTCTATTCCATTATTAGAGCACATCTGCTATCAAGAACGCTGTGGAAGCCCTGTTCCCATTTAGTGCAAGGTCCTGCATTATCTCCTTTGTCTAAAAAATGCAGGGATACTTAAGTCTGTATTATAAATAATAATACATGTATGCAACGGATGATTCTAATGATGTAGTTCAGTTTCAGGTTTTTACTGCCATTCATAAACTGCTTCAGCAGACTTCTTGTAATTTATGATATCAATAGAGCCCCTTAAATTACATCCTAGATTCTGCCATGTATTGCCCTATGAAAGAAAATGGCTTTGTAACCAATATCAGTGTAAGAGGAGTGCTAAAGGGAGAATGAACCAAAAGTCAAGTGCCCTTTATTGAGAGTGAAAATTGCCTTCAGTGGTGCGCAATATGTGAGAACTGAACACTTGAAAACAACTGCTGTAATCCTCAACTTAACTGTTTGCTTTGTAACTATGTGGAGCTCCCTAACACCGCTTTGAGATAAGCCTGTCGGACTCACAAGAAAGGTGAGTGCATCTGCCACTGTGCTGTACATTTTGGACCCACAGCTTTTAACTCTGAGAATGTCAGGGTCAAAATACCTGCTGAACATTTTTGAATTGTCCAGTCTGATTCAGGATCTTCAAATGTCTTGCAGGGACTGTCTACCATGCCACGATCTGTTGGAGGGAAGCAGAGCTCCCAGGCTGAAAATATTAATCCTGAAGCCCATGCTGCCCAGAGTAGCGATGGCACTTGTGAAAGAGCCAAATATTCTTGGCTGTAGCATGAATCTGCACTGACAGTTTTGAGTATTTTCTGTCTTGACCCACGTACAAGTACAAGTTGTCTTGTCTGCCTTTGTTAGGCAAGGGGATGAATCCCAATGCACCCATTAGAAGATGGATCACAGCATGGTAGGCTATTGCCTCCACAGTTTTTTTTTCCCTTTATTCGTCTTCCTCCTGTAAAACCCTCTAAGGAGGTCAGGAACTGCAGGTGGTGAGGAGACTCTTCAAAACTAGCAGAGAGAACTGGCCAATTTAGCACTGAGTTATTTTAATTCAGATGCTTTCTTCTTCTGCAATGTGTAAACCTTCCTTGAGCAGAGGACTCCTGGGGGTTGTGGCTGGAGGGGATCCATTACTGTCTTGGCTCCATCAAAGCTCTTCTGGGGACAGAGAGGTGACATGGAGGCACTGAACCTTGCTGGGGGACAGCTCATGTGGTTCCCCCCCACATGAATGCTTTTATTCCTGTCTAAGGAATTATATTCCACTGCTAAAAATCAACAGAAAATGAAGTTTTACGGAAGCTATACTTACAGAATCAGACAAGCTTCTGATTTCAGAACTGCAAGCACATTCAATTGTTTGTGCTTCAACAACAAAAGATGTTTGTATAAGATATTAAAGCTGGATTCAGAAGAAACACTATAGCCAGGATACTGGCCAAAATATTTGAAATTTTAGTAGAATTTTTAGTGGCTTATTTTTACTATTTGTATGTACTTCTAATTTTTCAAAATATTTAAATGGAGTTTGTCCTTGATTGTTACCTCTGAGGAAAGGCAACTTTAGAGATGTTCTTTTGCACAAGGTGCAAAACACAACCTTAGCAGATTTTATATATGGAGGGAAAATCTTGTAGTTTTCAAGGGTACAGAGCTGATATTGGAGGGGAATAATCAGATTTATTTTGTCTAAACAACAAAGGAGATGTGAAGAAAAGACTTGTTCTGAACATCCCACATAAGTTTGAAAATACTGAGTCTTGGTTTGAACTTTGAGTATTAAATATACCGACACCTTGAGATGGAAATGCAGTAGAGGCAAAAAAGACATACCCTGTGAAAATTTCTTGGCTTTTTAAATAGTAAATCCTATTGTACCTAACAATTTATGTAGTGGAATATATCAACTCATAGGAATGTTATCTAGACTACTTTTTATTGCTTTTACTGTTTTATTTATTTTTTTCCAGTGTAATTTAATTCTAGTGGCACTGTGTAATTTTCATCAACAAAAAAAATTAAATGTATACAGTAGAAAATGGATCCTGTTTTAAAATGCTCCAATCTGTCAGATGTCCATTAATCTATATATATTCCTGGTAGGAAGTAGAAAGCAATATGAGTTTTCACATTCTTTGTATTTAATATTTACCTGTGGGCATGTATAAAAAAATTCTAATAAATCCACAGCTACTTACAATTTACAGAATGGGACTAATGCTGGTGGTTGATCCTAAACTGACACAAACCAGATATTCTGCTAATGTTACTCCAAGGAATTTTAAACTGACTCTGTTAAAGCCAAGGTTATTTGCCTTGGGGATGCCTAATGGAAGGGTTATTATAACACTGTCCACAAATAGGTGTCTTGAGAGAGCCAGGGCCATAATACTTCATTGACAGCTAATAGATTGTGCTATTGCTGTATCATAGTCATCTTTAAGGCCAAAGGTCACACCTCTTCCTTAATATTTAAATAAAGATACTTGACTGGAGCAGAAAACAGCTTATTGCCAGTGATGGCTGCTGCTCAATTTACAAGAACCTTTACAAAGTCATGCTAATTCCTGGCCTCCTTAGAATGCACGATAACCTTTCATAAATCCATCTTTTCCAGATGTCCTTGGAAATGACAGTTATAAAACTACAAATGATTTGTAATGCAAAATGGGACTGACAGACTTGGAGATTAGTTCTCAGTGTACTAAAATGACTAAAGACTATAGCTAACAGAAGACTTAAACTGCATCAATAAGTATCTGCCAAAACAGCTCATGAGTGTCTTCAAGATGTTCAGTAAAAGCTGGAAAATAAGGAATACTCATGATAATAATATGACAAGTGGCAAATTTCCCTCTAAGGGTCTCAGAGCAGAACTTTGTGTCTGTGGGTCAGTCTGGAAGGCAGATTTTGAATTGCTCATGCTTCTAATTCAGCAATTCATTTGTCTGTATATTCTCATTCATGAGCAGGACTTTTCATGAACCAAACACAGTTTTTTATGAGATGAAATTCTATTTAAATTTACACATATCACAGTTCAAATTGATTATAGAGTGTATTTAAATTTAGAAAGTGCTGCTGAAAATACATTTTGCCAAAAAAGAATAACTTATTTCACCTTTAGGGAGAATATCCTCTTCAAGGTTTTGAAACTATATATATAGCTAAGGTTTCTGAGTTTCACTAAAATATACTATAATTTATATTTATGAATAATTTTGTTTTCTGTTACTACAGGGGAAGCTTTATAAAAAAGGGGAAAAAATTAAATATACCAATACAAGGATCCATGAATTTTTCAATAATTCCAGAAGTCTATAGAAATCAACAGAAATAACAGTTGTTGTCAGGGTTGCCTAGAAATGCAGTCTTCTAGCTAAGGCAAAAATTACTTTCTAATGCTAAAAAAATTAGCAGGAGACAAATCCAAGTCAGAAAAAGCATTAGGGTGACAGCAACAGGTCATGGAACCAGCTGTAGGAGAGCAACCTGCGTTTTGGCTTCTATTAATGATGCTTCTCTTTGATTTTCTTTCTTAGTCTCAAGGTACTTGCTCATTTTTGTTCTCACATCCTTTGTCTAAAAGACTCTAACCCCGGGAAGTATTAATTTTTGGAACTTGGAAGCATTCATTGAGTTAATGAAGTACTAGATGAAGTAAATAAGAAATGTTATCCATCAGGTTAAGGATGTATGTTATTACAAAAGTAATTTTATTCATCTTTTCATATTGTTAAATCTACCTGGGAAAATAATAATAATATATACTAGAACAAATTAATTGGTCACAAATGTGTTCCTAGCTTTGTTTCATTTGAGAATTAGTTCAGAGTCCTGGTTTCTACAGTGGTATTTTTAATTTCCAAGTTTTATATGAATTATCAAAACATATTTGAGCCAATTGTCTGTTCCCACAAGTTTTACCTCACCTGTACAGTTTTTCTTTCATGCCAATGATTGTTTTACCAAGACACTGAATGTCTGTGAAAATTATTAATAAGTAACTCTGCAGTTTATGAAGAAAACCCTATTCATACTGATATTAAGGAATGGCATTAATAAAGAAATCCATTTGAAAAATAACTCTTTAGCCTTCAATCTATTGTGTGTGAGCCATGATCTTATTTCTATCCTAGCTGTACTTTTTTTATTGTCATAAAAATTTCTGATTTTGTATTCTGAAGCTCAGACACCATCTCTGTGATGTCACCTGTTATAATGATTTAGGGAGGTAAGGGAATAAAGCCTGCTCAATAATGACTCTTTCCCATCTTTCCTTTTTATGGTTTGTGGTGTGACTCTTGGGGATGTCGTGTGCAGGGCCATGAGTTGGATTCGATGATCACATCGTGGGTCTGTTCCAACTCAGCTTATTTGGTGGTCCTGTGATTCTATGATTCTGCTGATCCAGCTGGGAGGTCCTTTCTCAGCTATCCCTATTTGCTCATTCTCACTGCATGTCCTTTCTCCTCTTCTCTGGGACCTTCCAACTTGCCTTGCCTCATAATTTATGGCAAACCATAGCTAAACCAACAATACCACAAGGAGCAGGACATGGATTTCAACAAGTGCTCTGAGTTTCTGAGGACCACCATGGATTTGGTAGGTATGTGAATGCTCATGAAAGGAAATTCTGAGTGTTGACATAACATTGTTTACAAAATAGCTACAGGAATTTGAGATGAAGCCACACTTCAGATGCTGGTAGTCACTCTTCAGGTTTCTTAGCAGGAAATGCAATAGTGGACTCAGGTGCAACTAAAGACAGGTTCACTTGAGTGAAGCTCTGTAGAGGCTGTAGTGAAGGTGAACAGCAGCAGCCTCAGAAACAGCCACACACACCTTGCAAGCAAATGTCTCACTACTGTGGTTCAAGAGTGTGAAGCACGTACAGACCAGGCAGACAGAGGAGCAGAGGTTTGTGAATGCCACAAAATGTTGTCCAGATGTTTAAAGATATTTTTAGGTGTGCAATAACACTAATATAAATTTAGTGATTACTGAGGCATTCTTTCATGTTTACACTGGAATATTTGTGCCTGGTTGTTTTAATAGTGATAAAAAGGATAAAAAATATTTTCTAGGTGTTTTTCCCGACAATTCAAGTAATGACAGTGTACATGGTTAACCTATTTCCCAAAAAACATACTCCCTCACATATTCCTCTCATTTGAGGGATGTAAGAATAGAGCATTTGCCTTTATGGATGTTTAAGAAAAATGTACTCAAAAAGAAAGGAAAATAATTCTCTGGTATTTTAAGTTTACAAACCTCTATCTGTTTGCATCATAAGGAAATGAAAAATAAAAGTGTGAAAAAAATACCACAGTGAGAGAATCTTTTGGTTTGGGATTCCTTAATTCCAGCCAACAATCTCTGAACTTGCCGCATGTACTTGAAGATTAAAAAGAAAGGGAGGGAGTATTGAATGGCTACATATGAAATGGTTTTACTCTGCCAACCTGTTCTAAACCAATAATTCAGTTTCAGTAATAAAATTGAAACCATGCGCTTCTTTGTTGGAAAGATTGCTAAACTACTCTTGGTTAACCATTTTCTTCCTGCTCATCCCCAATATGGTATCTTTCCTCAATTTTAAAACATTTTTGCAGGAATTAATCTTTTCATGTTTAAAAGATCAGCATATATTTTATGCACAAAGATTGCAGTGCCAAATAAATTTCTGCAGTAGACCACCTCCAGCAATACTCTAAATAATATTTAAACAGGAGTCCACCTACAGGGGAAAAGTAGCCCAGACACCTAACTGATCAGAGATGATGAGGCAAAGATGGTGAAGTTATTCACTAAAGTAGACTCCTTAGCTCTTCTGCCATAAGCAATATATTCAAGGAACTGATTGATAAGACTTGTTTTCATGCAATAAACATTTGAAGGATGAAAAATGAAAATTGAAGATACACCATGTAAGAGTAAATGTGATCAGAACACAGAAACAGGTGGCTGAGAGGAGATAATACAGCATGTGATCTATACAATTAATTTGTCTTTTGTCTTCCAAAAGGAAAGAGAAAAGGGAAAGTAAAAAAACAAAAGAAGAGGTTTTACTACCTTTTTAGTGTCCTTGCTAACCCAAACCACCATGTACTTGTTTCTTCAGCTACAAAACAAAGCTATATGAATAAACTTTATGTTATTAAAATGGAATCTATTGGAAAAGATAAATGCTCTCATTGCAAATTCCAAAGTGCCAGTTGTCGAATTCATAGGCTTGCTGAAATGCTTACACGTAAGTAACAAGTGGGTTATCTCAGCAAATTGCTGAGAACTGTTGGTAAAATTCCTGAAAGAACTTTGAATAACCTGTGTGACGAATGGGGTCGAGAAACCACATTATCTTCATCTATCTGAGGGCAGCTTGACTAATTCAAATGAAGAAAGGTGTATGAAGGGGATTAAGGCAAAAGCTGAAAATAAAAATAGATCTGCAAAATGTTAGATCTCTCCCAGCCTCAAAAGAGATCAATTAAATCTTTACAAGAGAAAAGGCAATGAAGAGGTCTCCTGTGAAGCCAGCAAAAATCTGAAGTGTAATATTTTGGAAATACCACAAATGAAGAAGAATATAATGTGTTATTTTTATACGCTGCAGAACTCCACAGCTCCACCTCCTTTTCTTGTTAAAAATGCTACCCAAATAGGTTAATACTCAAAACTCTTTGACACTGTGTCCTGGATTTTAACACTTTCTGCCTATTGTATTTTCCATGTCTGCAGCGGTTCCAAAAATCAGTCCCTTCAGTATTATTATTCTCCATAAATCAGAGAGGAGTGATTGATTCCTTTATAAATTATGAGTACCACATGGCAGACTGGCTGGTAAACATTGTGGTAGTAAACAGGCCTTCTCTTTATACCTATATTTTTGAGAACTCTGCACAAAGAGTTTAAATTTTTGATTAAACTGCTTGCTCCTCTAATCAGCATTAACACTAAAAACGCTATTCACTCTTCATATTTGCTCATCTCCTTATCTTAGATTAACCACTGTTTAATATGTGGTTAAAATTATTCTGCACATCATCAACTGATCTATGTGAAACAACACAGAGAACAAAAGAAGCTTAATCTTCCATGAAGCTTCAGTCAAGTGAAACTGTACATAATCCAGAGACAAGTTTCTTTTCGATAACCTGCACTTAATACACAGTGCATGTCCTCTCTCTCTCTGCCCTTGCATTATTTTGAATCTGCTTATTAAAAGAACAAAAAAAAGAGCTCTGATTATTATTATTATTATTATTAACATTTTGCTAGATTTCACACACTTTGGGCCTAATTGTGCCAACTCTTTGCATTGAGCATGACGGTTGAGCTGTCCCATGGACACAACGCTGTGCTTGCAGACATGGCAGCAGCAGGATCAGTAGATCCAGAAAGGAGGACTGTGTGAGACGAGACTTTCACTAGTGACTGTAGCTGCAAATGCCTTGAGACAAATAGGTGTCGTTTAGGCTGCTATGATGAAAAAGGAATTTAAAAAATAAACAAGATATATCCCATGAATAAGTAAAATAATAGGATTTAAATCTGTGGAATTATTAAGGTGTGATAGCACTTTCCTGATTGGTAAGAACCTAAGTTGCATCACTAAGTCCTGTATTTTTCCAAATTCTTCACTTAAGCGGGTCAGGAGTCTCAACAAACAGGAGCAGTAAAACAATCCAAATTTTCTCTGACTTGAAATATTTTTTATTTAAAAAAAGTTACATGAGATTTATAGCAACTTTAATTTCTAATGTCACGTCCCGCAGTGCACTGCTCCATAACGCAGTACATTGAAGCCTGAAACGGAGAGAAAGGCGCTCTTGTCCCTTTAGCCTGCGGCAGCAGCGGGACGCCGGTGGGCATTCCCGCAGAGGACCGCAGCCCTTGCCCGGCAGCCCGCCCTCCGCACGGGGAGAGCTCCGGGGGGTGCGGCGGGCGGCGTGCGGGGCGCGGAGCCGCGCGGTTCCGGTCCGGGGCAGGGCGGTGATCGGCACGGCGCGCTGCGGAGTGCGGTGCGCTGCGCTGGGGCTGGGAGCCGTGCGGTGCGGGGCAGCGGGGAGCGGTGCGGTTGGTGCGTGCGGGGCGGTGCGGTTCGCAGCGGTGCGGGGCCCTGCCGTTCGGTTCGGCTCGGTTCGCAGCGGTTCGCAGCGGTTCGCAGCGGTTCAGGGCGGTGCAGGGCGGTGCAGGGCGGTGCGGTTCGGTTCGGCTCNGGTGCGGGGCGGTGCGGTTCGGTTCGCAGCGGTGCGGGGCGGTGCGGAGCGGTTCGGTTCGGTTCGCAGCGGTGCGGGGCGGTTCGGTTCGGTTCGCAGCGGTGCGGGGCGGTGCGGGCCAGAAGGAGCCGGCCCGGTCCGGCGCGGCGCTGCCGCCGCTAGAGGTCTCTCTCGTCCCAGCTTTGCCGCTCCTGCTCCTGTTAATCATTTTACTCAAAGGAACAATTCTGCCTTTTCCATCGGAATGCCTCATTTTAGGCGGTGTGCTAGAGAAAGATAGAGTGCCCCCCTAGCTTGTTCTCCTGCTGATGACTAGATGTTGGGTTGACTGAATGAATCATCCTGGATATTTTAATACACAATGGATATACTTTAGCAGAGAAGTTTGAGCTTTCACCTTGGCTTCCAAAAGGTTGAAAATTTGACCAGATAAGACAATGTGCCCTGGTAAAAAAGGGCCTTACTATTGAGAGAAAGGCAGCATGAAACTTCAGACTCTCGTGAGAACACCCAGGATCTGATGTATACTTAGATCCCATTATTGCAAATGTGAACCCTTTTACAGTAATTTCCATTCCATTTTTTGGTGGGGGGAGAAAATAAAGACATATTTTTCCCTATAAGTTGACAGTAAGGTTCTGGTGTATACCTACTTCCACTTTCCCATTCATTTTTCTTCTAATAAAAAGTGGGATATTGACTATGGTAGTCATCTTTTTTATTGTAACCTTGTTATGAAAAAAAAAAAGCCCTATCAAACTTCTTCATTTACCATGTTCTTACTATTTGCAATGCTTGTATGATGTTTCTTTCCTTATGCTTCATACTCAGATAAGGCACAACACTATCCAACTCACATAATATTATGTTCATAAAAGCAAACACTATGAAGCAAATTGAACAAAATGGAAACACAACCCCAACCCATGATCAAGGCAAATCATATTTGAAGAAAGCATAGCAAAGAAAATTGCTGTCAACTATAAGAGAATATAAAGATCCATGGGACACAAAGAATTTTCACCATATCCTATTGGGATTGTTAAAACATTAGTGTAGGTCTGGATTCTGATTTCACTTATACTACTTTCACTGTAGTGCAGCTGGAAATCTCACTGGAGTTACTACTTATTTACAGTCCTGTAAGATCACAATCAGGATTTTATAAAGCAAAGAGGTTATCAGTATTCATTTTATGATTCCAAATTGCTTGTTCAGTAACAAAAAAGTCTTTCTCTCAAAGATTTTAAAGGGCCTTATTTTCAATTTCCAGCTCCACCTCCCTCACTGTTCCCAAATTTCCAGAGTGAGTATAGAATACTATCTGCCCAATTTTGCCTTGTGGCATTCTGTTTGTCTAAGCACATAAAACTATGCAGGTGTTAAGCAGTCGAAAATCATGCACTCATAATTCTTAGCATACTTGTGGTGTTCAGATATTTAATAGACCAAAACCTGGACCGTGATACTCCAACTGCAAGGCTTTTTCAGAGCCAGACACCCTGAACAGGCTCTGGTAGGCTGATATATATTGTGAGGCTGTTGGTCGAGTTTATTGAAGTTGCTGGCACCTGGTGAGGCACTGTTGTTTCATCACTGCAGAGGGGAACTGAATGATGCAGCTACCAATTTGTGTGTTTAAATTTACATGTTGAAGAAAGAAGTAGATTTTTTAAATCGGAGAAGACAACGCTGAGAGTAAAACCACTAGCCTGTAGAAGAGCATGATCGCTCAACTTGGTGCGTTCCTGCAGTGAGCATCTTCTTGACTCAGTGTTGAGAGGTAAATCCCTTCTTCCTTGACTAATGGAAATCCTGTGAGACTGAGAAGTTTGCATAGTTCTCTGAGCCTAGCGGCTGCAAGTGTCTTTCCATTATGTGGGAGGAAAGTGGTGTTAAGAAACCTTCTTCATCTTCTCCTTCTGCATGAGGAGGTCATTTTTGTTTTGAAATCCTGATAGACATTCAATGCAGTTAATTTCGCCATCATTTACAGTAGTTCCACACGGATCATTGTAGCCTGAGGGCTGTCATTACTGCTAGGGCTTACAGAAGGGGAAAGAAAGACCAGATTCATTATTCATTTGTACTGAAGGGAGAGGAAATGAATCCAGAGAGACAGAGTGGTCATACACAGAATCTGGTTTTCCCAGTGTGTCCACTGGGCTATGCTGCCTTTGGCATGCATCAGGGATAAGAAATACATTAAGTACAAGTGTCTACCCAATAGGCTGTGTAACTCTGGCTCACCTCCTGAGGCAGAGCAGACCTGCTGCTGCTTTGGAGCAGGGACTGCAAAGTGACTGCCGAGGCCGAGAGCCCAACCCTTTCCTGTCTGGGGAACCATCCCAGCCTAGTAAATGGTGGGGAAGGGCTGCCACGTCTTTTGCTGGAGCTGGACACAGCTGCCATGCTGACACATAGAGAGCAGAATTTTCTTCAGCTCATGACCCAGAATATGTGCCCCTTATTTTGTCTCATAAATCCATTGCTGTTAACTGCTGCATTAAATAGACCCATGACCTCAATATTTTTAGTTCATCTTTTCCTGGACTCTGGCTTGGCTATTACTATAAATTAAGAAAATAAGAAAGGATTGTATTATCTCTGGAAGTGTCCTTGTTCTGCAGACCCCTCACCTGCTATCAGTAGTAGCTACAGCTTTCAATGAGCCTGATTCTGTGATTTCCAAGGTTTTGGGTTTGGGGTTTTTATTGGGGTTTAGTTTTTTTTTTTTTTTACATTCACATAGGGCAAAACATACCTGGTCAGCATGGCAGGTTTATAGATTATGTTAACAGCAGTGCTGACCAAACTGTTCTTCTATGTTACTTTTCTTGGGAAGATATTTCTCAGCATGTTGGTCCTCACTAGGGCTTCTATGTTGCTTCTTCAGGAAGATGTTTCTCAGAATGTTAGACCACACAATGGCTTAAGTAGAGATTTCTGGGAAAGGCTATAACTGTGAATATGAGAGATTCTGAGATGAAGCCCATCATGTACTACAGTAAGTTCATTTTACCCAGAGTAGAAGATAGGCCTTCTCTCAAGTTGCTGTGGAGAACATGTGTGATCTGGAGACATGTCTGCATGTTGTAGAATAAACAAAGGAGAGAGAAGTTTGCAAATTAAAAGCTCAAATGAGAATGGTACCAGGTAGGGAAAAACATACTTGTATTTTGATGCAGAGTAATCAGTTCCAGAGACTTATTATTCTTTAGTAGAGCTTGATGCTTTTGGATCCAATTTGGTGGCCTACTCACTGCTGTATGGACTGGTAGAATTTTCTTTTGACATTGGTTTGGCAGGATCAGGTCAGGTATTCATCAGTGACTTTCTTATTGAAATATGGGCTAAGCTTTACAACTACCAGCCTAGAAAAGAGAAAAATCTATGTGCATAGAAACTTCTTTGCCTAGGAAATACAAGATGTAATAGGCCGTGTGTAACCACCACAGGTCCAGGATCAAACACCTATGGAGAGCTTGAGACAGAGTTCATCTTCATCCCAATTGCTGAAAGCATTACAAATTTTTGCACAAAAAAAAGTAGATTTAGTCATTCACTGTTAGTGGAAGGTACCCATTCTGCCTCTGCAAAGCAGAATACTGTCTTCTGGTCACACAATTTGGATTTTCCAGCAGATTAGAAGGATTTTGAATTTTGTAACTCTGCTTCATGAGGGTGTTAACACCAACTATCAGTCAGTTTATGTGTAGGTCTGAAGAGGAAGTAAGAGAATCATATTACAGCTGAGATCCACTGTGACTATAAGGAAACAAAATTCTCATGATATTAATTCTGACTTAAAGGGAGTATTTAAAGATGGCTTATTTCCCTGTATGAATTGTACTATGGAGACTCCTTACTCATCACATTAGTATTGTTTGCGTGTTTGTGGTATTATCAGCCTGTTGGGTTAATATTAAATTTATATTTAAAGATAAATTTAAGAAGGAAAGAGAATCAGACAAAATGAACTGCTGAATTTCTATAGAAATATCTCTCTTCAGTTTCATTTCAATCCAAAAATGCATAAAGAAAGCCAGAATACTTATTTAAACTGTGGATATATGTCTGCACATTTCTTGGCACTGAGCTTTCAAAAAACTCTTTGTCAGTAGCCATCTGATACATAAATGGCTTTGTTTACAGCAAAATGCTGGCATAAATAAATAGGAATATTGAACCAGAACAATTGCCTTTAGCAGCCAGTGCTGTAAATCATACACAAGCTGTCATCATGAGTTGAAACACGTCTGCATACTTAGTACCATGTTTAGCTTGCTTAATCAGAACAATATGTAAACCGTTAGTGCATGAGAGCTTGCCAAGACAAAATTATTTAAAAGTTGTATTTTGTGTTTCTGGAAATTTTGAGGAGAGGAGAG
>VXBQ01012790.1:929413-939760 GCA_013400175.1 Phainopepla nitens | reverse complement strand
AGGAAAGGAAAGGAAAGGAAAGGAAAGGAAAGGAAAGGAAAGGAAAGGAAAGGAAAGGAAAGGAAAGGAAAGGAAAGGAAAGGAAAGGAAAGGAAAGGGAAAAGGAATTTGTTTTGATATAATAAAAAATACATTGCATATAGTAATTAAGCAAACACAAAATATTTTCCTTGACAATGCAATATCCCAGTTGATGTAAATGAGAAGAGTCAGTGAAGATGTACAGATATATACCAGCTCTAATTCTGCCTGTTAAGTTTTTACTTTCAGTTAATTTCAGAGGAATATAAACAAATAGCTAAAAGCCACATGTATTTTTCAGCTTGACTCCATTCATCAGACTATGGTGTCTTAATGATATATATTCTGACCCTAACAATCCTTTAACCTGTGGATGGGTATAGTCTTTAAAAATACGTACACTGGAGCAGATTTTCAACTGTATAGGCTGGATGTTTAATTTGAATTGCTGTTACTTTAGTTTGTATTCCCAAGTCTTTGTTTACAAAACCACTAAAATTCTTTTATTTAACTGAGAGGAATAGGAAGTACGGGCTGCCTGTATTCCTCTCTGTACAGCCCTCTGATGTTATCTTAAACACTGTCCCTGATTTGGCATTGGTATACGGATTTACCTGGAAACCCTTGTGTTCTGTAGATGGGAACATTCAATAGGGAAATAAACCTCTTGTGACACAAGATTGTGTCTCAAGCATTGCTGGGGATGGGGATAAGGACTAAGTGTGCTTTTAGCAGCAATGCATGAGACAAAGAGTGTCTACAGAAGTTTCTGCTGGCCCTTCATAGTCTGTGTTAAAGGCTTAATTTGCTGCCAGAATAATATGGCTCTTGTTTCAGGGGTTGTTCTCCTGAGAGACACAGCAATGCTGCAGCCAGGCTATGGAGCAGGCTTGCCACTGGTAGAGCTCTGAAGACATAAATGGACAAGAGACATCCATAGTGCATGTTCTAGCTGTGCATCAGCTGCTGAAAATGGAGAGCCAAGATCATCACATATAGAGATGACAAGGTCAGTGATATGTCCTAGTTCAGCCTTTGGAAAAGAAACATGTATTCCTCTGCGCAGCCATTCGGGCCAAACAGAGGAAAGCAGCATTTAGGTTTCAGATTTGTTTGCCTGGTGTTGGAGCTTGGAGAGAAGCAGGAGAAAATGAGATTAAACTTTCCTGCTGTCCTCAGCTGCACAAGGACCAGGCATTCATCACTAGACAAAATACTATGTTCAAGAATACAATTTCCACTGTTATGTGACCTGAAGAAAATTTCAATAAACCACTCTCATTTTATATGATAATTCTTCATATATTTTTATGGACTATAAAGAGACAGAACTTTAGCACAGATTCCTGCTTTGGGTGTTTGCTGTTTACAAATCAGATTTTCTTTTGTTTCTGAGCATGCTGTTCCAGCAGAGAATCCTTTGTAAATCTCTAATTGCTCTGTAGGCCACACACTATCTGATCCTGGTGGTCTATAAAGAACAATAAAAGTAGACTTACAATAGCCTTCTTTAAATAATGCTTGGCACTTGACCATGAACATGCATGCATTCTGAGGTTTCCATTTATTAAAAATCTAGCACTTTTTATTGAGAAAACTAATGGTTCAAAATCACAATGAAATACCACTATTACAGCTGATCTTACCTAGAAAAATATGGCACTAAACGTAATGAGAATGAACTATTCTCTCTCCGTTTTGCATACACTGCTGACATCCATATGTGGTGTTACAAAAACTGTCTTTGGCCTTTTTAGAAAAATCTTAATGTGTATTTAAATGAAAACATAAGTGGGTTACAATCCTCTGAAGTACTTTATTCAGTTAACTCTTTTTCATTCCTCAGTAAAAAGATTTGAATTATTTTATATTGTTTTGCTCCCTGAAAATATCTAGTGTGATTACTATGATGATGCCATTTGTGTCACTCTGCGTACATTTATGTCATATTTTTCATTTATAACTCCATGTTTCAGATTTTTATGATTAAACCATTAGGAGTCCAGTCCTGTGAAAAAGACTTAGACCTGAGTACTGGAAAAAAACATATACATATGCTTAACTTGAGTGCTCAGCATTGTCCTTATAGTGAAGTTAAGCATGAATGCAATAATGTGACCTTCTCTGTTTTATTGGACTGGCTAACTGCAATGGGACAACTCGGTTCATGGAATTAAGGTTGGATGTATTATATAAGTCCAAAGCTGGAGTTTTCTCTGGGATGAAACTATAGGATTGAAAGTTCAAATGCAGCTGATCTAAAGAAAAAAATGGAAGCAAATAGTTTTCGCAGTTATGATGTTGCATAAATGAAAGATATGGGAATGGTGCTGTATTAGATACCTTTTTTAGTTTATGAAACAAACAAAAAAATTAAAATTAAATTTTAAAGGTCATTAGTCGTTTAAAGGCAGGGAAGTTTTAAGACCTTTTGTGAACATGCCAGATAACTCATATTTTTTTTCAACTGGTCATTTATACACAGATACACCCACAACCTAATTTTAAAAATAATATATTTCATAACTGCTCACAGATTATTCTGTATGTGCAGCAGCCAAATAGACATGAAATTCTGAAACTGATTTAATGGAGCAGTTGTAGTCTATTGGGGTTAAAAATCTCCTGTCTACAGGAATTTAAATATGCATTTAAATAATAGCCCATAGTAATTCAAAGAACCGCTATGCTGTACAGAAGAAATGGAATAGTTACTAATAGGAAGTCAGCTAAGTTATCATAAAGATATTTGAAAGGCCCCATGGCATGTGGGTTCATAGGTCGGGGAACAATGCCATGGAAAACCACAGCTCACTCCTACCTGGGCTGTCCACTTGGCTTGCAAAGAAGAGATTCAACAGCCAGATTTTTAGCCTTCTGCTCACATTCCTCTGTGGTTATTCATTCACACAATGAGTCCTATTAAAACCAAAGGGACTCCTTGGGAGAATAGCATTACTTGCCTGTGGGTAATGGGTTCTTGATTTGACTCCAAGAAAGCAAGATTTAGCAACATTGTGCTGCCCAGCTGTGTTAAAGTGTTTTGGCAAATTGACTTATAATCTTGGCAAATGAGACAAGCTGAAAGGCATTTACACTGCTTCCAAATTAGCACATGCTTGATCATCTCTGTTTACCAAAGAGACTGTCTTTAGTGGGGCAAATACACCAAACAGAAGGTTGTAGTCTTTGACAGCATTTGGGGATACAGTTTTTGTAGATTAATATTCTGTTTCCTCCTATTTTCTCCTTCCTGATGTATTACATGATTTAATGGCATCTACGAGCTTCTGTGAATTTCTGGTCTCATCCATTGAAGTCCTGAGCTTACTAATAAACAGTCATAAAAACATCTCCCTGATTACAAAGACACTAGTCACAACAGTTAAGTTATTTATAAGTTTAAACCCATGAAGAACTGTGCCTTTAGGATTAGTGTCTTAACTTAATTTTTTTTGTTGTTTGTTTAATATTTAAAATTGATTTAAGTAGTTTTTGTCATTATGATTGAATACAGGTGAAGAGAACCATTTTTGGATACTTATCTTCCTTTCATCTTTATTAAAGTTTTTCTTTTATTGAACTGGAAAAATATTAAACTTTTCACCTTAGACAGCAGGTTGAAGTATGACATTGTAATTGTAATCCAGGTGGGAAACACAAGAAGACGGATAAAAGAAAATGAACTGCAAAGGAACCCAAGCTGACGAGGTTGACAATGCTGTAATAGAACCTTCAACTTAGTTTCAAGCTGTTTGTTTTTGAAATGAACACAAATTTCCATTGTAACATTTTTCTGTATGAAAAACTATGGCAATACTTTGGTTTCTATGGTGATGTTTTTCTTTTTGTACATATTTATCCTCAAAAAGCAGAAAGCCCACCCCTTTTTCTCTCTTTTAACACTTAATAATTGAAGTCAAAACTGATTTATTTTTTATGTCAGGGTATCTTAAACACATTCTTCTATCAGTGAAAACTCCCACGGTATTACAGTAATTTACTGTAAGCAGTTTATTCCGAACTTTACTTCAAGAAAAAAAAAAATCCAGATTTGAAAACTTAAGGATGCCCTGTCTTTCCTCCTTCTGATTCAATTGACTCCAGGGGGTATCAGGGCTAAACTTTCAAATTATTTCAGGACACACTGCCCTACACACAATGCTTTTGGCTTCATTAATATGATATGCAAGAGATGCAGCATTTTTGGTTTTTTTGCCAGTGACCACAGAATACTTGGAAGAGCAAAATGTCTTATGAAAGTAAGCTTTTTGGAAACAGAAATTCTCTGTCTTCATCTGGCTTGCAACACTTCACATTTACACAGCAGCACTGTTATTTTTGACTCCTCCACAACAGAGCTGAAATTAGTAAATAAACTACGATGACCACTGTGTCAGTTTTTCTATGCCTCAAATCCATCCTTCACATTGTATTTTGCTAACATTTCTCAAGTGAAAAAAAGTTGGAAACTCAATCCAAAACAATTTTTCCATTTCCCAGTTCCCAAGCTGATGTGTTTTATTAGCAGAGCTTTGTATGTGATAGGAAAGATACCCTGGTGAAATATGTTGTCTAATTAGTTTTGAATCAAAAAGCACCAAGGATATGTGACATAATTAAATACACAAATGCTACTTGAACCTAAGTAGTTCTTACAGAAATTGAGGTAACATCTGAATGATACCTTCAGAAATGTATTGAGTGGTAATGACCAAGGTCTGGATGCTATATATAGCATCTGGTGTGGGTGGGTCCCCCTTAGGTGATTTAGTATGTGTCCTTAGCGTTTACAGCATTCTACATGATTCCCCATGTTTCCCAGCAAAACTGAGAAAAGGATCCTCTAAATCCATGGTGCCATAAACCAAGGCCGAGATGCTTGGCCAAAGTGTAGAAGAGACTGTGATTTGGGATAATGTCACCACGGTGACATTATGGTGATGAGTACGGTGTACAAATGCAGGCGTTTTATAACTTAATGGCTGTGAGTCATTACAGCATTACTCCCAATTCAATGGGCTTTGTAAGTGCAATGCACCCGGAGATGACTACCAGGAAAATAAGAATTAAAGAGGACTTAGGAAGAGTTGTTACACGTGAAAATCACAGGTACTTCTGTCACTTTCTGGCCAGCAGAGCTGAGCTGAGTAATGGCCAGGCCACCCCTATAAGGGCTGCTGAGGTCTCCTGCACACAGCACTGCACACACACAAAGGGTATGGTTAGCACAGCAGGTCCTCTGGCCACTGGCCTGTTTCAATACCTCTTGTCAACCCCTCCAGACCTCTGGAGACGGGAATTACATGTGGATGAGAAGAAAGCGGCGATGCAGCTGACATCTGCACTGCACTGATGGAACTGCTGCCTGCACAGAAGTGAAGGAGGATGAGATAGCTTTGCTTTTCTCCTCAGTCATCTTCTTCCAGGTGTAGGATGCTGAGGCAAACTCCTCTTTCTGAGAGACCTCTGTCAGGACCCTGTCTCTTTATGGAGCAGTTCCACTGAGACTGGTTTTCACCTTTTTTGGGGGATCAAATATTCTAATTGTTTGTTTGTGATTTCTTGAGACCAGAGTCTGCATACTGTTATGGATTTAGGAGTAAAACAACAAAAGCTGTTGAAAACATTGATCAATCACCAGATTTATACCAAGGTAAAAGGACAGCTAGACAGATAGAAGCACTTACATATATACACAGTTCCCACCCACATTGGTAGCAATATATTGGTGGACAATGAAGTATGGAATATCATTAAATATTGGACAGACCAAACACAGGATTAAATATATACATATATACATCTATGCATAAAAACTGTAGAATTTGTTTATGTGAAATGAGCAGCTGAGGTTTCTGTAGCAGTATCTAGGCTAAATTTTATAAAACTTTTTGAACTCTTCAATATTCTCAGTTTAACTCTCTCCATTCTTTGTTTTCATATAACCTAATAAAGACAATATTTTTGCTTTCTGGCAACATGGTTGCTAATGATACATACAGGTAGTTCAGTCTAGGCCTTGGGCATTTCTTCTGGATTTATTTATCTTCCATTGTAGAGCAGTGGTGGACTTTCATATGTGCACTAATAATGTTTACATTTCTAAAATGGAATGCAGACTTTCATTTGAGGTAAAAGATCACAAGGTCAAGAAAACCCATAGATTAGATCTTCTGCCTAAGTAGGCTGCAACCTAGTAATATTTTGGAAATCTTGATAGCTAATGTTAATACCCTCCCACAGAGCCAAAGGCCAAGGCCTTTTGAGGACCAGCATTTTTCTTAAAATTGCCTTCTGAAGTTTCTTTCAATAACCCACTCACATCAGTGAAACCACAACTAATATAACTAGCTGTTGGGAGTATGACCATATTCCAGGTTAGTGTTGCTGCCTCAGCCTGATCCTGACCTTGTAGAGAGGGATGCCATTCCACCAGCTGCCCACTCACACCTCCTGCCCACTGCTGATGGAAATGCATTGGTGACCATGAAACAGGAAATGTTATTAAACTCACTAGCAGTATAGGCAAGTCAAACACGTGGTGATTTTTAGTAGAACAAACTCACCTATGAACAGCTTGGAAATGAAGAAAGTGAAAGTCAACACCTTTGAAACTGGGCTGTTTGGGTAGTAATGTCCCTAAACAATTAAGTCTGAAAAGCTGCAGAAAATCTCTGGAGGTAGATTAACTCATGAGTTTTGAATTAATTGGTGGTTACATTTAATTCATTCAGATACGATGAGACTAAATTAGTAAAAATACTGGGGCTAATGTTCAAGTATTCTTTCCCAGGAAGACTTTTTGCACTGGATAAACATTGAGCATCATCTCCATATGTTCATGTAATTTCCAAGAGGTGTCCAAGTATATCTTGTTTTCCTCTCAGCTCTCATACTGTACTTTGGTATTGAAACTTGCAGGCCCTGTTCAACCTAGTTTACTTTTGTGCCTGTGCCTAAGTAAAGAACCTGAGTTTTACCTTCTCTGTTGGACTGTAGTGTCTGTAATAGTTTAAGACTATAAGAGAAGCAAAGTAAATGAAAGAGGTTGCATCTGTTATTAGAAAATCAAAGATAGTTAAAAGATATAGAAATAAACAACAACAACAAAAAAGCAACTACCAATGGAAAAATACATTTTAAAGATGAGAAGGAAAAGATTTGCCTAAATTATCAGCTGTTTGATTTGTATTTGGCTTTTTTTTTACCTGAAATAGTATTTCTATAGCTGGAAATGAAACAAATGTTTGTTTTGAGCAATATTATCCGCTTCATATTTTGAGAGCCTCATGGAAATGATAGTTCTTAGACTCTCACACCCTCCTTCTTCCCTTATGATTTACAGATAGACCACTTATCTCATGGTCAGCAGTGGCTACTCCCTAGTAATGAATTATTACAACACTCAAGAGAGAGTTTGCAAATTCCCCAACTGGCAAAACGCCCCTGTTGCTGGGCTTTGGGTAGGAATTTTTCTTTTTGCAGTGCTGAGAAAGGAAAACATTTCCTTTCCAGTGGTAAGTCTGCAAAACTACCTGCTCATTCCCCTGAACATCCCTGTGCCTCTTTGCAGAAAGATCCTTCTTTGTTTTGCACGGTGTTGTGTATTTTGTGTGGTCCCCTGGTATCCCTGAAATCTAAAATCATCTTTCTTTTGTACTGAAGGACATGTAAAGGGTACTGTGAGTGGATGTTTCAGCTGTGTAACTCTAGATCACAGAGGTGTCATCCAAATGTGCAGCCATTCACTGGCTAAACAGGAGAAAATGGCTCCTGTAAATGGTGAGTGAAATGGAGACTATTAACCTTCCTGGAACCAAGTCCATGGCTACAGAATGTGTGCAGCCTGATGGAGATGAAAAAGTCAGAAAGGATGCCTGAGAAAAATCAGTGGCATTTATTTAGTTGCAGTCATAAAGAAAATGGAGCCAAAATCAGTCACTGCAAATCCAGACAACTTCAGACTTGAGTTCTGATTCCAGCCAGTTTCTAAAAATAACATGAAAGCTGTGGTGAGAACTGATAAAAGCTTGGAAATACCAAACTACAGCTGGTCACCGGGCTTGATTCACTGCTGTATTAAAGCCCCTTTAAACATCTTTGGCAGGGCAAAGGGGCTTTAAAGTGAGTGTGAATTATATGGTTAAATACTTGCAGGTGATTTATTGTAGCATGTATTGCTGTATAGGGTTATGAAATATATATATTTTCTAGTCCTGTTTTCCTGAGTTGTGCAGGTCTAAGGAACTCATGTGTTTGCAGGATAGCTGCAGCTGGAACACACAGAATGAGGCATGTTGTGGGAGGCGCAAGCATAAAACAAAATCTCAAACTTCTCAGTATAGAAGTTTGCAATATATCAAATTATATTGATATTTACATGGAATTATTTGCATTAAGAATGAATTAAAAATGTTAGTAAGAAATTTAGACCTCATTCTACGTAGGTTCCTAAGTCTGGCAACAGTAATTGTACACTTCTATGTATAATTCAAGATATATACTCTTCAGAGAGCTCTTTTAAAAAGTTGGTGAAAGCCTAAATTTCCTTCTATAAATGTTATCTAATTAAATGATTTTGCCTTAGTTTTAACATGATTAGGTAAATTGCCTGGGCAATATTTTTCTCTGGGTTCCACCTAATCCACCTGAATCTCTTTTAAATAGCTATAATTGGTGATTTTCTAGATCAAGGGTTGTACTCAGATCAATGACAGTTACTTGTGTATATTGATTACTAACCATGCCTATGAAAATATCATTTGTTACTTCAGGAATGATAGTAGGAGGAACAAGCTAACTCCAAATTGAAAGGAGATCAATGTGTTGCATGTAGATAAAAAGAAGAATGTTACCGGAGAGAGCATCAATTTTTCATGGACTGTGCACAAAACACGAAGGAAAAAGGAATTCTGCAGGTCACACACACTTAATTACTGAGGTCTTGTATTATTTTATTCTAGCATTAGAGTGAACTAAGTTCATTTTTTTCGGTCACAGAGAAGCAGGAAATCCTCTAAGCCATGCTGTAATACATGAGGGCATAGCCATTAAAAGTGAAGATATGTGCTGTGGTATTACGCTCATACCCCGTGGTTTAGAAACAGAGACTGGTGTATCATGTTATAAAAAGTACTTCTAGGCAGATATCCTAAACCAGCCAGGGATGAGCAGCTTATGCACATAAACATCCTGGTTGTGTCCAGGCCTCCAGGAGAAGCTCACTTCTTCCCTTCTCCTCAGACATATGAAGTTGGAAGTAAAGTATTCATATTTAAAAAGTACACCTAATTTAAAAAGTGTAACATATTGGAATAATAATGACAAACATGCTTCCTTGCAAGCACATATTTCAGATTGTTTCTGACTGTTTCTTTTCCTCCTCTGAGGTGGATTGGCAGATCATGGCAGGTTAGTTTTTCTGCTGTAAAAGTGTAATAGAAGAAGGATTTAATCCACATGTCAGCAGCACTTTTTGCAGTCTAAGGAAGCATGAGTTATTCTTTAAGGGAAATGGATGTGAAGGACAAAGTACATGTTGTGCATAGCTGCTCTGCTGAAGTGCAGGGCAACCCAGGGGCAGGGGAAATGAGCTTGCCACGCAGAGGAGCTGCAGATGTCCTGGAGCCACAATGAAGGACCCTCAGTCCCTGCAGACTCAGTCTCAAGCCACCAGCTGGCTCTGGGCAGTCACAGGGAAAGTCCACTGCTTACTCTGTAGTGAAGGGGAGAGAATAAAGGAGTTATCTCATGTACCTGGAGAGTGATCTGATGGAAACTTCCCAAAGCCAAATTCCATAGTGTTTTGGAACTATGACTTTTTGGCTGTCTTAGTTGTCCTTTCTGGTACACAGATGGCAAACTCCCACAGGTTAGGCTATATTGCTAGACCCAGAGATGGTAATTCTTCCTTCTTTTGTGACACTAATAAAGGTACTAGTAAAGTCTACAGGGACTTAGCTCATTCCTGATAGTTATAATTCCCTGATGAACTCCAGACTTACCTACTGGGATCTTTAGGAAGTTACTCAAGTCTAAAGTAACATTATTTTTTTTGTGTGGTGCTCTAATCTTGAGGAAAAAACTGCAGATATTATAATCAGTGTGGAAGTCATGAACTGAGAGTCTAAGTTCTTACCCTGTTTCTAATTACTTTTGTGTCTGATGCTCTGACATTTCTGTAGCATTCTTTCACATTGTGTGGTTGTGAAATGTATGGAATACAGTGGCAAAAGATCTGCTTTCTTAAATTTGCATGAGTATTAAGTTATTTTCTCCCTCCAAAAAGGGAAGGGAAGGGAAGGGAAGGGAAGGGAAGGGAAG
>VXBQ01012790.1:914900-929252 GCA_013400175.1 Phainopepla nitens | reverse complement strand
GGGAAGGGAAAACTTTCCAGAGTGAATTTAGAAATATTGACTGTTGTCTGAGCTTAAGGAATAAGATAAAGGAGAAAATCTTTTACTGATTCCACATTATTGTTTTCTCCTCTGATTCTGTAACCCGACTTGTGGTATTTTAATTAATTTGTAAATTTGGCAAAGATAAGTGAAATTATAGGTGCTATTAAAATCAGAATAAATTGAATAGTTTTCAGTCATATAGTGTGAAGGATTTCCACTCTACAAGCTGACATAATCCTAAACAGCCTGTACCTCTTCTCAGATTTGCTTTTGACAGTGACAAAAGATATACAGAACAAAAATAAATACAGGTTTTCTATTTTATTAGCGAAGACCATCATGTAGACACAGAGTTTCCAGATTATTCACTACCACTTCAAATAAACAATCTTCCACAGTGTTACTTCCCTAAAATATTTTGGATGGATGTAACAAGTCAACTACATTTACCTACTGATAAAAAAACTTGAGAAGTTGAAAACTTGAATACTACTGTGGCTCAGAGAACTTCTAGCTAAAAGTAAACAAGCTAACTCCAATGTTAATCTTTTATTTGTTTTTAAAAATTGAAGAAAGTCATAGAAACAACTCACAAAGAGGAATTTGGCATCTGAGCAAAGCAAAGGAGTGAGATCCTCATCAGAAAAGAAAGAAGTGTCGATATTAGTCAGCTAAACTGGATTCATGCTGATTTATTTTTCTGCTGCTGTTGTTTTTCCTTTGCTTCCAAGCATTAGACAAATGCTATTTTTCTGTTTTGTTTCAAGCAAGTGGATTAAATGTAGACACTAGCTAGCTCGCTAAAGGAAAGATTGTCTCAGACAATTAGAAACCTTATTATATGGTTCAGATTTTAAATCAAAATTAGAAATAAGACTGTCACTCTATTGTATATGAACCACAGGGCAATTTTTACATGTACAAACACTGATTAGCATGTCACTTCAATTTGTTAATTTAATTAGGTTTTTTCCAGACATTTTAAATATTGTGTGAGCAGAAGTCCTGTATTTAAAGCTTGCATGTGAAGGTCATATGGGCAAATCATGTTTTGCCAGGTGGACTGTCTACAGTGCTCAGAGTCTTGATAAAAAACAGCTGCAATGGCCTGATACTGGTTGAGACTTAAAAATCAGACTGTGCAAACAAATATATCTTGGCCCTAGATACTTGCCACATCTGCCAACAATTAGTTATATATCAGGACTAGAAAGGGGTACGGAATAAACGAGATCTGATTTCAGAATAAGCAAATAAACAAGGAGCTCTGCATCATTATTCATCTGGTGGATGTTGAATAACATAAGTTGCAGGCTTAGGTTCACAGCTGTCAATCCTTGAGGTTTAGCTAAAAGTATTAGGTAACAGAAGATCTGATTGACAAATACTTTGCAGATGCTCTGGAGCACATTATCTCACCTGCTTGCTGACTCCAGAGTGCCACCCAAACACTCAGACAGGGTGCTCCTGGGAGACAGATGCTAGGGGCCAGCTGGCTGTGGGAGGAGAAAGAGCCACTTCTAAAGAACTTCTTATGGTGATTTTCAGAGATTGTACAAATGATGGTGACATTATTCCAGTAGTGTTGAAGATATCTGTCTTTTTAGAATTAGTTGAGAATCTAAAACAGATAAATACTAATATTTTGAAGCCTAAAGGAGTTTTTTAAACCAAGTGCTTTATGAGGATTGAAGGAGGGAGGGAAGATGAAAATCAGTGAAAATACTGAAGTTTCCTGTCTTGCAAAGTTAAGTTGCTGTGTAAAGAAACCATGAATCCTGTCCCTCATCTTGCAGGAATAATATTCCAAGTTTTTGAAGAGATTCCAAAATGTTTTGATCAGTTGCTTGAGAGCATGAAAATGAAACAATGTTGAGTTCATGTAATAAAGAAGAGTTTAATGACAATAAAATTGACAAATAATTGGTCCTGTTTGCTATTTAGACAAAGCAAGTCTTTCTGATATTGCATTTCACTTAAAAGATTGTATTCAACTAAAATCAAAGCAGGGAAGGAATTTTATTACCTGCATGTAATGTGAAATATGATATAATGACCTTCATTCAAACTCCAAATCATTAAAACTCTTTACTGGTGACCTGAGAGGACTTCAGACTCAGGTCAAACAGCAGCAAAATATGAATAAGACCTATAGTTTAATTGAATCAGTGATTCCATACCTTAATACACAAATGACATGAGAAAATCAGGAATGTGGAAAAATAAATTTTCACTCTAAAGTATTACATTTTATTTTGAATAATTCTTAAACTCAGCTGTGCTGGAGAAAACACAGGAAGACTGCACACTGTCAGGTCTCTCTGATTCCCCAGCTTTATCCTCTGTAGAGAATCCTCTGATAGTTGGCAACAAGCAGTAACCTGCTAACAAAAAAGAGTGAGCTACTGCTCCTTTGCACAATGCAATTCCTGTAGTGGACCAGGACCAGACTTCAGAGCAAATCAAGAGTAGATATTTTTCTGATGCCTGATCTGAATAGCATATGAAAAAAGGCATTTTTGTGTTTATGGAATGGGAATTAATGAGCATGACTTTCTCATCCCTAGATTGATAATTGTCATATAATCACATATTCCATTGAAATGAGCTTCAAGCTTGCAGACAGCAAACAGGCGGAGGTACATATAGGTGTATGTTATTTTCCTAAGAATTGGGGAAATCAATTTCTGTTCAGATTATCTATGAATTAAGCCTTAAAGGCACCTCAAAAATTATCTTCTGTCCCTTTTTACAGTGTGAGAGTCACTACAGAAGTTCATTATGACCCATTTAGGTTTTGTGGGATAACCAGGCTTAAGAGTTGCAGTCATTTTGCTTTCTCATGGATTAGAAAGTAGAATATGTCCTGGCCAATAATAATGCAGTGATGTCCAAAAGGAAAACTAAGAGCTTTCCTCAGAAACACAAATTTTAGAGAGGAGAATAAGATACCTCTCCTCCACAGCCTCAGATAGCTGTATTCAAATTCCAGAGCTCACAAGAAGATGAAATAGAATAAAACTTAAATTCTAATCATACTTTACATTGCCTTAAAAACTCGCATATATACAATGGAATATTTTGTCTGAGTTAATTAGAAACCACTCTTTTCATCTTATTAACTATGCTTAACCAAACCAGTTGAAAGTTGCTTAAAAATATGAAATAGGAAAGGAACTCATTAAAAAGTGAATTAGCATTTCACTGATTTGAGTTTAATATGATTGCATTTATACAGTACAGAAAAATTACCACTTTATTAGAAGTCATTTGTATACTTAACTGCTGTATGAATTCACCTTTGATGTAGTAGAATATTATTTGTATTAACTGTTAAATATTATAAGGCAATTAGTCTTGCTCTGTTCTGCTTCTAAATAGTGAGTTATTAGACGAACCTGATTTGATGCAAGTCTTATGATTTGTGGCCCAAAGATCTCTATTAATCTATTGGAATATGTCTCTGTAGTGACTTGTCTTTATTCCAGAGAAATTTTTACTTTAGGAAAAGTCTTATGAACTTGTTGCTGATATACAGGACCCTAAAGCCTAATTTTTCTCTCTCACCTGTCCAAGAATCTGGAATGTGTCTGCAAGAAAGCTGGCATGATATTTCTTCTGGGAAAAGTATTGTGGCTGAGTAACAGTGTGCATGTAAGCTGTCCCAACACCTGAATGCTCTACGGAAGTTATTTTCTTAATTTAGTGTCCTAAAATAAAATTACAGTAGGAAAAAGAATACTATAAATATATTTTTCATATATCTAGAGGATATGTGATCAGCTTTGTGTTCTAGTCCTCCCTGATTCTTGAAAATGTAGAAAAGTATTTCTAAACCACATTTCAAAGTCACCTCTTCTCTTGTTCAGGACTTTGAGTGGTATCAGAGCAAAGTGCACCAGACTAGTGTAAATGTCCCTTTTAAAATGAACCTAGACGTCTCCTTTCAGTCCTACCATATTTCATTTAAAGGTCACAGCATCTTTCGAAGGAAGGAAGGAAGGAAGGAAGGAAGGAAGGAAGGAAGGAAGGAAGGAAGGAAGGAAGGAAGGAAATAATAGAAAAAGTATATGAAAAGAGGCAGGGAGAGTGAAGAGGAAGAGGGAAGGAAGAAATGAAAAAGAACATTTCACAATACTTTTGCTCTTTGAGCTATTTGGGAAAAGTTGAAGAGATTCAGAAGATTCTCTTCTGGCATTGTAGGTCTAAAAATTCATATTATTATCAATAACCAAATGCACATTCAGAGATGTTGCATTCTTTTGTCTTTGAACAGTACTGCAGTCTCTTAAAAGGATAGTCTCTTCATGTCCATGGTTAAGGACTTTGGAAGGTGCTCTACAGTGAGTGCTGATTTTAAGTGAAGTTCATACAGAAGAGCTTGTTTCCTAAATAATCTTCCGAATGTCTGTTTCATTCTTAATTTACAAGGGATTGAAACACCAGAAGCTGATTTCCATGTTCATTCGCTTTTTGTTTCCCTTAGAATTTAATATAAATCTTGCCAGGATTCATTTGCACCCTATTAATTTTACCATATGTCTACTTTATAAGGAAATGTGATAGGGAATCCTAATTTATTCCCATAACTAATTAAAAAAATTGAGTTTTTAAAAGCTTTCAGTCCTCAGCAATGTTTATCCAATTTCAGAAAGACAATTTACATGGGAAAATCCCAGACTGTTACTTTTAATCTGAGCCAACATTTTTTCACTAAGACCTATCTTTTAAAAATGTAGAAGTATGATCAGTTGCAACTGCCATCATATTCTGCATTTCAACAAACTTTGGTGTTGTTTTAAGCAGTGCTTTTGTCTCAGTCCTGCAAGAAAAAAAGAAAGCATTAGGACTATTATCTAACTAGACAACAAGTCTATTGGTCTGTCTGGGTATATATGGCTCATGTCTCCAAGGGTTCCTTTTAGCTTTTTAAAAGAAGGTAAAAATCCTAAATTTCTGTTATCTTTTTTTTCTCAGTCTTGAAGCAGTTGATAAATTTGTGTATGCCTGTGTACATTAGTCAGCTATGGATGCATACTTGTATAAAATAATGGGTTCATTAAGGACAGCTGAATTGAAAAAGTATGCACACCTCATTTTTAAAACCCCCCTTCTCTACATGATTGTTGTAAATGAACTCACAGGATCTCTTGTGATCCTTAAGACCTCATTTTCTAGGGCTTGCAAACCTTTGTTTGTAGAATGAGACATTTGTTTCTGAGGGGGAAAGTAGAATCTCTCAGATAACTTTTCACATTCCTGGAGGAGACTGTAAGTATCAGGACGGACTTTTATCTTTGGATTTTGTGTTAGGATGGAGAACGCAAAGTAGCTTGCAAAGTAGATCACCAGTTGTGTTCACAGGGAACTGTGTTGTTTAAAAATGGCCTGCTGCCTTCTGCTGCAAGAGACCTTTGATGGAGAGAAGCTGTCATCTTTTCCCAGGCTGTTATGGAATCACAAAGGCTGTGGAGTTACTGTGCTCTCTATGGCAAGTTCAGACATGAAGTTTAACACAAGGCAAAAATTTCTGGAAATAATAAATGAGATGCATATATATAAATATATATATGTATGTATGTATGTATGTATACAGTAGACTCTAGAAATTTTGATAGTCATCAGTGGTGAGTATTCTGAGGATGAAGATAATTTAGTCAAAGGCATATTCCCTCAGTAGTGAGATATGCTGCAGAAGAAGCAAATGCTCGTGTCTTTATATGAGTTTCTCTCTTGGCACATTATCAAGCAGAATGAGAAAGAAAAATCTCTGTGGAAAGAATAAGAAGCTTGCAGCCCCCCTCCCAGCCCTTCTTCACTGCCCAAATCATTTTTTACTATTTAAATATGGAAAAGAGAAACTCTGAATACATTATAAAAGAAGGTGTTGAGAGAAGATTAATAAAATGTGTGTCATCTTTTGCATTCATGGCTTTTATTACAGAGGGATCTGCAAAGACTGTAGTGCCACTTCTGTCATCTTTTCCCGAGACATAAAATAGTAAGGAAGGCATAGATTAGAACTAAACATGTTTTGATTCTAGTCAGTGGCATGAAAATGTGTGTTGATGACGTAGCACTGCTTAGAGTGAATCTGTTACAGAGTTAGGTTTCCTGTTTGTCACTGGTTTAGTAATAATAGATGTATGTTAAACAGAAATAAGTCAAGGTCATTGTTTTGGAGCATCATTCAAATTCATCAGACTGCATCCATCTTACAATACCATCTCTGCTTTGTACTGAGACTTTTCTTTTTCAGATGACTTTTGTGAGAATTCTTTTGGTGTTGCAGCAGTATACTCCTGTATGATATTCAGAACCCCTAAATAGGGAAATTACAGTACCTGTCAAATTGATGTTCAAACACCGTTGTGCTTCTGTGGGATAGTTTTCATTTACTTTGTTAATTTTTGTTTCCAAAGGTAAAGTCATGTTTGTATCAAGTTGAGTTGAAGATATTTATTATCTCAGTATGTTGAGTAAAACAGCCATAGTATATAAAGACAGATTATTGGCTGAATATTTCGCAATCAATTTACAGTCTCAGAAGGAAACTTTTTTCTCTTTTCAATTCTTTGTAAAGCCATATGTAACAACCTTGTTTTCTGAAAAGCATATGCCAACAATTGCTAGCATGATAATCTATTATTAATGTAACTAAGCTCAAAACCAGGCACATGTTCAATTCTTTCTTCTGTTGTGGGCTGCTTTGTCTAGAACATGGACGGGGGCCGACTGCTGCATTTATGTACAACCAGCTCTCTGAAACTACCCCCTTGTCCTTGGAAGCCTCCTGGCTCTTTCTTCTTAGCTGGGCTGGAGGTAGAAATCTTTTTGGGCTGGTGCTTGGGCAGGGAATGACTGTATTTCATCAAGGTGTATATAAGAATTTGTGGATATTCTGAGTTCGTTGCTTACTCTCCTGGTTCTGAATTTGCTTTGCTTTTTCTGGACCTGTCAGCTCCTCCATTTTGGAATTGAGATGCCAGAGGTTTGATATTGCTCTTCAATCACATCAGAATGGAGTCATTTCATAGACATAGAGCTTTACTTCATAGACAGAGGCTATTTAATTCTGTTTAATTCTTCATTCTTCTAAACTACATTAATAAGACTTCATATTTGAAAATTATACAAAATTAAAAGATGTTGCAAGTAAATGTAAGGACAGAAAAATAATATAGGAGTTACAAAATTTGGTAAAATGCAGTAAAAATAAGTTCACATAGGTGAGACACAAAGCAGAAAAATACAAAGTAGCACATTATGAGATGAAGATAATATGAAATGGAGGCATTCATGAGGAAGATAATACTTGAATACCAAATGGTATTTTCAAGGACCTATTCTGAGATATTACACAATACTTGTTGAACTTACAGTACAATACAATGGAAAAAATTTCAAAGAATAGTTGTTTCAGTGAAACTGATTTTGATAGCAAAACATCCTGTTTGCTCTTTTGCACCTCCAGAATATCTTAAGACAAAGTCACTGTCTCTTTCAGGTATTTTATTCTATTCCAACTAAAACCTCAGAGTTTCCACAAAAGAGGAACTTTTTAGTACTCTACGTAAGAAAAGGAATAAAACGCATAATTGTTCTTCCTGCCAGCTTGTGTGGCTAATGCTCTTTTCAGAAGTTCTAACTGCTTTGTTTGCTTATGTAATGAAGGTTTTATCAAGGATTGCCTGAAAATAAAAGAGGTAGTTTACCACTTTCTAAAGTCCAGCCTGAAACAGGATTAACCAGACTGTTTTAAACTTAATATCTTTGTGTTCTGAATGTAACATGAAACATATGGCCGGCCCAGCATGATTCATCTATAGTCTATGTGTAGTATCCAGCAAACTTCAGAGGTGACTTTATCCTATGGATTTACCTTTTTTTTTTTTTCCCCAATCCTAACAGGTAAAATGGTCTGATTTTATTTTGCCAGATCTGATCTCATTTACAGCTGCAGTCAAATGAGATTTTTCCTCACAGAAGATAAAGTGCATACTTCCCTTCCATGTGATTCATTTGGGACTACAATGGAGAAGCAGAAATTGGGTAAGCAGTTTCAAATACAGAAGTCTATGAAAATAACTATCAAGATAAGCTCACTGAACTATCTGATTTTGAAAATAATTGTATTTGCATGAACTAGAGCTTAAGGATCATAGATATTAAGATGCAAGCAGGAATGAGTATGCCTGGAGACCATGATAAGCACCTAAACTTGTAGCTCTTGTAATCTTTGATTTTAGAGTACTTTCCCTGAAAGTGATACTTCATGGATGGGCATCAGAAGTTCTAACCAAAATGATTGTTTCTTCAACAAAATTCAGCTTATTTCTCCTCCTACAGGCCTTAATTCTGATTATATTCTTATGTGTCCTGTCAAGAATGCAGTGATTTGTGAAGGGTCTGTGGGTGCTGTGTACTCCAGTTTGAACATTCTCAGGGCAATACATTTTCTAGAGTATTAAATAGTTTGAAAAACTCTCTTGAAAAAAAAAAAGGATATGAATTAAACACTCAAACCCCCACATTTTCAACTGTTTGATTCTTCATCAGTAGAAGTGAAAATGTCTGTCACAGCTGTCATGACTCATGTACTCCTTTATTTTTAAAATGGTGTGTGACTTCTGACATTATGGCACTTCTGTGCTGCTATGTGTGGGTAGATAGAAAAGAAATTTATCCACCTTTACTGAGTTTTATCTGTTAACTTTTGATGAGACTTTTTTCTTTCCTCTTGCACTGTAAATGCACAGACAAATGAGAAATACTGACCGGTTTTCAGCTGTCCATAATCTTACAACATCATGAATCACAGCTGTTCCTAATGGGGCAGCTCCTGTGTGCACAGATATTCTTAGGAGGAGAGTGATGGAAGAGGGTGGGGCAAGTGTTTCTAATCCCCCAGGTTCAGGTTTTTCTCTCATTTCTGAAAGGCAGTGAAGAATGTGTTATATATGGAGCAGCTGGATACGTAACTTCTCTGGATACATCATGGGTTTAAATACAAAGGTGCTCTCTGCACATGGAAGAAAATACCTTGAAAAGCAACAAGTTCACAAAATGAGGTCTTCCTGACTGTATTGTGGAACCCACTTGTGTACATCAGCACAGCTATGAATGATGCACTTTAACAAATCAGACCTTCAGAAAGTGACTCAAAGGGAGTAATGATGCATGAATGGACCAGTGGTATGAACTTCTGTAGTTACCAAGTGGGTACACAGGAATGTGTTACCCTTAGATAATTTTATATGTCTACAACTTCATCTTTCATCTGAACTATTTGAGTATAAAGTCTCTGACCTCCATATTATTATCTGAAACTAAGATCAGAGCTGAGGTGCTGATTTCTAATAAATGCAGAATGATTTTGGTTTTGTTTTCTTTTCTCTTTCCTTGAATTGTAATATGAGGTCTTACTTTTCCTTCAGATGGGTCAATGAAAAGACAGGTGATCATTTCCCTGGACCAATAAATTACGTTATTTAGGGTCCAATTTAAAGCTAATTGAAAGGTCAATTTTTTTTTTTTCAATTAGTATAACTTCAATGACACTAGTGGATTGGTTCCTATTTTAAATGATAAAGGAGTGAAGCAAACAGATCTGTCAGAGGAAATAGGTTGGAATCATCTGGTTTTGTTGGTCACTTTCTCTATTCTGAGTCTTCTGTCTTCACTGACTTTTAAAGTTCAAGTAAGTTTTGAGAAGAAGGATCGATCCAGATCTTTCTTGCCAGGTTTCCACTACTTACATGGAATTAATTTGCATTAACACATACCAACACAGAAAAATATGTAAATTGGTAGTTGTTTAAGGGAACAAAGCATGAAGTTTATCACTAGGCTGCTTACAGGTGACCTCTGGAGGAGAGGAACAAGCAATTTAAGGAGGAGTACATGCAGTACAGTGATTATCTTACTGAATATAAAGCTTTTTACTACAACACATTATTCCTTTTTATTTAATTTTCAGTTTATTAAATGGCCTTAATTCCAGTAGAGGTGACTTCTTGCAGGCAAAATGGTGAAACTGTTGCATTTGGAGATGAAAATTCATGTTTTAGATTAGAAGAAAGAATCAATTCCATCAATACAAAAAAGCATAGTCATTGAATATGTTGATGTGTTCAAAAGAATCATGTCTTATACTTTTTTGAGGGAAGTCATTTGACATCCGTCTTAGAATCGTCTTTAAAATTTCTGTATTAAATTTTGTAATAAAATGAACATATTCAGATGAGAATAAATGGCCCATGCATGAAGATTTGTACACTGATAAACAACAGCCTAATTCCTCAATGAAAGAAAGTCAAAGTGTAATTGCTATGGGAAAGCAGCAATGATAAGAAAAACTGATGGAAGCTCAATTACTCCTTCCATTCTTGCAAAACTGGTCCTAGGTGTAAATATAAAACCATTGTCAATGTCAGTCCCAAATTACGTATCTGAAACAGTTTGTGATACCTATATGTTGGAATCTGAGTTGAGTTCCTAGCCAAAATAATCAGTAAAGCCTATTACATGCTCTATTTACTCTGCAACCTCATTTGGGGAGCTGAACTTTTCTCTTGAATCCATTGACTGCAATAGCAGATATCTATCAAGCTCACACAAGATCATCTTTCTGTGAAGACCACAATGCAATATCTTCATTGAGGCAAGGAATCCCACCCTGCTGTTAAAATTCAGAGAACACTTGTGACTTTTACCAGTCCTGAATGTCTCAAATAATCCAGGATGTTTCACAGAGCAGTAGATGCCTGCATGATGACAACTGAGTTAACTCTTTCCAAGGAAACACTTACATCAGTGGGAGAGGCTTTACAGAATTATACAGAAAAAAATTACAGTCATGTAAATGCAGCTTCAATTGAAAATCACAAAATACTTTTCACCTTGTTGTTTACAGATGGTTTTCAGGCTCACTCTAGGCTCAGGTGTACTTTGGACCTTCTGTTTTCATCACATGGTAATAGAGAGAATATTATTTCTCTGCCACTTATTAGTCACATTAACATGCCAGAAAATATTGATCAGGCTTTTAAAATTCCAAAATTTATAGACTGATAATATGATATAATACTTTCTATTACTGACATTTCTGCTTATTATTCAGAGCCTTCCCAACAATTCCACAAAACTAGGGCTGAAAGTTTACTGAACAACTAGTGTATGTGTTTTGTTTTGTATGACGATTGGCTTCATATTATGCTGTGTGAAATCTGCCACATCATACTAAGGGGATATGCTGAAAGTGGTATATATCTGAAGTCTTCCTTTTCATAGAAGAGCACTGTAGAAATCAATAATATACCCTTTAATGTTCCTAAAATTTTTAACCTGTGGTCCCTGGAGCTGACCTAGGTTCTTCTTTGCCAAGTAGAAGAATACAAAAATTCAGCTGGCCAGAAATTTCTGCCTCATTCATGTACAAATCCTGAAAGGATCCTTCCTTCTCTAAATACACCTGGTAAGTGGCCTCATGAAAAAGAGAAGAATCCATTCTTTTATTTCCTTCATTGCGAAAGAAAGAATTCCCTGAAGTGGCATTAAAACTGTATGCCACTTCAACCCTCATACAGAGTTCATGGACAAAACTGAAAGCTAGCTACAACTGCTAATAAAAAAAAAAACAAACAAACCAACCTGTACCTGAAATACCAAAACAACAACAAAAAAAGGCAAACTCTAAACTCTATCTATCTATAGGTATAGTTACAGCAAGTCAACATAAAATCATATCAAGCTGGATTTGGTATAGCATCTAGAGAGATTTTAAAAGATATTAAATCAGAAACGTTCCTAAAGGTTTTTTACTGTTTGTGTGGGTTCTCCATAAAATTACATGAAAGGTTAAAAAACAAAAATCCCCCCAAAAAACCCAAAAAATTGGCCAACCAACCAACTCCTAAACAACGCAAAAAACCAAAAGAAAAAAAAAACAAAACCAAAACCTTACCAAGCCAACGCAAAAAACCCAAGTTAAAAAGAAAAGGAAAATATGTAATTACAGCTGATTAAAAAAACCCTAATTCTTTGTATAAAGATGGATTTCAGAGGAAAATTAATTTGGGATTCAGAGGAAGAATTCATTTGGAGAAAAGAACTGGGGTTTTTTGATTTAAAGTTTACTAGGTTCTGTGAAATTTGTTTGCTTTCTCTTTTTCATACAGTGAAAAATATTGTCAGTGTTTCATTCTAGTGAAATATTCTAATGTTCATTCTAATTAGTATTGTTTTTCATTTAGGGCTATTTTTACACAAAATGTGTTATTCAGAAAAACCCCAGACCCAAATGGCAGTTTCTCACAAATAGATAACCTTCTCCAAACATCAAATGTGAATGTGCAGATGATAGTACCAAATAATAACAGATATCTACTTTTTTATGTTTTCATGGTACTTTTTAAACCAAGCATATGATATATGGATTACTTTTACCACTACTAACCTTGAAAAGGTATTCAGATGCTCCATCCTAGTGTATACTTATTTACTGATTTCAAAATTTGATAAAAATATTAAAAAATAGATCTAAATACTGAAGGCATAAAATAAAAATTTCATTTAATAAAATTTCTTATAATATGGCAATATTAAAAATATGGTAAAAATTTTAATCATGTATCTATCAAGTAGAGTCAGCCAAGTAAATCTCTAAAGTTATCACAAAGTAAGTTTAAAAGCCCCCATCTTATCACTTTCATGTGTTATCCTAAGATTTATCCTCGGAGTGCATTATAGATTCTGTTTTCTATTTATTTCCCAATTTTTAAGCACCAGAAGAATTAAAATTTTGTCTTCTCCCAAAGAATTATAGCTATCCTTTATTCCACATATTTTGTACTCTCAAATATTCTGTATTTTGATTGGATTGCCATTCTACTTTTGTCTGAAAGGTTATTGAGGCTGTCAACAGGAAAAGAACTAGAATTACCAGCCAATCAAATTACAGAATACTTAAAAGGTCAAAGTAGTACAGCACACTAACATAATTCACAGAATATATGAGGCATTAAAACCCTAATACCTCATTCTCGTAACAAAGGTTGTAATGAAAGCAAGAAATGGCACAACATGAATTCGTTCACGTGACTGCGATTATAACAAGAACCTGAAATGCAATAAACTTAACCCATTCTTGCTGCTAAGCTAAGAATGTACCTTAGCTTTGTTTCAAGCTATTGTGAAAATTACTTGGATGATGGACTTTAGGTAAGATACTGCGAAGTAAGTTTTGCTTATGCATCACCTCAAAGTAATTGTTAATCAGAATTTTTAATTTGTTGTCTATGACGTACACATAAAAAGCTCCAAACCAAATCAGAAATTATTACTGGTTGATGTTTTAAAGTTTGTTCATTTGTTTGTTTAGAAAGGAGTTTCTTGATATCACAGGTGGGGGAGCGTTATATATATTTCTATTTTTCAAGTATTAAACTCAAGTTGTGTTGTCTAATCAACTATTCCAAATAATAGTGATATAGAAATGCCACTCACAAATGTAGATATGACAGATTATTTGTAGAGTAAAAATCATGTGTTGCACAGTTTCACAGAAATGAGACTGGCTTTTATAGGAGTCGTTACTATCTGTGTCATTGCAGTTATTAGAATATGTAAAATCTTAACAAGTCTTTTTTCCGGATAGAACATTCCACATTAGATCACAAAACCTTTTAAGGCAAAGACAACTGCAATGACAAGCAGTCCAACCCCTAACTTTCCAGCATTTTTTTTTTGGGCGGGGGGATGGAGCGTAATGGTAAAAACATTTTCTATTTTACATTTCTTTGCTTCAATGATGTGTGTGGCATAACCCATTCTATCCAATCCTATCTACAGAGAGGAAATAAAAACAGATTTAACCTACAGACCTTTGGTTAACTTCTTCCTAAACTAAATATAAAATGTTACCTCATCTTGCTCAGATTAAAAGGGGAGAGGGGGAACTCCCCCCTTCACCACACGTTCCCTTATTGCGAATCTCTTCTATATAAAAAGAAGAGTCTGCATATAAAAGACAATCCAGAGACATCTTTGAAGGTTCTCTTTCAAAGCGTCTCTACTTCCCTGAGCGTCTGGGGATTTCTGTTATTAATTGAAGTTAATTTTCTAGGATATCAGTTTGCCATGCACGTGGGAAAGATTGATAGCCTCTCCGATTCTCAAGAGTGTTGGAAATGACACTGTTCCATCACCGGGTGTCTTCACTTTTATCATCACAAATCAAATTATAAACATCGGGGCAACCTTGCTGGAATCTGGCTTCGGGAGATTTCCATAAGATTAATTAGGCGGCCAAAGCAAAGATGGTAAAAT
>VXBQ01012790.1:826895-914840 GCA_013400175.1 Phainopepla nitens | reverse complement strand
GGGGGAGGATGAGGAAAGGGGGGAGAGAGGCACCATTCATTCCTTGTAGAATGGGAAGTCAATTCAACAATGGGTAATTAGCGTGGGCCATGGATTCTCAAAGGCACTGAGGACACTGGACTCTTTCTCTCACTCTGATGTTTAGTGCGGTATTGTGGACCCCTCATTTAATTAGTGCACTTTGATACCCACAGGAGCTTGAAGCTCCAGGGCATGCTAAACACAGACTGACACCAGCAAGCTTCTGCCTCCTTCCAGTCTAATTAGAGACACAATGAGCTGCAAAGACAATGTTTTACTCCAAGATTTCTTCTGCAGATACCTCTGGCAGGAAACAATCGTTTATTTTGTGTCTATATTGGTATTCAGATTAAATTGTTAGCATGCAAAAGATGAGCTAAGGGCACATATCTATTAAAAATGCTTAGCAGAGTTCAGAAATGATGGAAGCAATTTGTGGGGAAAAAAAATGTATTTCCCCTTTGGAATTTTTTTTTGTTCTCTTATCTAATTAGAAGTAAATGATTTGACTAAGAAAACCAAAATAGGCTGGACTCTAAAGCATCTCTTATGAAATGATTTTTCCCCCCTTTGCATTAATAGTTTCTACCTCTCAGAAAAGAGATTTTTACCTTAACTGTTTGCAAAAGTGAAAGGCAGGAAAAAAAGGGAAATAAAAAAAATGAGTACTTCTATTACGATTGTCTGTTGAAATGAACACCCACCTACTTTAACAGGACTTTGTACAGAGAAAATGTTACTCATATTTGCAGCTCTTTAGAGAAGAAACCCCAAAAAGTTTGTGGCAATGATTGTGTGTGTGTGTGTGTGTGTGTGCTGTGTGGGTATATAAAGTTACTTTTGATGGACAGTTCTATGCTTATTGGAAGAATATAAATATCCCAAGGGAAACTGCGTATTGAAAATTAGTCTCAGCATACACTAAACACTTGCATGTGCTGCTTAACAATAGATTGGAGAACCAGTACTTCTAAAAATTCAAATTCTTCTACATTTATAGTATCATAACTTTCCTCTTTCAGGTAATTAAAGAGAAACAGACCAACATGTATCAATGTGCTGATTCTCAGACTAGAAAGGTACTCTGCTGATTAAATTATGGTAATTTGGACAGTTACACAATTTAATAAATGGTTATAATGGGAGAAGGAATGGATGCGAAAACATAGGAAGAGAAAACAACAAAATTTCTGTTCAAGTTTTAGATCTATGAATCTAACTAATTGTGGACTGAGGAGCAGAGTGGGGAATAGTCTTGCCCTGTTTCCTGGTGTCAGGTGTAAGATCCTTCCTACAGCTTTTGTTTGTCCTTTGGTGACCCCTTGCAGGCTGCTTCCACTATCAGGGGATCACAGGAGGGTTACAGACATCCAGATACCCTCCTCTGCAACATCTGCTCCAGTGAAAAGAATCTTCACTTTCAGCCCCACAAGCTGAAACCCAAGATGCGCTAAGGGCACATATCTATTAAAATGTGCAGAGAATGGTGATGAACGGAGTAAAGTACAGCTGGTGGCTGGTTATCAGTGGTGTTCTCCAGGACTCTACTTTGAGGCCAGTCCTGTTTAAGAATTTTATCTATGACCTGGACACGGGGATCAAATGGATGCTCTGTCAGTTTGTAGATGTCACCAAGCTGGTGGGCGTGTTCATCTGCTGAAGGGCGAGAAGGCTCTGGAGGGATCTAGACTGATTGGACTGATGACATGAGGTCAGCTGGATGAGGGTCAGTAAGGCAAAGTACGAGGTTATGCACTTGGGTCAAAACAACCACATGCAGTGCTACAACCTGGGAGATGTGCAGCTGGAAATATGCCTGTTGGAAAAGGACCTGGGAGTGATGGTCAACAACCATCTGAACATGAGCCAGAGTGTGCCAAGGAGGCCAAGAAGATCAATGGCATTACAGATTGTGTCAGAAATTGTGTGTACAGCAGGACTAGGGAAATGGTTGTCGCTTTGTATTCAGCACTAGTGAGGCTGCACCTTGAATTTTGTGTTCAGTTTTGAGCAGCTCACTACAAGAAAGATTTTTTTAGCCTGAGTAATAGGAGGAGACCTTACCTCTCTCTACAACTCCCTCAGAGGGGGTTATAGCAATCTGGGGGTCAGTTCTCTTCTCCCAAGTAACAAGTGATAGGACGAGAAAATTGCCCCAAGTTGCACCAGGGAGATTTAGGTTGGATATTAGGAAAAAAAAATTTCACAGAAAGAGTTGTCAAGCGTTGGAAAAGACTGCCCAGGGAAGGGGTAGAGTCATCATCCCCAGGGGTATTTAAACATCACGTAGATGTGGCATTTAGGGACATAGTTTAGAGGTAGAGTTGGCAATATTAGGTTTGTGGTTGGACTTGTTGGTCTTAAAGGTCTTGTCCAAGCCAAACAATTCTATGATTCTATGATCTACATTTCATAAGGTCTAGCAGAAGGGAAAAGCAAGCTCCAGACCTGAAAATCCTTGTCCAAATTTGGAGAGACTTCTGAACAGAGATTTTTCCTCTGTTGGAACTCCCATCCCAAACTCAGAGGCTATGTCTGTATTAGTAAGCTAAATGTAAGAAACATAGTTGCTATAAACCAGATATAGATATGATTTTACCCATATATTTGATTAGTAAAACTTATAATGCTTGCTTTCTTGCAGAGATATTTAACCAAAATACCTCAAGCAAGTTTGTGGTGACATGATAATGAATGCTGACAAAAGTTGGAAACACATAAAAATAGAATACACAGAAGTATTCCAGTAAAACATGTAAATAATCTTGGCTTTATGGTAGTTCCTGCTGTAGTAGGTCCAGTTCACAGACTTAAACGATTGCCTCTTGTCACTCATGTCATTGTACACTTCCGACTTTTGCCACCTAGCACTTTCCCAAGCATCTCCAGACACTTCCATAGGACAAGCACAGGTCAGAGATTACCCCAAAAAGAGAGTATGAAAAACTTTGCAAAGTCATTTGGGTTTTGTTGGAGGACTCTAGCATGGAGAAGAAGCTAGGCATGTAGTAATCTCCAAAGACCCACTTGTTATAGTCCCACATAGGAAGGTGTGAAAATAAGTATCCTGTTCTGGACTAAAAACCTGCCAATGAGGGAGGCTGCAGAGAAGCATTCACATTATTTCATGATCTTTGAAATGAGAAAGGCACTCCCCAGGTAATCAGCGTGTCTTATGACTATGACATTCAGTGACCCCAGAGGAGATCCAGAAGCTATGTAGTGGAAATGGGATCAGGGGGCACAACCTGACCAAGGACCTCCAGCTGGGCCATGGTCCCTGCTGTTTTCTCTGTCTGACAGAGCAATGGAGACAATAAGACATGAGCTGTTCATTACAAGGATTGTGAAAAATTATTCCATTTCCTAGTGAGGGCTGCTGTCACTGTCATTTGACATTCCTTTTCTCAGATGGAAACAATCCAATAGGATCATTTTTGGGCAGAATTTAGATGTATGTTACTTTTCATTTAAAAGTTTTGTAACAGGAACATGTTAAAAAGTACCACCTGGATGGTGGTCCACCACTTTTGTGGGAGGCTGTAATCAATGATATAATCATATGAAAGTGTTAATTTTTCTTTGAAATATCATTTCAGTTTTCTTCTTTACTTGCAATCACTCTGGTACTCCTGGGCCTAGAGAACTTGCCATTGGGGTGTGACTGATGATATTCCAAGGCCTTCCCTGTGGGCACTAAGCTGTGCTGCTGCCAGCTGTCCAGCTAATAGTTCATTATCTCACCAAAGACCAGAGAAGGTGGGTCAAGAAAGACTCCGAAATGCGACACAGGTAGGAAAGAGCATATGAAATTCCCTTTCCACTGCACCCAGCATGAGGTGGGGTCGACAGCTGATGGTAGTAAATCCTTCTCAACTCCAGAATCACAACTATGGTCGTAGGGCTATTAGGCAACACCTAGATTTGGTTGGTTTGTTTTTATTTTTCTAATGAAATTTAATTTTACCACTCTGCTTTCCATCTTTGAACAGAGAAAGAAATAGTAATGACTATATGCAGTGGATATCTTCTAGTAATAATCCTCTACTACAGCTAGACTTTAAAAGCAGGATCTGTTCTCCCCAAGGCTACTTATTCCCTATCTGAAACATTAAAGTAACTGCTGAATAATTAGCCGTTGATACCTTGGAAATTAATGTTTAAAATGCAGAGGAAAAAAACCTGTACATTTTCTTCAAGAAAAAAATTCAAGCTCTAAGTTGAAAGTGCCTTATCCTTTCAAATATCCCCCATTTCCCAAGAAAACAAAAAAAGATTATATTATTACTATTTACTATATACCAAGCTTTTTGTCATTTTTGGTGCATTTCTGAAAGCTATAAGGCAATTAATTAGGCAAACTCTAGGATTTCAATGTGTTATTGTTCACATGCTGGATTTTTCTGACGTGATAACGTGCATGATATATAAAAATTATGAACAGGCAGAGGAGACTAGAAGTGAATGGAGCAACTGAGCAATAATTAGGTTTTAAATATTTAATATTGTTGAGAAATAATTAGGATTCAAAAGTGGACGTAGGTATCAGTCAACAATGAAACCCAAGAAGCTTTCTTAGGTGGATGTGGGCCTTCCAGCCATTCATTCCTGTGTAATTAAAGCTGTCATTCTAAATATACCTGTCTGAAAATAAATCAATGGAATCATGTCTTCCTGAGTATATACAGCTTCAGAGCTTTTGCTACTTCTTATTGGTTTGCACAGTCACAGGAAAATTAAAACAACATATATAGTCAGAATCTGTAAATAACCTCAAATTTCTGCTGCTGCTTCCTGGGAATAGACTAAATGATCATGTGGGGTCTGAAATGTGTAGCTGTGGTTGGAAACTGGAATTTCGTAAATTGGCCTTTTCACTAGAAAAAAATCTTCATATTGCTGTGTTCACTGTGTCTATTAGTAAAAGACAGCTCTGAGAACTCCAGCTCCTAAGCAGACCAATATCCCAGGAAAAGGGTGCTGGGTATTTCAATAACCTGCACTTGCCATAAGTAGCTGGAATTCTGGGAGGGAAAAGATCTTCTGTTCAGTTTGTCTGACCATGTGTCATTGAGAGGTGGTTCCTTGAAATATAGTTGTCCAATATGACTAAGTAGGCTATGGTCAGTAACTGATTCATTTTCAAGCTTTGATCAAAGATTACAGGGTCCAAAATCCAGGAACCCCGTAATTACATAAAAATGTTTAAAATAATCTTTGAAAAAAGACTGAGTGACTTGTACTACAGGGTTCCTACATTATTTTAGATATTAGTAAATGAATTTCCAAAGAGTAGTATCAGCAATAAGAATCAGAGAAATAAGAGGAAAAGGGTTTTATGCTCTCTTTGCTCCTTTCTTATTGTCTCCCTTATTTTCATTTGAGTATTTCCTCTGCTACCCCTCTATCTGTTCCTTTTGTTTAGAAATTCATCTCATTCCCTCTTGAATTCCATGATGCTTCTTGCTTCAGGGGCCCTTTATAGTAATTTATTCCATACACTTCTAATCCTTCTGTGTAAAATAGTTATGCCTTAGCATTTCTTTTCTTGTTCCCAGCTTTCTAATTTTTAGATCATGTCTTCTAACTTCTGTGGTGTTGCAAGTGTAAAGAGCCTGCTTGGATCAATTTTATCAGTCTTCATAATTTTTCAAACTTCAGTTCGGTTACATGAAGTCTCTTCCACTGAGAATATGCTCAACTTTCTCAGTCTTTCCTTATAACTTAAATCGTTGATATCTGGTATCATTTGTATAATTTCTCTTCACTGCTCCCCTGAAGAGCAATTAAATCTTTACAAAGATATAGAGGCCAGCACTGTATAAATTACTCAAGGTAAGGACCTGAAAGGAAAAAAATATTCTTAAATAAAAATAATTCTGATTCTCTTGATTTAGATGGGAGCTCCTCAAGCTTCACTGTTCAAATTCCAATTCAATTTGCTATATTTTTAATGTCATTTACATAATGGAATGAAAAATTATTTTAAATTATTTTCTCTGTATAACAGGCAAATTGAAATAGGAGGAATAGTTTTCTGCTACAAAGATGATATAACAAGAAAGAGGAAGGAAAAATTGGAAAACAAAGAGTTATGATTCAATTGCACTTGACTCTAAGGGCTCATATGCCCTTCCTACCCTTCTAGGGGGTCAAAGGCTCAAAAAAGTAGTTTTAGTAATGAAAATTAAGAAAGCCCCCCCAAATACAAAACCTTGGAAAAAGCACACTTCTGGAGCTTGATGTTCTCTGTACCTCATTCTTGTTGTCCAATGCATTTCAACTTAGGTGTAGAGAAAAATACTTGTGCTCAAGCCTATAATCACTGCACTGGCTCACATACCTTTCTCTTAGTAAGCGCGGATGATAGTTTTACGAGTAAGCACACTTTTTTCTTGTCTCTTTATCTGTGAGGCTTAGAACTGTCTCGCAGCCATACTTATTTTACTGCACTGAGGACATGTCATTTGTGCCAGGGGTCAAAACTTTTAGACAGCAGAGTGACACAGTTACATGTTTCTTATCTGTTGAATATAAATATAAATATCTCGCTTTAACTAACCACACATACTACAGTGCTGTCCTAAAATATGAGATACATTTCAAATATGCCCATTTACACATGTTTTCCTAAGTCAAAATTGTTTAAAACTTTCTCAAACACCTTTACTAATTACCATTTTCTACAAAATAAAATAAAATACTTATCTTTCAAGGCCCCTCATTGACCGACATGTCTTTAGGATACTGAAGGTTCTGGATGGCCTTAGAAGACTGCACTCAAAAATTCTGTGGTAGCATATACTCTTTACTGTTTTTTATGGTAGATATATATGACTGATTTTAAATGTCCTCCTCTTATGCCTGGGAAACGTTTCAGTACAAATAGTGAGACACTGACTAGCTAACAGTGCAGTACAGTGTATATTGCTGCTGCTCTGACACCTCAACTGGCTCTCTGAGAAATTTATTAAGAAATGCCCTGAAAAAGAAATAGCACTGGCATTGATGTCTTGCACCTTTGCCAAATATAGGATGTTTTCTATTCGCTTCAGTGTTGTGTTCTTACATCTCTGCCATCTAACAGGCCAGACTTTACCCTACAGTAAATCAGCTTATCTCCAGGAATGCAGAAAGGTGTTTGTCCTATACAACTGCTGGGGATATTTTCCTCTAGATTATTCATATATTGTCTAGACATTTAGGTACATAAATTACTCAACTGAGAGGGACAGGTGATCTGCCTTGTAGTAGAATCTGGGCCAGAATCTGTTGAGTTCTTTTATGAGAAGAAAGCATTGTGATGATCATCCCAGAGAGGCAAAATGCTATCTAAAAGAAGAGTTCTCCAGAGAAGAATGGAAAACTTGCAAAAAATTTCCTTGTAGTTCTCCATGTTTTTTTTCCTAAGTTAGTTCTTACTTTAAAGTAGGAGATATTCAGTAATAACTGTTTTCAGGAAACCAAGATCTTTTTGGTAGGATTATGTTGATACTATTTCTATATCAACCACAGCCTTCTTTCTTTTACACACAGTCCCATCTTCTTTTTTTCTGTGATAAGTAATCAAGCATCTTAATTAGTTGTAAAGCATCTATTACCCACTAAGTAAACATAGCTACAGTACAAAATTCCTCATTCCTCCCAGAAATCATTATTAGTTTGTCACCCTACACTGGCCACTCTGTCTCAGAATTATGCCAGCCAAGAATTTTTTCTCTTTTGTGCTACTGAGACCTACCATCAGAGAAAACATTCTTTTATGGCATATACTAAAGCTGTTCTGTTACAATAACTGTGAGTGTATTTCTGGCAGAAAAGTCAGGATAAGAAAGAGTACATGTAAAAATGTGTATTTTCCAATATGTCTCCATTTGCTGGGCTGCTCTTCCTTACTGTTGTCCACTCACCTTTCAGTGATTTGATGTGCTCTGCCAACCAAAGTTTGCCACTCACCAGAGTCTTGTTCATGGTGCACCATTTCTCTTGCCATCAGCTTTAACTCTGTCTCTTTACATACCTCACTTATCTTTTTCTTGGTCCTCTTCCTCTGTGTAGGATCTTCTCAGCTCTCTTCAACTGACCTCCTTGCTGCTTCTCATTTTCTGCATTTAAAATTAACCATGTTTCATTGGTAAAACTCTAACACTCATTCATCCTCTCAAGGATCTTTGCTTCTCTTCTCTGCTTCTCCACATTCAGCTTAAGATTCTTGATTGTTAAATATCCATTACATTTAGAGTCCTCTCTAAGTTCCTCAGTTTTCCCAGCTGTATGCAAGTCACATCTCCAGCGACAGATGGCAGACCTATTCTCACTTCAGAACATCCTCTGTTTCATACAAAAGTGAATGCTGATATAAACTGATGGACACTTCCTGCTAGAAAAATACAACAATTTTACAGGAAACCATATAAGTAAAAGAAAGCCATGTGAGTCTGGTGATGATAACAAATTTAGAGCAACAGACACAATATACAAAAAGAAAGACACATTGTCCATTTGCAGGTGAAACTCTTGTGAATGCACAGCCCAGTTTAAGAATGCCCAGACACAGAAAGAGCTTTTCCATGAAGCTTCACGATGAATGAAATAAGGAAGGTTTCAATTCTGTGCACTTACATGAGCAACTCAAAGCCAACTACACTTGCTATGAAATCCTGTTGAGAGGAAACTTTTGGAAATCATGACCAGGATCAAGAGGGGAAAATTAAATTATAAGACTTGTTAATATCTCCTCTTATTTTATTTATCTGAATTTTGAAATATCTAAAGTTGGACAAGCTTCTTTTTTTCCCCCTAGTGTCCTATGACATAAATCATCACTTCTAGGAACAGCTTTTCTAATATATGGCAATGCTAAGAAAAATTGTCAATTTTTATCCATTAGAAGCCTTTCTTTTGACTTACTTGGAAGAACTCATGGTATCATAGCAGTGTGTGAAGATGTGTTGTTAAGATACATGTGCAAATAGGAGGAATTTCTGGTTTCTTTTCACACTTATCTGCAATACAGAAACAGCTCTTTTATTACTGCTTCCAGAGGTGATATTCTCATATTTCCCATAGATTGGAATGCAGAGACTTTAACAGGGTTGGGCCTACTCAAACCTATGAAAATTTCTATTTGTTGAGATACTTAAACTTTATTGCTCTTTCCCTGTCCTTTACAGGATCAGCCAAGGAGGGAATATCTGTTCTGTGAAAATTTCCTTCCTCAACCTAAGACTTTTACATTGCCCTTAATCTAATATTTTTCTCCTATAACTGTTTTCTCTTATGACAAAAAAAAAAAAAATAGACCCGACATTACTTACAGTAATTCTATAAGGAATATATATTTTACCATTAAATTGTGCATAGTATTACCTTAGTATTTTCCTGCTGTATGTTTTCATTAGTTGGTTCTATGATATTCTTACCAAAAATCTAAAGAATTACTCTTGCCACTATTGAGAGGTGTTTCAGATCGGTACTGAATTGCATATGCTGATGACCCAGAGTTAATACAGCCTGTTAACGCTCCACAATGGAATTGCACTGAGGCCTCAGCAAGGATGAACCCAGTTGTGACATACAGCTGATGGTATGTGGTAATCCCTGCCCACCAAAGAAAGGCTTAGTAGAGGAGGAAAGAGAAGAAACATGACTTCCAGAATAAAAAAGCCATATTTTGCTATGTAAAATAGATGGTAACAGGGATGGTCAGTAAGTGTCAACATTCATATCCTCCCCTGGATTATTCACAGCTGTAATGAACAGCACAGATTTTAGTTCTCATCTTAGAAGTACCACTAGTAAATAGCCTAACTTCACTAAAAGCTCAACATTTATTCCCATTCTTGCCTTTGAATTTTTAAAGCAAATTTTAATCCATGGCAGTACTGTATTTCTAACCCTGTGGTTATCAAGTTTCTTTACTGAATCTTATCAGGCATTTTATCATAAGGCTTTTGAGAATCAAATGTCAATTCGCTTTACTTGTTCAGATTTTAATAAATTATTTAGAATTTGTAATAATTTTTATTACAATTTAGATTGTTTAATTACGTTGAAGGCAAAATGAACTGCCTTATAGCATTTTATTTGGTTAAGAATATATAATTGCTATTAATTATTTTTATTTATTGTGGCATATTACATCAAGGGAATGTCCTTTATCCCTTCAGAGCATTTCTCATTCTATGATACTTGCCTGGGACTAAATCATGAAACATTGTCAAAAGTAACTGGAATGTTGGTGAGAAGTAATATAAAATCTCAGAGAATGATGGTGTCAGACTTTTGGCCTGCCAACACCTAGGAAATAAACACAGTATACAAATAGAAGTAGAGTAATGTGGCAGATATTACTGGGATATCTGCAGCCTTATAAATACAATCTTGTGTATGCTGCTATGACAAAACATCTTACTCAAAGAAATTTATGTTACTAAAGATGCTCCTGAGCAATGAAGATTTTGACATGAAAAATAAGAACTATAAAACCTTGTGGAAAATAATTTGCTTTATGTACTATTTATTGTTAGAGTAATTTCTCCCCTATGCAACTTGTCCAACAAGAGCACCCTGGAGTATTTAAACAACATATTTGGTCATGAGGGCTGTTTTTATTTTTATTCTTTTGAATGAATATGCTGTGCCTCTTTTTCTGCTGTCAGAGGATGGAGTTAATCTCAGATCCAAACAGTCAAGAGAAATGCTAGAGTCTTTAAGTTCAAATAATTAAGATTCCTGAAAGAGAGAAATATAAACATTACACTTTCAAGGTGAAAGGGTTTATATACACAGTAGTCATCCATTCTATCTTCCTATAAATTACAATTACTGGCACTCCTGGTAGACAGAAAGATGGACTGGGCTGACTTTTTTTAACTTTTGTTGATTTTTTTTTCATTTTCTTTCTGCCTTCTCTCTCTTTCTTCTCAATTCTTTTTTTTCTTTCACTCTTTCTTCCTTACTTATCTCCTTTTCACTCCTCTCTGGCTCTTTCTCACTATTGCTCTCCTTTCTTTTCTTTTTCTCCTTCACACAAAGTGTATTTCAGGTATAATGCAGTTCTTATTTTCCCTATCGAAAATACTAAAAACCACCGAAACTCTCTTAAAGAAATTTTGGGAAAAGGCCTTTATCACTGTGTCTTAAGAGCTAGAATTTACAGTGAAATCTCCTTCCACCTCCCCCATATTTGTATTATTATATCAAAGTAACTTAATGGGTAACAAGAACTAAATTTTGATTTGAGAATTTTTTTTATTTACATTATATGCTATTTATATCAGTTTTTAATTAGGTTGGAAAAGATTTCCTATATCATTGAGTCCAAATTACAATAATGCTTGGTCGTTGTGCACATATGTGTCACAAAATCCATGTTCTCATAAGATTCTGCTCTAAAAAGACAAGAATAGTGTAAGAAGTGTAAGAATCATCATACTTATTTCACTAAAAATAAGGTCCTTGGATACATTTAACTACTTACCAAAGTCAAGTCAAGTCAAGTCATGTAAGCACTGATCTCAGGTTTCTGCTCTTGGTTATGGTTAGTATGTTAGCAGCCTTTCCCTCACTTGTCCCTGGATTTTGATGGAGGGTGAAACCAATCAGTTGCTGACAAAGCAGAGTCCAGACCTGCTGTGAAGAGCCCTGAACCATGATTCCCTACATAATGCTGCATCATAACCATAGCACACACCAAGGAATCATTAACGAAATTTAACTCTCTGTGTCCGAACAACTTTGCTGTTGGACAGGTTTGAGGTCTGGCTGACAAATACACTTCTTTATCATGACAAATAAGTTTTCCAAGACAAAACAGGAAGCTATTTTAAGTTGGTTTATGCTCTTGATCGGACACCAAAGGTCCTTCATCTCTTCTTGATAAGTATACTCCACACACAAAATACTGAGACACAAGTAGTTTACTGCAAGACCTTCATATCTCAACATATGGCTTAGAATAAGGGATTGTGTTCTCACCAGGATGTTTATCCATATTTGGCTCTTTTGATTTGAAAGACTTTGCAGTTCTTGAATTGATCAAATTGCACCAGAACCAGGGACTGTAGGACTCTTGGAGTGTGAAATACCCTCTGGTATTGTAGAGACCCTGAATCCAGAAAGAGCTAAGCAGAGAAATTGCACTTGACCCAGAGCCACAAAACCCTACTGAAACTCTCTCTTATGGACAAAGTAGAAAGCTGCAAATAAGCAAGCCGGGGATTCAAGCTGGAGATTCAATTGCTTTTATTAATATATATTGTGATCCAGAATTAAAGCACAACCGCCCAGTGTAGGTTTAATCCAGGAGTTCCAGGGTCTGCTGTCTTGGATAATCTGCGAAATTTTGAAACTGTCTCTGTGAAACTGCATCCCATTTACAAAAATGACCAAAGGTTCACAGGCATTTGGCACACACTGATTTTTAGGTAAAAGAGGATTGCTCTGAATAAAACAGAAGGGAAAACCTTACATCAACTTGGGGAACAATCACCTGTCATCTTAGAACAGGGCATATAATAGATAATCTGCTTCAAGTCCTCTGTCACTTCCTCTGAATTTAAATTCAAAGGTAAAATATAACAACGTGATTCCTTTTTGCTGCATAAAGACTTCTTTTTACTCATAACAAAAATAAGAAAAGATGGCTATTACATGCAGCACTTTGGCAATTTTAATCTACACTTTCCATTTTCCCTTCCACATCTAGAGGGCTATTGTATGTCCAGTGGTTTCAATGTATATACTACTGAACTTATAAAGAAAGAAACATATATCGTGCCAAAATCATTTAGTTTTTTATTACAACTTTTTCCTTCCAATTTTCTACTTATAATGAGTGCATAAAAGACCCCTTTTCACCCTATTGTTTTTAGTCTAAAAGCCACTTTATTCTTAATAAAAGGAATAATAAGTGCCAGTTGTAAAATACTCTGTCAATCACTCCAGCACTTACAATTGTGTAACACCTTTCTTTAGGACCTCTTAGAGTGCTTTAGAAAAGATAAAAACAAATAAAATAAAATTACAATTACATTTAAATGCAGAATTAGACTATCAGTTTTAGATCACCTGAATTTTGTTACTAAAGGTTGAAAAGAGACAATGTGCCTCTGAACACCCTGCAAGTAGCGGAAAGCTGCAGTAGCCTTGTCCATGCTGATCTTTGAATGAGCTATTTCACAAGACCCTCATTAAAAGCAGTCTGAATTCTAACAGAAAACATCTTCTTTTGCCCTGATTCCTCATAGCTGATACTCTTCATCATACATTATTTCCATTTTCCTGTTTTTCTGCTGCATATTGTTTCCTCTGTGTGCACTGGTCATGGTGGGAGAATTATTTCTTGAGACAAAAGATAAAATTTGGATTCCTCAATAAATCCTAGATTCAGGTTAATTGGAAAGGGCGAAGAGTGAAAACTAGATGTGATGAAAGCTCAGTATGCTAGGACTAATGCTTAGCTTGTGTATGTGGATATTTAATTTAGGTTTTGAGAGTAATGTAATTTATAAACTCAGGACAACAAAAACGTGAGTCAGAATAGACAATATTCAGTGATAGAAAATGCTGGCTCTCCTTTCAGTCACTAGTTAAATATGTTTGAGACACTTAAATTAGATATCTACAGGACATGTTCCCATGTCTTTTTAAAAGAAGCAGTGCAGCTGTGGGTCCTCAGAAAGGCATGTCAGTAGTTCATCATTCAGTTACCCTTTTTTGCAGTTATTTTTGGTAGCAGAGGTCTCATTACAAGATCATAATCCAAGGGTTTATGAAACTACTTGTTAAAGGTAATGGGAATGTGACAAAGGTACTGCACTTTTTTGTTTTATTTTGTTTTTTACTACCAGACAAATCAGCTCCTCGAGATATGCTGCTTTCTTCTCTAAGGGCCCCTTCAGATTAAAAAGAAACTACAATCATCTTAATTTAATTGTAAGAAACCTGGTGAAACAGATTATATCCATTTTCTTTCTCATGCCTTAAAGTTCAGCAAGTCTGGGGGGAATTTTTCAGTGCTTTTTCAATGAAATACATAAACCACTGATGAAGGCTATTAAGACTCCTGCACTGTTGGAATGTAAGGAAGCCATCTAATCAAATCCCATGAGCAAGGCCATGCAATGTCTGTAGTATGGTTGATCATCTGCATTAACCATAAATAAATAGGGAGATGCTGATAAGAACTGACAGTATTTGAAGAAGGAGTAAATGAAACTGATCCCAACCTATACCCAACAAAAAATTAAACAGAGAGTAGAGTCTAGCTGACTTGGGCCTCATGCTATCTGAGATGTCCTAGGACTTCCTTTCTGACCTCTACTCTTTGAAAAGGCACAGGTATTCCATAGGTTCTGTGGAGAATTTTTTAGCCCAAAGAAAAATCTCAAGGCACCTTAAAAAGAAGTTGATCCATATACTTAGGCAATGGAATGGTTCTATTGCCTCATGGGAGTTTCCAGTTGTAGATATCTAATTTAAAAGTTCTGTTTAGGTATTTTCATGCCACCTTGGGCGTTAAGTTCCGCTGCATAAGCAGAGATGACTAGCACCATTTGAAGATCCTTTGGCTGTCTGCAACATCTAGAGGAGGCTGATATGTGTGATGTGGTGGATGGATATCCTTCTGAAGCTAGCTGGCACAGATTGGGTATGTTTGGCATTTTCAGACAACACTTAGAGGTAGATATGTCAACAATTGAAAAAGATTACTATATCTCTGAAGAGTATGACAGCAACCTAGGAAACTAAGTTCCATGCTCTAGGCACTGGATGCTGATTTATGTGCCCTAATCTAAAAAACAAAACCAAAAACTTCTTGTAGCAAAGACATACTATCAGGGCAAGGGCAGTGTGTGGGAGGGACAGCCACACATGGTTTTCTGAGCCCCATGATGTGAGCCTGCTATGTGACTGGTAGGGCTTCCTCCAACAGCTTCTCCTCTCCTCAGCTGCACAATTTCGTTCCCACACCACAACCTCTGCTATGCCAGCAAAACCAGCTGTGGGCCTCTGAAGTAAATCAGAAGGGGATCTGATGCATTTCTGGTGGGTCATTTTTTACTGAGTCCAGGTCCCTGACTGTGTTCACCATGCAGCTGTACAAACAGTGGTGCCAGCACAGGGAAGGGGAGGAGGGAGAGAATGACTTGTGGCCTGCAGGAACCAAGCCTAAGTAGGCTGAAGCAGATCTGCCAGTGCATGGGTAACCACAGCCTCCATGGCTCTCTGATCACACCCCTGCTCTGAATGTTTTTCTTTTGAAACTTTCCTTTTCCCTGTTTACCTACTGAGACAGATCAGTCACTTGGCACCTGTGTTTGCTTCCTGTATTTCTACTTTTGTTTTTCCTCATGGTCAGTGACTGAGCTGTACTGTCACTTTGGCAGCAATAAAAAATTGTCATTGAAATTTCTCCAAAAAAACCCAGTTGATGCTCTCAGTTTGGCATAGTCGGGGGTTGGTTTTGTTTTTGCCATCTTTCCTTTCTTTCAGACAGTTGGTGTTTAAGATAGCCATTGCATGTGGAATGAACACTGTCCCCATTGTAAGATTCCAGCTTAGCAATGAAATCAACATATCTTCCATGTAAATGGGCTCATTATGCCATCAGTTCATTTCCATTATTTCCTTTGGCTTTAAAAGAGACTAATTGTCCATAGAGCCACAGTCAGCCTGTATGAGGATGCAAATAAATTTATGACTCACTGCAGTGAAGCTCTTGAAAACATATGCAGGACTCTCAGAGCAGTAATCAATGTGATTTAAACACATGCTTAAAAGAAAACCCCCACTTAATTCCTTTGTAAATAGGTCATTAGTGAAAAACACTAATACCTGCTGTATATTCAGCATTAGTGCATCAAAATTTTAACAGTTTCAGATCCAGTCTTTGCTGGGTTAAAAGCTTAGTGGACTGCTGGGCCCAGAGGGTGGTGGTGAAAGGTGTTGCATCCAGTAGGCAGCTAGTCACTGGTGGTGTCCCCCAGGGATCAGTCCTGTTTAATATCCTTAGTGATGAGGGGATTGAGTCCACCATCAGCAAAATTGCAGATGACAGCAAGCTGGGTGTGAGTGTTGATCTGTTTGAGGGTAGGAGGGCTCTGCAGAGGGATCTGGACTGGCTGGATCAATGGGCCAAATTCAACCAAATGAAGTTTAACAAGATCAAGTGCTGGGTCCTACACTTTGGTCACAACAACCCCCTCCAGTGCTAGAGGCTGGGGACAGACCGGCTGGACAGTGGCCAGGCAGAAAATGCCCTGAGGGTGCTGACTGACAGCAGACTGAACATGAGTCAGTGTGTATGTGCCCAGGTGGCCAAGAAGGTCAACGGCATCCTGGGTTGGATCAGAAATTGTGTGGCCAGCAGGACCAGGGAAGTGATTCTTCCTCTGTGCTTGGCACTGGTGAGGCTGCACCTGGAGTGCTGTGTTCAGCTCTGGGCCCCTCAGTTTAGGAGGGATGTTGAGATGTTGAAGTGTGTCCAGAGCAGGGCAGTAAGGCTGGGGAAGGGTCTGGAACACAAGTCCTGTGAGGAACAGCTGAGGGAGCTGGCGTTGTTCATCCTGGAGAAGAGGAGGCTCAGGGGAGACCTTATTGCTGTCTACAGCCTCCTGAACGGAGGGGGTAGCCAGGTGGGGGTCAGGAAACCAGTTACAGGACAAGAGGACACAGTCTTAAGCTGTGCCAGGAGAAGTTCAGGCTGGACATCAGGAAAAAAATTCTTCATAGAGTGATTGGATATAGAAATTGGCTGCCCAGGAAGGTGATGGAGTTACCGTCCCTAGATGATTTTAAAAAAGACTGGATGTGTCACTCAGTGCCATGGTTTAGTTGATAAAATGGCGTTAGGTCAGAGTTTGGACTTGATATCAAAATTCTTTTCCAGCCTAGTAAATTCTGTGATTTTTTTCATAGAAAACATGGTATCAAAACTTGACTCAAAATTTAGTAAACTATTGTAGATTTTGAGGAAAAAAAAATCCCAGACAAACGTTTTCTATTTTTAAAGTGGGAGAATAAAAAGCTCAACAAAACCTTTAACCAGACAAAGCTTGAAAAACCACTCTTTGAGAAAAGTTCATTAAGATTCCAACATTTCTTTAAATTAATATTTACTATTCCAAAAAATACTTTAGAGTTGTCTATGAACACATCTTAAAAGTATTCAGTGTACAAGCTAATAGTCCACTAGTGTTTAAATAGCAAATGTATCTATGTACAACAATCTTCAAGTTTAACTCTGTATGAAACAAAAAAGTTAAAAGCTTATGAGAAAAGCCAGCCAGTGCAGAAGATAAGTATTAACTTGAAGAAAAAAAGAAATAAAATACATAAATTATACGGATATAAAACATTCAAAACTCAAATTCAACACGTAGGATACTTATTATAAAAAAGGGCCAGCTTTAAAGATGCATATCCACTATTTTTAACACAGAGAAGTAAAAGATTATTTTCTTTAAAAAAATACTATATTATATTTGTAATTCTATACAACTTCACAGTATTAAGTAAAATTTTTAAAACTTAAAACATGCCATTTTTATTGATGGTCTATTTTAAAGCCACCAAATATTTTTATGTCAATTACTAAAACAAGGTTTAACGCTGTCAAAAAGCATTACTGCTAAAAACAGTCATCTTCTCAGTGTTTTCATCTGCAAAGCATTACAGTTTATAAAACAATTTTAACTTGGAATACGTAAGTCTCTGAACGAAGGCTTCCATATGTTAAAAATTTTATTTGTGTGTTTGATTTTAAATTGCTTTGAAAAAACAGACAGTTGAGGTTTGTAGAATGGAATCTTTCTTTTAGGAAATAAATGTCTCAAAAGCACAGGGCACCAGCAGTAAAAACATTCTTACCACAAATCAGAAACACATTGAGAAGTGTTTGTCGAGTACACCTTCTGAAACCAGAATTTGTTTCTATTTGCCGGAAAATTGAAAAATCTGTTGTATCTTGGCATGCTTGTTTGGCCCCATCCCAGGCTGTTCATGCAGTAGTGGCGTTATTGTGCAATAAGGCTTTCAGGACTTATAAAGCTTTCAAAGTTCCTCTTCCATTTAATTTCTAAAATGCCGTATGTTTCGCCATGGCCTGCTTAGAACCTAATGACACTTGTTGCTTTATGAAGTGAAAGGCAAAAGTATGTATTCCACGATATTTTATTTTAATAAAATACATGGTGTTTTTAAGAAAAAAAGACAATTAATCAGTATCTTAGCTTCTGCATGGCACTTAGCCAGAAGCCACCAAGCAGACACTTGAAGTTTAGAGACTGTTTTTGCAAGGCTAATTTAAGGTGAACTTAGATGGATTCAAGATTTATAAGCACTACAAAGTCTTGACTGGAGCAAAGTTCAACTAAGTAATCCACAGCTTACTCTGCAGATGAAGTGCTGCAGCTGAAACTTCCCTGTGATTTAGTCTACACTCAATGAAAATTTTCAAAACAGGCAGAAGGAGCGAGTTTCACTGTTTCACTTCAAAGGTCTCCTAACAACTGAGAGGATTAAACTCTTTTAACCAGTTAAGAAGGTTAGATGATTTTGAGTGAGTAGCTTTACATTAATCAATAATTCTAAGTTGAAAGTTTAAAGATATCATAAGCATATATGTCCTTTAACTCCTTCAGGGCTGCAGAGCAAAAATGCACCTGTTTTGCAACCACATCCAAACTGCTAAATACGTGACAGCTGTTTTTAAATTGCTCTACTGAATTGAAGTTATTGGTAAGAAGATTAATCAAATTGCTTTACTGAAACATTTAATAAAATTAAGAACCTTTACACCACTTCTAAGAGTCTTCCTTCTTTTCCTGCTAAATAAATATATAATGCCTGTTTAAAATCATTCTAATGTGAGCTGTTCAGACTTTGATGTTAGCAGCTTTTACCTCTATCATGCTAACGCCATATGTATATTTTATCAAATTAGAAATAAGTTTCAAATGCTCAGTTCCAGTGACAAAGGTACTGCTAAAGTAAAAAAAGCTGAGGATTGTCAAACTGAAATGAAAAAGGTACATTCAGGAAATGGCTATAAATTTCTTCTTTTTATGGGGAAGACGGGAAATTATACATGATAATAGTAAAAGAACTATCCTTTATCATATCAAGTGATTCTTCTTAAGTTCTTTTTGCTCACGTTTACTATTATTAGTGCCGTCAGAGAGCCTGGTTAATAAAGAATTACTTCTGCATTATATGATTGTACCTGAAATCTTTTGCAAAGAAGTCAGGATAACATATGTGCTGTGAATTCTGAAAGAATGGGTGACAATTTATTGTGAGTTTTATACAGCCTATTTTAGCATTAGTCCACAGAACTACCCTAAAATAATTTTTAAAAAACTCTCAAAAGACAGAGAGGGAATGAAGATGTGAAGAAAAGGCCATATAGGATCGAAAATCCCATTAGTATTATTATTAACAATAAAAACAACCATCACATATGTAATGCCTAGGAGTCATAATACTTTTTGAATAAAATATCAGAGACAATTGGGAAAAGTAATTACAATTTTGATTGATAGAAGGACCACCCATATCTTCTGTCTACTCAGCAAGGTATAATACGAATGGACTTAATTTCTCACATTAAAAGTTGAAGGAGTGGGAAATGAGTCAAATCTGTTATTGTGGATTTTAGAAATGACTGAAAACAGGAAACATTTTCTCTTGGAATGTCTTAGACACAACCACATCCTGCTTCAAGAACATCACCAGCTTTCTTTGTAACCTTAAATACATGAAATATAGCAAAATAGATCTAAAAAAAGCCTCTCTTAAAAAAATCAGAACACTAAAAAATATCCGATAGAATATATCATAAGCTCTTCTTTCCTAGCCAGCAGAAAAGAATGGAAAGATGTTGATTTTTTTGTTTTCTTTGTACATATAAACTTTCAAACTGACAATCTTATTGGTGTGCATTACTGAAAAGCGAATAGGTATTTGACTCAGAACTATGATCACATACTATGATCACATAGTAATTAATATAAGACCTAGGAAGATCATATTGTCAATCGAAATTGTTCTTTTTTTAAGAGCTCGAAGTTACTCTTTAGCTTCTATACAAATTACATATCAGGACGTTGAAAACGAGTTTTCATTTTCCTAATCAAAGTAAGTGGTTTTGCACTGTGACATGGCTCCAGAAGCATGATCAGACCTGCATATTTGTAAGAGCTTTGATAGCAATTGCATAAAGCATGTTTCCAAGTATTCAAAATACCTTTTTGCAATTAGACTTAGTGAAGTCCCGCTCTGTTTTATTTGTTCCCTTGCTTGCTCTGTGAATGTTGCATTTTTAACTACTCTGTGTTCCTACTTAAGCATTCTATGGTGCCTTTGTGGATTCTGCCCTTAATTTTTCATTGCTCCCAAATTTTACAAAATTTACCGAAGCATTGTTGAAATAAACATATTGAGAGACACAATAGGCTGCAGCCTAAGTATTATAGGCAGTAGTATTATTGTATTATTAGACAGTAGCCCTGAGTGATTTCAATAGAACTGATAGGATTCAGTGTGATTAGGGAGATTTTTGCCTGGTCTGATGCTTTGCAGAAGTGTCAGTTTTTCATCTTGAAGTGTACCTAGCATGCACTGAAGCTTAAGAGTATGTTCCTTGTATCTGTCTTTTGGGGAATACATATCACCCTGGAGAAATTACTAATATTTTAAATATTTTGATAATTAGATATGTCTCATTCCAGAATCTTTAAAGAGAATTTGAGATTTCATTTTCCTTAATGATGTGCATAAAAATAAACTGAGCTTTTAGATGGGTAAATGGGATCTACAGGGGAAAAAACAAAAAAGAGAAAATTGGCTGGGTGAGCAAATCTGAAAATGGTGACTTAATAAGCATACCTTAATGCACTGTAAGTGCCACTGCATGTGTTTGTTTAATTTCATTATTATTTTCCACATGGCTACTTATGTGGTTTTCAGTTTAACTGGAACGAGACCGGTACTTCATTGAGAAATCAGCTTCAAAGGCTGATTGTTGGTCAATGCTGGAATATCTCTTCTGCGTAAGAGGCACAATGTGATCGGGCTCCTCAAGGGTGCACTTCAATCACTCTTAGAGAGGGGAGCTTTAGGCTGGGTGAATGGGAATTCCTGTGAGCAGCACTCATACATTTTGACCATCAGAAGAGTGGATAATGTGTTTTTTCGTCGGAGATTTCTCAGGTATTCTGAAATGTTACTTTTTTATCAGTAGGTGGTTCAGCCTGCTTGGTAGTGCAGCTGCTTCATTAACCAATGCCTGGCCATGCCACACAACTGCTGTGGGTTCTGTATGATTAAAACAGTCCTGCTCAGCAATGAGCAAGACAGCTGGTGGGAACTGTCAGTGCTGGGCACTTCATGAGACATGCTCAGCAACTTCCAGTACTGAGCCCTAAATAACGGTCTGGATTTAAAGCAGTGTATTAAATTTCACAGTCTTTTTCATAATCAGGTAGGGGAAAAATCGTGATACATCCTATAATGTCTTGACCCTAGCAAATCTACATCTATGTGTATGAAAAAAAAGTGTAACGTAAAAAATGTACTTTAAAAATTGATCTAATGATTGTAAAAGCACTGAAAAAGTTTTAATACTGCTTATTTTGCAAAAGTGGTTCTAGAAAACATAGAAGGCTAAGAATAGAATGTATATAATAATTTATCTGTAGTATGTTAATCTGGAATAAGGAAGTTTGTTATCTTTTTAGCACAAGTTAAACAGACAATCTTAATTTTTGGGAAATGAATATTTTAATCTTTTCACAAGGAATTGAGATAGTACTGTGGTATCTATTCAATGACAATGTCAATGCTCTAAGCAACATTCTTTCCATTAGAAATATTTTTTCATATTTAGTATAAGCAAGTAGGAAAATAATCACTTACAGACATACAGCATACACATTTCCCTAGCATTAATGTTACATTTGAATTTTTTTTTGACAAAACAGTAGAAGGACTGTTTTTTCAGAATATCAAGATTTTCTTTTTAGACAGTTTCTGAAAATCTGCAGTCCTTATGCAGGCAAAACTCTCAGTGAAGCCAGTAAGTATGTTCTAAAGAGGGATGTTACCAGGGCTCTGAATATAACTATATTATCCTCTTAAACTACCTCAGACCTTCCAGCGGATGGGTAATGCTCTATTACAGTGATTTATTCTGGAGCAAATTGCTCTTGCATATGATACAGTTGTTGACTGGGATCAAATATGGACTGAGGCATGGAGGAATTTGGCCCAATGTGTGCAATGACACTACAGTCCTGACTAGCCATGCATGTGCTCATTTCAAGTTGCTGTCTGAACTACTAGAGTATTTTGAGCTCTTAAGCTCTTTTCCGAATTTAATACCAGATATTAGTCCTACTGAAATGGATGGGGAATGAGAAAAAGTATCACTTACCACTTTTAAAAACCCAATCTCAAGTCCTTTTATAATGTTCACCATCTTTTTTCATGATGAACCATAAAAAAAGAAGAAAATCTTTAATAAGGGGCTTTTTCCACGCAAAATAGAATTGTTGAAAACTATGTAATATATTATAAAAACTTAGAAATGTTACAAACATTTTTCTCTCCAGCTTTTATCTCCTTCAACTGTCTCAAGCACTGTGGCTGCATTACATCTGGTGAGTCTGGAGGGTTTACTGATGCTTGGAAGAGATGAGTATTTCATACCTGTCCACCTCTGCAAATAATCCACAAAAATTTAAACCAGAAAGAAAACCAGCTGCTGCCATTCAGCAAGAAGTCTATTACGAATCCCTAGGTGGCATGGAAAGCATTTAGACTCATTTCATTCACATGTCAGGTAAAGACTTTCATTTAGAAGTGAGATGAATGCTGAATAATGGACCTTTTGAATAATGTAATTAAGAATTCATTAAAGCAGCCCTTAAAATAAAATCTCAAGAATTCAATGCATGTATATTTTCCCCCTCTAATGTACTAGAGGATCAAATGAATGAATGGAACATAATATAATACTGATGTTTACAAAATTTTCACATTTAAATTAGATGAACTCTCAATATAATACAATATACAATTTTTAAAGGCTTCTGAGTAGAAACAATTAGGATTCTTGAAAGAGATTGGTGTCCTTGTTAGGAGGAAAATTAACGTATCCAGACTGGTGCTAATCTCTCAAAGTCTGCCTTTTGAAAAATCTTGATGCCACTGAACTCTGTGGAAACTCTTACAGCAATAGTTTTGTTTCCTTCAATGTGTACACAACCGTTTTGAGCAAGCAAGAATAAAAATTCTGATATGCATTTGTGCACTACCTTTCTGCAAAGCAGATCTTCTCTGTGAAATGTCCTCCAAGATGTTCTCTGCATTCCACCCGATCACTGAGAAGATTTTGTCTTAATTGCACACCAAACAGGAAAATACAGCATATGCTCACAAGCTGGTATTCAAAAAGGCACTGAGTTATACACCCAGCACCCGCCTAGGGTGAGACGTTACTGGGAAAATAAAGGTCATTTGTATGTTCCGGGAGTGTATTTCCAGTTTTTGAAAGTGGGAAATCTGGGATGAGGATTGCAGAGGGCAGGACCTCCTTAAGAAAATCAGACTCTCCCCTGCATCACCCTCTGTCCATGAGTAGGACAACATCCAACAGCAGCAACATCAGGATTTTGAAGGGAAGCCTTGGATTTTTCTTTTTTTGAATATGGAGGTGAACTTGGGCTATTAGAGGGTAAAAGCTTGGCCCAATTTGTACACTTGGATATGTGCAGAGGGACAGGGATGGTTTCATGGGCCTTGACCTCTGGCATTCCATGATAGGAGTGTTAAGGAAGAGATACATTTTTAAGGATTTAATGATGATAGAGACCCTTGAATATGCATAAATGACTAAAATTAGGGTAGAAGTTAAATATCTGACTAAGAATCTAAGCAAACAAGACATTTATGTAGCTGTTGAAAGGCTTAGACTTCATTCCTAAGTTTTAAGTGGCCAGGGTGTTAGTTAAGATGAATTTCATTTAGATTTGCCTTCAAACAAGAGAAAAAAAATGGTGATGAATGAATTGAAGAAGTTTTTATGTTGACAGAACAGCAGTACCTCAAGATAAAATTTGGAATAGTAACTGCCTTGACTACATTTAGACATTAATGCAAAAAATTCCTCCCTCAAACCACTTTCTGTTTTTTCAAGGAAAACATAGTTTATAGAAAGTAGGACTAGATAGGACCAGAAGGACTGTTTATTGTTATGGATTCTTTGCAAAACATTAGAAGTCCCTAAAAATTCAGAGAACATTGACCTTCATTTTTAAGAGTGAAGTATTAAGGCCTGACAAATGTTTTCACTTTCTCTAAGGCCCAGTTTTGGAAATCTATCTCTACTGTACCACAATAAGAATATAATCAAAATTCTACAGGCTTCAGCTGATGGAGGTGGTGACATCTTTGCTCCTTTTTCTCTTTATAGTAATGTATTCAGAAATGTGGAGGGCAAGTCCATTCTGTTACCTGTACTTGTAGTGGTGCTGAATGAAAAACCTGCCACTTCAGCAACCTCTGACTATATTATCCAGCAAGCTTCTCAGACTTGATAAGTCCTCATATAGACAATATATAGATCACACAGTCAGCAAAAATGGAAAAAAGAGGATGGAACAGACCTCAATAGTCCACTGCCAGATGCTTATTTTTAAAGAACAAAACTTGGCAAAGAGAGATTTTATCACACTTGTTGCTGGAAAAAACCTGAGATATTCGAAGTACATGAATATTTTCCTAGGTCTTCAGAAAAAGTAAAACCAACAAATAAAATCAAAACATAAAACCATCAGAAGCTGGCATTATTACAAACTGCTTTTACCCTATATATCAATATGTGGATCCCTGAATATTTTGAAAAGATTTGCTCAGTTTTTTACAAGGAAGATGGTTTTCACTCTCACAGGATGCAGATCAATGCAAGTTCTAAGCTGATGTATTCATGCGTGAAATCTCCTGAACCTTATTTTCCTCCATACCTTTTAGGTTTCTGGTACATATTAGTTGACTGTGTTAGGCATTGACAATCAAAATTTAACATAACCAATTTTATCCAGTTTGCAAGAGACTAGAAGTTCTCACAGAAGTGACGATTACACCTCAGAGGATATGTGGAAATTTCCAGCAGTTGCTTTTAAATAATTTCAGCCCGATATCTTTCAATTATGAATCCATATTTAGTTTTTCTGCCTGTACAATTAGTCAGTGAACTTCTCATTGCCCCTGCTGCTTTCTGGGCTGAGCATGCTAGCACACTGCAATGCTAAGATCACTACATTTCATAAAGCATCTTACAAAGTTTTTCTGAGAGAAGATACTGCAGAAGCAGAAAGTGTTCCCTTTGTGACATCACTTTTGGTGGGCAGAACAATTGTGCACTGAGAAATTTAAGGGGAGGAGAAGAAGTGTCAGAAGGAAGGTAGAAAGCTGTCAACAATACAACCATTTCCAAATTGCTCTTGTTAGCAAGACAAAGCAGGTAATTTCTCTAAGTCATTCATCTCACAGAGAAGTCTCTGTCATTGCTTTGTAAGAAGGTTATTACACTGCTACATGGGAACCTACGGAGCCTTCAGCTCAGACCACATGGGCCTAATGGATGATTCTGCCCTGAAGGGGAGAGTCCATCGTTTCATTAGGAACTTAGGAAAAAGGCTGTATTTGATGATAGTCCCCCAATGTCACTTGTAGTTAATCAATTGCCATATGTGCCAATCAGGCTAGGTAGAGCTACAGGCAACTCTTTTTATTTGTGTCTGAGAGACTGGGAATAGCCTATGCATCTGGGAAGCCAAGCAGACCAAAGGATTTTCCAGAAGCCAGCAGTCAAGGAGGCAATTTATTGAGGGAGAAACCCCAGAGCAAGAAATTAAAAAAAAAAAAAAAAAGTAGTGATATGTTTCACATTACAGAATATCTCTTGGTATGGGTATCAGCTTCTGAATATTTCAGCAATATGGCATCTCATCTCTCATCTACATATCCACTGAGAAGTTTCAGCAGAAATTACTCTTTGTTCTGCAGCACAGAATTAAGCTGACTTAAAACTCACTGCTATACTTGGGACCTGAAAACTGAATACACTTTGTGATGATTTTAGAATGATTTAGTCTTTACTTTTGTCAAACTAAACTTCAGGATTACCACATGAAACTTCTTCAAATGTCCAAATTAATCACCCATGGCAATATATCTTTTATTCTACCCAATATGAATAATCTTGTTTGTGTGTTTGTGGGGGTAAAGAGAGTTATTTAGTAATGGAATTCTATGATTTGTAACAATGCTTTGAATTACACATCATCTTGTCCTGGGAAACCACTAAAAATAAGATGTTGTGCTGTCTCGTCCAGAGGCATCTTCTTCTCCCTTTCTCTCGTGTGTGTATATCTAAGTGTGTAGCTATGTTTGCAAACATGTATATGTATCTAATTAAAGGAATAAATTCTTGCCTGTTTACTCATCTAGGGAAAAAGAAGGATGCAACACATTTGATATTGTCTTGTGATGCAGCCTAAGTTGGAGCTAACTGCTCATATCAAGAATGAGGCACTTCCAACAATTCATGTCAGTGGTCATATCAACCCACTGTCAGCTGAAAAATTTAACATAAGTGCTGCTTGCATTTTAAACTGTTCTTGATTTAGAAATACAGACAGTTCTGAACATAAAATTGACAGGGCTCTACATAGACACCATGTTCTTTATACACTGAGGACCAAATCTTTAATTTTTAGGTTTAGGGTTATTTGAGTTTTGCCAGATGCCAAGAGTTCACCAAAGCCATTATATCTTTCCCCTCCTCAGCTGGACAGGAGAGAGATAAGTTGAGATATGAACAGAGAGAGGTCCCTTGGTGATTACCATCACAAGTAAAATCAAAGAGAAAGACTTGAGGAAGTTACTTGAAATTTTAGTAATCAAAATCAGAGTAGGATAATGAGAAGAAAAAATCCTTAAACACCCTCCCTTGGCCCCTCCCTCCTTCCCAGGCCTAACTTTAGCACTGTTTCTCTACTTCCTCCTATCCAGGAGCATAGAGAGATGGGGAATGGGGGTTAAAATCAATTTATCTTGTTGTTTCTGCTGCTCCTTCCTCCTCAGGAAGAGGAGTCCATCCTTTGCCCCACTGTGGAGTCCCTTTTCTCCCATGAGGTGCAGTCCTTCAGTAAAGAGCTGCACCACCATAGGCTCCCTATGTCATCACAACTCCTGACAGCAAACCTGCTCCAGTGTGTTCTCCTCTCTCCACAGGGCCATGTGTCCTTCCAGGAGCCTGCTCTAATATCAGCTTCCTGTGGGCTGCAGGTGAGTATCTGCTCCAACACCTCTTCTCTCTTGCTCTTCACCATCCTTGGAATCTGCAGGGTTGTTCCTTTCACATATTCTCACTCTTCTCTTGCCACAGATGTTTCTGTGCAATAGTTTTTTCCCCTTCTTAAATACGTGATCTCAGAGGTGCTAGCACTGTCACCACCTGGCTCAGTCTTGGCCGGCAGCGGGTCTGCCTGAGAGCCAGCAGGGGGGAAGCCTTTAGCAGCTTCTCACGGAAACCACCCCTATATCCTCCCCAGCCACCAAAACCTTTCACAAAGCAAATACATATACAAAGCAATACTCTATAATACAGTTATTAAACAAAAGCTAAAATAATGGTGGGAACCGTTCCATGTGTTTCCAAAAATTATTTTAATTCCCCAGTAGCAAAAATTGTTTACAGTTCCAGTCTGTTATGAGTTAGGAGGCTGTCCAGCCTGGACAAGTCACAGCTTGAACATCTTTGAAAAGAGACCAAGAATATTGATATATTATGTATTATGAAATTTGTTACTTCATATACGCCATGTTCTAGAGAGTAATCAGTGTCATGTTTGACTTGCAGCTAGATTTCTGGTTCTTCTTTATTTAAAGATATGATATAATGCACCATAGCAAAGAAACCTATACCCATCTTTAAATTGTTTTTTCTGTGCAGAAAAAAAGGCTGTTTCAACCTTTTAAAAACTATAAATCACTGAAAATTGTGACTCATCAAGTGCTAATCTCTATTTCATTTGCATAAGTAGTGATATTTTGAAATATTCAAACCAACATATCACTTCACTCTTTAACTCGTGAACAGTCCCATCATGGGAACAAACTATTCCAATGTTAATTATCTTTGTAAATGCTACCAGTTCATGGTGACATAGAATAATGAATCACAATAGTGATTGTGGAACTTTTTCTGGATAATTAGAACTTCTCTAAAATCATCTCAGCTACATTTAAGGCCACTTTGCTCTCATTCAGACAATATAGTTTTAATATAGAGAGTGTGATCTATTGTAACAAGATCCCTAAAGAAAACATGAAGAAATACTTAAATATTTGCTGTAGTTCATATGACGAGTATTGCTAAGGAAACAAAATGGTTATCCTTAGACAAGGGGCAGAAAACCCTAAAAATGCTATGAATCATTGTTTTCTCCTGATTTTTTCCCTGTAACCTCATTTTCTACATCTTCTTTATTTCTCAGTTGTTGAAAGGAAAATACAAAAGAAATGTTCATATAGATAACCAGTAGGACGCCTGAAAGGGCCTTTTTCAGTGAGAAATGATGTGTTGCCCTCTGGATAATCAATTGTCACTGCAACACTTTGGGATTTTTCATGCACTGAGATGCAAACTGAGCAATTTCTTTTTTTTTTTTTTTCTCCCTATACAGTTTGTTAATACTGGAAAAGCAATTGGACAGTGGGGCCTCCTCATTCTTGGCACTATTTCAAAAGCAACTTGAAATGCCCTGACAGCAGTTCTTCTCACAAAGTAACGTGAAGGTTGTGACACGGACCAACAAAAGGCTGACACACTGTCGTTATCTCACCCTGTTGTGCTTAGGTAATGGTGGAGCCTCAGATCTGTGTGTGATGTTAGCACTATATGTTCTTCAATAACAAGGTGCCAGAAGATGAATTGAATGTAGAACGTCGTCTTTAACTTTGAATTTCTAAGTTTAGACCAGATCTTTCTGTAATATTAAAGACTGACTCTACATTTATTATATGAACCTGCTGATAATAAACAGATCAGTTCCTCAGAGATGGCCAGTATTTTTTAGCATAATATTTTCAAAATGAGTATGTTCTTCAAAAACGCAGCAATAAAGTTTCTGAACTGTTATTTCACACAGTTATTCCAGTGTATTAAAAATCCTGGCTATAAGCTGACATCCACAAATTTCCCACCTGTCCAGCAGTGTTCAAAACTGGGATTTGTTCTAAATATATTTCTGGTTTTAACTAACCCAAACCCCACTATATATTGTTTCCCTTAGAAATTTAATGGGACAGTTTACCCAGATCTGAGATGCTGGGACTGAGTTCCATCAAAGCCATGGTAAAATAATAAAAATAATTAGATGGAGTGCAGCACAAGCAATACCCTCATAATTTTGTAAAATTGGCTAATATCAATCACTTTGTAAACCACTCTTGCCTGTTAATGCTTAGCAGTTTCCAGTGTCTGTAAAAAGAGAACTCACATGATTCTCTGTTAAGCCAAAAAAAAATTGGCTCCTCAAGATAACAAATTCAGTATTTTTACACTCTCCTGTTTCTTTAAATTGAAGTATTAACTGTGCTTCTCTTCTTACATTCAGTGTATTAGTGTGGTATGGTTTTTGGTTTCTTTCTCTGAAATGTTTAACTGTTATTTTTATGGAATTATATAAACATGATCAAGAAATGCACTTTTGCAAGCTTTTAGCTCATCTGGTTGCTTTTGAGACTAGCATCATATATAGACTTAAATTTCTGGATCACATCAAGATAGCTAAACATAGAACACCAGTGCATTGTTTTTCTAAAAGCAGAAGGATGCCTTTCATTTCACTGCCTGGTCTTAGGTGATTTAATAGTCATTTGAGGTCCTGTGTCTGGGAAGAAAACGCTAAGATCTTTCAGAAGCGCTTTCTTGGAACCTTTCTTTATTCTTGTGTTAACATTATATTATGTGAATGAGGTATAAGCTTTAATTCCTGGAGTAGGTACTCATTGTTCAGAAAATTTGCAGGCAGAACAAGTAAAATTTGCTTTGTGAGCTCTCTGTGGGAACCAAATGACAAACTCTGTCTTCTCCACAAGAGGAAATATCCGGCATGGTATTATCCAGTTCCTGAGACAACATTTTTCACCCTTTTCTTTGATCTCTTTACCCCTTTCTCAGAAGTCTTGCCCAATCCATAGCAAGCATCTTTCATCTTTGACTCTTGATCCTAAAGCAATTGAGAATAAATGCTGTTAAAAAGCATATCACAAAGTATCCTGGAGGATTTGGTCCTTCAAGACAGGGTCATTCTGGGGGAGATGAAGGAGTTTTCTGTTTCTCTGCCAATGAAGAAGTTAGGTTGGAATTTGACAAACACTGATATCTGCATCTCTGCACACCTTCCTTTATAGTCAGTGGAGAAAAACTGGCACTTCTGGGGTGCAATTAATGTCAGCCTTAGGTAGGCGTCTCATGTAGGTGAAATGAATTCTCCCCTTCCATTTTTCCCTGGGACAAGTTCAGATTAATTCAGATCCCTGAAGTCAGGTGGATAATTTCGATCCTTAAAGTTATATAGTGTGCTCTAAAATCACCAGCATTAAGTAGGGACTTCTGAAGTAACCAGAGATACAATTTTGCAAGAATTATTTTTTCATGCAAGTAAACTTGAAGTCACATAAATTGCACCCTGTCAGAGTACCAGTATTCAAAAATATTTCCTCACATAACTTGCCTCCCTAAGATAATTGAGACAGAATTAGACATGAACGTGGTGCCTAAAAGGGATATGAAGCATTGCACAGAGGTATGGGGAAAAGGACATTTTGGGAAAAAGAAAAAATTAAAAAAGAAGAAATGTGGTCTCTGTTATATTCATTGTTGCTTACAATCACCTCTGATGAAGCACAGAGCCTTGCTTGTTTGTTTTAGAAATACCCTCTGGTTCATGCATAAGAAAATATATTAAATATTCTAAAATTTAATTATTTTTTTCTCTGTGTAGCAGAGAGTCAGGGGTCAAATTCTCAGCTGCTGTAATCCCCACGGGATTTATTCACATTCATTATTGAGATGGGCTAGATCCTGGGCTCAAATAGGCTGGCATAGCCCTATTGAAGACAGAGAAAATGTGTTGATTTTTTAGTAGATGAAAACCTGGTCCTTGAAATCAGTAATTTTGGCTAAGCTCAGTGTTCCAGGTCAAATTTTGTTCAGTGTTTAGCAATATCTGGTATTTTCTTTGTGACTGTATCTTATCAGCTTTCAGTGTATCCAAAAAGAAAAATCCTTGCAGTAGTGTTACAACAGTGAGGGCAAAATGACAGCCTCAGTGTCTGTTTTCACTCTTTACCCAAAAAGATTTAGATATTAGTCTGCTTGAGGATGATGTTCTGCCATCCAAATCACCTACTCTCTTGTTTAGTATCTGTAGCAGAGTCCCTGGCACAATTTTTTTTGTAATCTTTTTTTAACATTTAAATGCACTATTGTGAGCAGATCACCTCAGTGGAATAATGCAGTGGTGCAGAGGAGCACTAAATCAAATGATAAATTGAGTGTAACATCAATTATGTTAGCTATGCACAGAAATATATACATTTGATGGTCATTATGACACATGAATGTTCAAGACGAAAAGTGAAAAATACATTTGAAGTTCTGTATATATGAAAAACTGACAATGATCTGTAATTTGCGTCTAGCATAAAATTCTATAAATCTGCTGGTGTTTTCAGCATTGAAAGCTTGATTCTAAATGGAAAGGTCATTATCATTATTAAGTTTTATAAGAAAATCAGTACGTGTACTAGTATCTATTTAATAACTGAGACATCATGAATGTCAGACTTAACACACTTTGCTGGGTGCTAATAACTCTTTAAGTGTACCCTTGACTCGAGTCGAAGGCAGTATTGGAATTTTTATGTTATCTGAACTGCCTGGTAGCATTTAAAATTGCTTCCATAATAGCCAGGTAAAAATATAGTGACTTCACAAAACTTTACCTAATTTTGTTCCTGTTTCAAAGGTTAAGATAAAGTCCTTTCTCCCGCCTCGTGAAAGAACTGGACGTGTAGGCAGGTGAGTCACAATGGACCTGTCCTACTTAACCATTCTCTTGTTTTTATGGGAGCATATTGTGCTTCCTGAGAAAAGGATGTGTCAGTAATGACAACAAAATGAAGTCTTCTGTACCCAAAACAAGTGCCTGGCAAAGTATTATTTGCATTGGTGTCAAAATTAGTTTTTGAAATGTCTTGGTGGAATGGTGCTATCTAAACATAAAATACATATTTATTCAACATTTTTTAAAACTTTTGTAAATCCTGTGTTATCTTTAATTCAAGTGCAGTGGAAAGTTAATACAGCTTGTTCTTTTTCTATTATATATTTAAATTAAAAATTGGAAGATACAATTCCTATTAATGAGTTTTTTAGGGGTCTTTTAGTATTATGTCCCTAGGCGAGTTTCTTACTTGATATCAAGTCCTCATAAGAGGTGCTTGTGCACTTGATTAATTCATAAATGGCATTGAGGACTGCATATTTGCGCAATTCTTGTTAAATCATAGAAGTCTGCCATTTCTCTGTCCAATGTATTGCCAATTGTGGTGCCCACATCATGCACCCAGCCACACAACTGTACAAGTCCCATATTTTCCAGCTATTCTCATTTATGAAACATTCACCTTCTATGGAAAAAGTTGAAGTCCCTTAGTAACATTTATATCAGTTCTGGAGCAAAATAGAAGAGTAAAGAAATATTCAGACTGCTGAACAACGAGATCAACAAAAACAAATGAGTAGCCAAAATGAGTATCATATTTCATGTCACTGAATAGAGCTTCTAGCATCTAATTCAGTACTAATCTATGTAAGAGATGAAAATAAAAATATATGGATATCTTTAGATATTTACTCAGACTTTGTGCTGGGAGAGAAGGCCAGTCACACATGCCTATGCAGGCAGCAATACTCTTTCCTGACTAATAAAATGTAAGTCTGCAGGAAGAAAGACAAGCGAATACAAATCCAGACATTTTTTCCAACTAATTATTGTAGACTAAGAGCAGTGGTTTTTTTAGTGAAGCCAAGAGCACTGACCGCTTGCCAACAGGAGCTGAGAATTCACCAGTATTTGAGGGCTATAGTCAACAAACTGGTTTGCCAGGATATTCACAGAATGGAGTGGAAATAGACAAAACCACTGCTATATCACACTCTCCTAAAAGCCACACTGTTCTTGGCTATATATTGCAATATAAAACTAGACTTTGTTTATTTCTACGCAATGAAAGTGACAATTGTTAGAAAGTCGTTTTGCTTAACATACCATTCATTTGAAACACTCAACTTGTTCCATGCTGTTACTGTTGAAAGTATAGCAAGAGATCTGTTGCCCTGCATGCTTAAAGAGGCAAAAGATACATGGGCAATCTTTTGGTCCAAGGCAGCAGGCCTTCAATTTTATTTGCATTCGGAAGCAGAAGAAATTATCTGACTCTTTAATCTTGTGCCCAAAGACCTTTAACTCAGAGATAGATGCTTGAAGGTCTCACTTATCATTTGCAAAATACATTCACTTTATGTAAAGATTTTCTTTTTAAAAAATGTTTAAATTAATCTTAGGGCACAAAGAGAAAGTTAATTTGCTCAATTGATTACTTGTTTCTAATGTCTGGGGTGGGAGGGCTTGCCATTCGCTTCAGTCAGAGAATTCAAGAAAATGTGGCAGCACTCCAGAAGTATTTAAATGAAAGACAAGTTATCATGGCCCAGACTTTGAGCCATTACATACCAAGGGGTCAGACCATCTCACAAGTATATGTCCAGGTCATGCTATTTCTCTCTCTTCTTTTGTGGTTAAAATGTTTAATTTTTGACTTGACTTTAGTCTGGGCTCAGTTTCTTGTCACGGTCTAAATAAGTAGGGGATAAGTTCACAAAAAGATGTTTCTTTCCACTCCAGTTTTCAGCCACTTGTTAAACAATTGGATGCTTCATATGGTCAACTTGGTTGCAAACTGTGCTAAAAATTAAAAAATTCCTGGCGTTGACATCACTAAACTAAAAAAGCTGCATTAAATTCTTTGAAGATCTAAAAAACAACCAAGGTCAGTTAAAGAGATAAATAAAACAAAGAGAAACCTAAACTGATATATTAAGTCAACATAGATCCCATTTCTCGTGTCAGAAAATGTGAAAGCAAACAAAATTTAGAGGCCTTATTTAACTTTTAAGGATGGGCCTAACTTGGAGCTCATGAGCAGCTGTTTTAGCTCAGGTGAGACCATAAAATTGCTCAAATACCCAGGTGTGAATAAGGTACTTTACCAAATTAAAGCCATTGTGCAAGAAGAATACAGCATCACTGTATAACAACCATGCTTCCCAGGAAGGAACTTTTTTGTCTGAACAAGAAGTGCTGCTATTGAGGCTGTGTACAGTCAGGCTAAAAAGTGTTCAGTGTTCTTTGTTTCACCCCACTAGGGTGCTGTCTTTTCCCATATTATTACTATTGCATGCTCTCTGGTAATAGAAGGCTAATAGTTCTCCTTAAATTGTAGCCTGCACACCATTACTGATAGTTACAGTACAGTGCAAAGTCTATTTGCACACTATACATCCTATAGTGGAGTTTTCTTGAAAATCAGAAAACATAGAAAAAGGCTTTATGTCCACTGTCTCAGATGTACTGAGACAAGTTCATTCCCTGAAGTATGCAAAGTAAAATCTCTGCATGATTGATGGGTCATGCTTCTGCTTATATCAGTAATGAGGTACCAAATCTAGTCTATTGCATAAATAGCACCAGGATGCTGCAGAAAGGGACACAATCCCTATTGTATCTGCTCTGTGCCACCGAAATAGCATAAAGACTACTCCTTTTCATAGGAGTAGCAGTACACAATGAGGTGTATCTGGCACTACACTGAGAGTTTTACATCCCCATCAGAAAAAAGATTTCAAAAGGGGAAATAGGCAAAGATGCTGTTTTACTGACTTGCCATTTTACTTCTTTACTTCTGTTTCTTAGAGCAACTGTAACACAATTTATTTTTAAGGGCATGTGTGGAAAGCTATATTATGGTCTAAAGGGAGCTTACAGTTTGTTGTACACACGGTGCTCTGTGATTGCAGAATGCTCCAGTTATACGTGTCCAAGCAGTGCAGCAGGGACACTCGCTTTGGTTCTTCTGCTAATACCATCTGACACAGTGCCCTGGGGGGACCTGCTGGGAGGCTGTGTATTGCTGAACTCTTAAATGGTCAAGCTTCAGTTTTACATGTCACCATACGGATGGAAGATTAGGCAAAACATAACAAGGCTTGTGCTTAGAAAAATAAAAAGGAGCTGACATCCTGCTCAACTGCTTTCACAGAGATCCAAGAGAGAAATGAGCACACATATTAGAAACTTCTAGGGCAAAAGAAAAACTATGCTCTTTACACTGACAGAATCAGGCCACAATTCTGCCACAAATTTCCATCAAAACAGAAAAGTATGGGAATGTAACACTTAATGATTATTCACATTACACTATAGACCTGATGTGAACACCAAGCAATCAAGACTGACAGTCCAAAGAAGGCTTTGATGGTTTCTTAGACCAGGTCTGTGCTGTGATATGGGATCAATACACAAAGAGACATAATTCAAATACTATAAGATTTCTTTCTTTAGAGCTTTGGAATTTACTATGCTATCTAACTACAACCATTGCAAAAGAAAAAAAATGTATGACTTAACTTTCTGTGGTCCTCAAGCCTATATTCCAGGTTAATTAAACAGCTACATACTGAATGTCATAACAGTCCTGAAATGTCCTAGGAAAAACAGTCACATCATAACTCCTCTTGTTATTTATGCTGACATAGGTAAGCTGTTCTGGCACCTGTGCTTAGGGTGCATCCCGGTTATTAATGTAGTGTACCATGGAAAGTTTTCCTGGGTCCAATTTGCGTTGTACTTGGAGACTTGCAGCATGTACTAGAGGCACTGCTAGCAGGCTCTGAGCAGTTACTTCTTGGTGGAACTACAGCTGGAGACATGCCCAGGGCAGCCTTGTAACATGCCCCTTGCAAAGGGGACACAAGTGCTTCCAGCCTTCAGCTCTCTGCTCATGAACAGTGTGTGCCTGGGCCAGTCTTTGGTTTGGCCCTGAACAGGCTTTCCTGAAAAGGTATTTTTCAGGCATGGGGTCCCAGACTGAGAATACATTTTGCTAAATCTAAGCCTAGGCTTTTCCTCTTTGCACTACACCATATGACCATTAGACACACACCATAAAGTCCGTTAAGCCAGTTCAGGTTTCTCAGAACTTCAGTTTGCAGCGTAGACAGTGAGGTTGAGTATGAGAACAGACTGACAAATGCCATTGCTGCTGTTGTGTTACCTCTACCTGCAGTTCCCTATAGCTTCCTTTTTGGAGGTGCAAGTGGGGGAAATCACATTCCGCATCCCTTTGCCTTTTTCTTAATTTTCCAGCCTTTAAAACTTGCTGGTAGCCAGAAGTGAGTCTATCTTTGCCCATTTTCACTGGTTACCTGCTAACCATTAAGATACAGGGGTTTAGTCTCAAAGTTTTCCAATATTTCTGAGCAAGACAATGTGGCTATGTTAACATTAGCAAACACTGTGGAGCAAAATGACCAGACCTCCAGAGAAAAATATTTGATTTTGAGGAATTAAATTCTTCACTATCCATACTGATGTATTTTCTACTGCAGATTAGCATTAGTTTGGTCACATAGACCATAGACTGACTGCATTTCTTTGACTGAAGAACATTAAGTGCGTGCCAGAATTTTGCTCTGTGGAAACTTTACTATCATTGCTGACATCGCTCTTGATTTGGATGAGAACACTTGGGATAGGCAGCCTATAAATGCACAAAAATTCATCCCTTCATCCAGAGCTCTGAGCACCACAGGTATCAGCACAAAAGGATGACCAGCACTTAGTCTAGTTAGAAGATTATGATATATGATAAAGAGACTCTCCTGCAAATGGTGCAAATAAATGGAATAGTAATCTCAAAATATTTCTTCTCTCAGACAAAAGCCCCAGTTATCTCAGATAATTTATTTTGAAAACATTCAAAACTGGAAAAAAAAATAAAACTGAGGGAGTGAATGTTAAGCCAAATATTTAAAGAACTACATTGCAACTTCCCATGTATATTTTCCTCTCCTGCCAATTGCTGTCTGTTTTGCCCATCTATTGGCATCTCATTGTTAACAGTACTGGACTATAGAAAATTTAATACAACGTGAGTGACAATCCATCCCAAACTGCACAGTTTTTCCCACAAATAGTGGAGATGAGCATGTCCATATGTCTGTTTGTCTCAGGGTATAACCTCTCAGTCTCTTACAGAGGAAGATTAATTAGATAAACTTTGAATTTGTCAAAGAGATCATTTAATTTTGAGGATGAAGTAAGAGTAACAAAAATACAGCAGGAAAATTCTTGGCTTTCCTAAAGTCAATGGGAGCTTTCAGAGGAGTCAGGACTTCATCCTGTATGTTTTGTTTTTCTTCAAATGTCAGTTACCTGCATATAACATAAATACATTGTGGTCAGAGAAGTGTACAGTGAATAGCTGAAATAGTTAACAAAATCATTAAGTGTAGGGAAAGTACATGAAAACATAAACCAGACTGAGATATTTTTTCCAGACCAAGATTTTTAAGTCTTCTGTATTTTGTCATTTGTTAAACCACAAATAGCTATAAACAGAGCTGCAGTTCAGAGATTCTTTGTTTCTAACATAAACAAGGTATAGGGCATAGCTCTGTATGTCAGCCAAACATGACTATAAGTTACAAAAATGATATATATGTATAAAAGAAGCGTCAGACCCTAATTGAAAAATTGTATTTGGACATGAATAAATGTAAGGAACACACTTAACTCCAAAAAGGCAGTAAGTATTTAACAGAACATAACCCAGATTAGATTAATGCATGCATTGTACTGTGTTTGTGAAATGATTTTAACCCAAGATACTGAAATCCAGAAGATGGGGAACTCTGCATCATTTAAGTGTCACTATTCATCCTGGTGTTTCTGTCCTTGTTGAGAAAACTTATAACAAGAATACTGAACATATGCAACTTTTAATTTATTACATCTAGGAGGAGAATAGGAGATTGAATCAAATTGGGTTGGATATATTGCAGAATTTTTTTTTTAAGAGACAAGCTTAACATGAATAATACTTTTCATCTAAAATGGCTGCATTCCTTAATTACTGGGTCATATCAAAACTTCCCACTTTTGTAATGAACCTATTTTTTCACTTTATTTTTTCCTAAACCAACATATTCTGAGCATCAAGAACATTTAATTTACCTTAAATTCCTTTACAGTTTGTTCTTTAGAACTAAGAAGAAATACAGCTCTCAGGTAAGTATGTTAGCCCTCAAGTGTTCTGGTGCTACAGACTCATTTGGCTTCGTAGGTCACAGCAGTCACTGCAGTAAACAATGTTCCAAACTTCCAAAGCCTGCAGAGGTCAGTATAGCAACATCAACAAGAAATTATACAGCCTCACTGAATAGATTAGCAGTTAAAAATATTTATTGTTAAAATACAAAAATGATGTATCATTCTGGCTGTTACCGGAACTGTGGGACTACTGTGGCATGTGATGGTTATTCCTGCAAACATCATATAATATTGCAAATTCTTAAAGCTTTAAAGATGTATTTTTGTATTTGCATTTGCTATTTATAAAAGGGTTAAATATATTTTTCTTGAGAGTGTTTGAGAAAAGTTGGATGAGCATTATGGAAAATGTAAGCATGCTCTTCTTCAGAAGCTGTCTTCTCTGAGTTGCCCTGTCATTGACCTCCACTGTGACATTGAAGAAATACCCTCTGTGTGGGTGAGAAGTAATTTGCTTCAATAGCTCTTCTGCCCCAGACATGTATAAAAAGGAGACTGTAAACATATACCCCACGTTTGCTTTGGCACTGACACCATCAAAGTCATTTAGAGCAGAACTTTTAGCTGTTTGTGACAAACCAGATCAGGATGAATGATCAAAACAGTACATGTTAAGTTCCTAGCTCACAGCAATGAAATCTCAAAAACTGAAAGGAATGACAGATAAATAGTGCTAATCAGGCCCTTAAACAAATCTATATAAACTTTTTTTATCCTCTTGGCCAGACCTGTCTGCTGTTGGCACTAGATAGCAGTTACATTAATGTTTCACTGCACATTCTCAATTATATATTGAAGAATAAGAAGATATTCAGACATGACTCTGGGGTCTGCAGAGAAAGATTTTGAGAGACATCAGTTGGGCTTAAACATAGATTATTTGTTTTATTCAAAGCATTGCACTTAGGTAGGCAAAATACATGATATGCACAACAAAATGTTCCCACTTCTAAAAAAAGCTGGTTATAACTAAAATATTTTTCTTTCACAAATCTGCAAAATTCAGGGCAAGCTTTTTGTGTCATCAATGCAGTGTCTATTCTTGTTTCAGCTGTCCACCACAGCATTAGGTGTAGACACTAAAGTACTGAAAGTGGTTCTGATTTTTTTTCCCCTATGGACATTCATATAACACATTTCTGAATAACTCTCTGCCTTCACTGTTTCTCAAAAGAAAATGTGAATTGCTCAAAACAGAGTAACTTTAACATAAACATCTGAAACGGAAACTGTCCTGAGTATAAGTGATGGGTCAGATGCTCTGCTGCTTCTATTTATGCATCCCTACTTGAACTTAAGGAAAATTGCACACAGATCTGTGGCACTGGGAGGATTACTTTTGAACTTTCTTGGCCTTAAGAGACTCATTCTAAAGTGCATGTTTCTCTATCCATGCATATATACAATTACATAGAAATCATGTAGAGTTGATGCCTTTGTTAAGTCCAAGGTAGTAAAGTAAAATGACAAATGATGAAACATGCCTAATTTCACTTACTGTCCCTGCAAATCAATATTGTGTACTAGTAAAGATTCATGGAATTAATAGTACTTATATATTTGTTAGTTGCCCTCAGGTTTTAGTTATGACATTTTTCTACATAAGAAAGTCATGGATTTGGGTATCCAAAGCTTTAACATAGCCTCATCCACTCACAGTCAAAAACTATCCCTGAGAAGCTCATAAGAGCCAGTTGTAAGAAATTTAATGAGTGGGAGAGAGGTCACAGAAAATGTTTAAATGCATATTAAATCTCAACTTCTACTGAAACAGCTGGTTGCCTGTAGCAGTACTAACATGATACTGAATCAAGTGTCTGGTTCACGTGGTTTCTGCAAAACCAGAAGTCTAAGGATTTCTTACTCTGCCACACTCATAATTAGCCTTCTGAGAAAGACAAAGAACTACAGTTCACAGCCTGTCTCCTGATATTGTAAGTATTGATATGGAGTGTTTCCCTACATATTTTCAAAAGAATTGTATTTTGCCATGTAGAAGATGAGACATGAATGTGTAAATTGCATGATAGTGCTTAAAAAAACCCCAAAGCCAAACAATCAAAAATACCTCTCATATTTTTTTACTTAAATCTAGATATTTAAATAGAGGGAGCTTAAATAGACCAGCTCACAGACTTTTGTTTTTTTAAGATGAAGCACTAAGAAGTGAAAAGCAAAAACTTTTCTAAAATAGCCATAAACTAGCTTCCTCTTTCACATTCTCTTCATGCATGGTAGATCTCAGACCAGTTAAAGCAACAGAACATAAGGGAGTTTTGCTTTGAATCTGGAATAAAGTACAGTGACCTGAAATTCAAAATAGAAAGGTAAAGGTGAACAGGCTAGAGCTGTTAATATAGATCTTCACAACCTTGCTTCTTATTCATTTATTTCCCCCTGTGCAGAATGGATGCAGAGGGGAGATGAAGGAGATCATCTGAGCAGAAGTGCTTCATCCTCACTTGTCACAGACATGCATGACTATTCCTAGTTCTAATTATTTAAACTCAGCCTGGTAAAACAAATAAGATTTAAAACCTCTGTAATTTCAGTAGGTTCAGAGTAAGTGTAAAAGAGAACATTGACACATTATTTCCCTATTCATCATCATCACTGTATTTTTCACACCATCACAGATCAGAGGACTGATAATTCCTGGCAGAGTTTGTTATTCAGATTTTTTTCATTTGCTATATGTTAGCAGTAATATTGTAAGATTTAAGCCAGCCTCCAATTTTCCTTTATGCTCCTCTGAAACTCAGAATTCACAGGAAGGGGACAGAATTCTCTAGAAAATCTACAACCTTAACAAGGCATATTCATTTTGTTTAGAGCAAAGATTATTTGCTGAGTCAACAGTGAAAGACTGAACTGTTGATTATGCAAGGCTGAAACAGGTACACTCAAATATTTTAAAGATATAATAGATCTATTCTAGCACAGAGTGGCTGCCAACTACTGAAGAAAATACTGCGTTCAGTCTGTCCTCAAGAAGTCCATAGAAGAAATTTCGCCATCTTCAGAAGAAGTAAGATGGAATGACAGCAGGTTTTCTTCAATTCTGTGGAAAGATCTTCTTTGGCAGAAGACAAAACAAAACTCAGCATATAGCCTGACTTCTTCCTAATACTTGCCAAAATAATCTCTCTTTCCCACACTTCCTCAATGTCAACAAAACATAGTGACAAAAACAGCCGCTGGAGGCAATAGGTCTGTTAAGATCATCAACAGTCAAATATGTTCAGTACTTCTCAGTCTCTACACAAGTCACAGTGTGTGACCCCCCGTGGACATTTGGCTAACTAGAACTCTTTAATAAAATCAAATACTTGTGCGGTGGGTACAAGCAGCTGTGTGTGCAGCACACTGGGCCACAGAGCAGAAATCAGCATACTCCCAATATTGTAGAAAAGGTGAACATTTACAGCACTATGTAGAAGACATCCTCATTATATATAATTAGGAAACTTATTTTCCCCCTGCTGTCCTAATTTGTGGGGGTTTTCTTCATTTTTAAAATTCTCCATTGGCTTTAATTAGCTTCTGTCTGAAATCACCAACCAGGTGAAATTAGAGCACTCTTTAAGCTAAAAATGCAGCTGGTTTTTTTCAAATTTTTTAAAGTTGAGCTTTATTCCCTGAGGCCAAATCCTCCCTGCTCTTACTCATGAGAGTAGTTCTGTGCACATCAGTGAGGGAGCTTTTCAGAGGAAGGCAGGTTTTGGCCCTAACGGGATATACCAAAGTTCTTCTAAATATGGATGTAAGATATATGAGACAAATCCTCTCTGAGGGAAATCAGCAGTGTTCTTAAATCAATTAAACTAAAGCCATTTACATGGACTGAAGAGTTTTCCTTACGTTTTTAGACCTCACAAGTCTTCACCAAATATTTACCACACGGAAAAAAATATATTTCTGCTAATGATGTTTCTTTTCCTTCATTTAAAAATTCATCATCATGTAATCAATACCAGTGACTCAGCCCTTGTTATTACGAGAGGAGTGAATTTTACCTAAGAGAAATAATTTTTGTTGTCTAAATGACATTACATATCCTTAAGTGTTTTGTTGTTAATTAAGAAATTAAAAACCCAAGCTTTTTAAGAAATATGAAAAAAATATGAGTGGCTTTAAAATAATACACCTCTGAGCTATAAAATGCTCTTTGGGTGCTCTGGAGCTGGAGATAGTCATGTCCTTGTGATATTTCAGTGACAATTTCTATTTTAAGTGTCAAAAACAACTCGGCTATCTGGAACAAGTAGTGTGGTATTCTCTTCTTTTAATATTCTAATCGTGAGGTGTAAAGTGAAATGGTTGCACAGTGTAATGGTGGTAAAGAAGCTGAGTGTCAATGAGACGGGAAAGGTGACAGACACGGAATGAGTCCCCAAGGTGCTCTCCAAGTGCATTGGATAAAGATTCCCCTGGGAAATTTTTCTCATTAGTTCTCAGACACAGTTCAGTAATTCAATAGCACCAGGTTACCATTAGTCACAAGACCAAAATATGTTACTTTCCATGCTTTAGCTCTTTGATTTGTATATGTCATTTTATGCGAGAAAATTATGAGATTATATATCATTCAAAGTACGTTTGTATGTTGTTTACATACCTCAGGATGATCCATGACAAGAAGACTCCTATTACAAAGAGCATAAAAATTAAACACAAAACAGACACCTTTTTGATATTTGAGACTGCATTAATGAGTGATTACATTGTACAGACATGAACAAGACATTACAAACTGATTTTCTATACTAGTATCCAAAAAAAAATTATAGTTTGAGATTCAAACCCCAAATTATCAACAATTAAAATGGAAAAAAAAAATCACTCTAATTTTTTTCTGTGGATATTGCCAAGTAAAAATAATTCTTCTATGCTTAGACATGAAATGTGTACGTACGCAGCTAACATGACTGGGGAAAGTAGCTCAAAAGTTTGATGGTAGCTAATTTTATGTGTAATTACTCTGAGAAAATGTTAAACTGAATAGGTTACTCTCGACATTTTTTTTCCTATGCAATAAAAGATGTACTTAGTTCTATGCTATCAAAGTTAACTGCACTCCCACTCAGCACTCGAAGGAATAATGGCTGGAGGTGTTGTCTCTCTCATTACCCACCAGGATGGAAAGGAAGGAGTGTCCATCCCTAGTGGTCATTTAAAACCTCATTGTTATATTAAAAAAAAAGAAGAATGACAAAGTCCAGAAAACACAAAAAATAGGCACACAAACACAGTAAATTATTATGTCTTACCTGTGCTAAGTATTAGTTTTATCTTTCTATATGTCCAAGAGTGTGCTCCAGAATGTTTCAATTTAGCTTTCACTCCTGATTAATGTATTTAGCATTCATCACTGCTCTATGCACTCATATTAAAGAGACAGAAGCTACAGATAATTATTCTGCCTAAAATAGTTCAGGAAAATACAGATATTTTAGCTTCCTTAAACAAACAAACAAACAACAACAACAACAAAAAAACCAAAGAAGGATGCATTCTCTGTAAGCTTTTTCATTTTATTTGATTTTGGTTTATGGAATGTGGGGCTGTTGGGTTTTTTCCCCCTCTTTTCAACAATGTTCAACATTTAATACGAGAAACAAACAAAAAAGTTTGCATATAAATGTCTGTCTTGAACAAAAAATTTGAACTCTGTCAGTCAATAGGTGCCTAATTTTCAACCTGTCAAACTTTTATTAAGTCACAACAAAATCAAGCACCCCAAGATGTCTCACTTAGCCTAAAAAATCAACTTATTAGTAGAATTCCTTAACAAGAGCAATTATATCCCCAACACAATTGCTCATGCAGTAAACAGGGTTCACTGTTTTTTTATTAGATTCTGATATGTTTATTGTTGCACTGCAGAAAGGCCATATTTTTAGTGCTGTGGAATCTGTGCCAAGTAAATCATTGAGAACCAGCTTCTATTAATCTTATGTATCTTATTGCACTGGAGCTGGATGTTTTGCTCCCCTGATTAAGTTGAGAGAATGGCAGTTTTCTAGAAGTGTGAACTCACCTGTTTCATGTATATTATTTTCTTCAAAGCTGTGCACTGCAGTCTGCAAAGGAAGCTCTTCTAATTGAAAATGTTTCCATAACTCTTTAACACTAAGCTATCTTCAAACTAATGATCAGGCTCCAAATAAATATGCCAAATACTTATGGTATTATTTATGTGCTATACAGAAGCTCATCATTGACTTATGAATTGTAAATATTTATAAGTGGCTCATATTAAAGTAGTTGTCAACTGAAGCTACAGTACTTCACCTTCTGTCACTCCCAGGTATCAAGGGGGCTGATTCAATCACTCTCTTGTCAGACTACCTTTCTTCTCCTGAATACCCAAATCCCTAAACACAACAAAATATAAATGAATGAAAAGTGCTAATGATGCATCATTACCAAGAGGTATCAAGTTTTTTAGGGTCCTTTGCTGACTAAATTTTAAATTAGCACAATTATTCAGAGCATTCCCCAAGGCACAATTCATTATGCTTAGCCACTGAGTTGAGGCACACTGCGAACGAAATATATATTACTGGCCATAGCATACTTATTGTCTGCCTTCCTGGAGTAGTTGTGCAGTAAAAAATATGCAAGTGTGTGTGTATTTTAGAACTGATCATATATCTGCATTTTGGTTACTGCTCTGTTACCTACAATATATTTATATGCCTAAAGATCCTGAATAACAAGGACATGCGCTTAGAGATTGAGATTTTTTTTTTCAAAATGTTTTTTTATCTGCTTCCTAACACAGCAATTTCAATTTCCAGTGAAATACAAAGACTGCTGAAGCCAGGAGCTAAAATGTCTCTGATACTGCCTCAGCCTTCCAGAAGCTTACAGTGCACAGTGGATTATATTTTCCATTGGCCTTGTCATTGGCAAACAGGTCAGAGTGGACACTGCTGCTAAATTTGTTGAGCAGCCTGGATATCATATCTTCTAGAATTCCCAGTAGCAATGACCTGTGTTACACCTACCTTGTATGTCAAAATTTGATTTTTTTTTTCATGCACTAAATGAAGTCCAAAGCCCTTGTTCATAAGGAAATCTAACAGTTCTCTGAAGAATAAGAAAGGTAACTTTGCCATGACAGATCCTTCTCGGGTTGTCCAAAAAGGAGATCAATTTGATGCACGCAGCAATAGGCATGATGCTACTCCTTGTAAAACACCAACTGTATTTTTCACAAGAATAGCAAAACAACCTGCCCTTATACCCATGTTATAGCTTAATACAAAAAGAGGGAAAATATGACTGTCTGCATGCAACATGGGCTCACTACACAGCTCTCCCAGTAAGGTGCAGCGCCCATTTATGCTCACGCAGATGAAAATAGGTATATTCGTAAAGGAAAATTATTTCTGTATGTATCTAGCTGTAAAGTCCTGACTTGTTTTTTTAACCCAATGACATCACCACACACAAGCTGGGCCCCACAGCACAGATGTGCTTTCATGTGCAGTGATATCACTTTCACTAAAACACTAAAGGCATGACTTTCAAGCAGTTTTAAAATTCAGATCAGTTCTGCTCATATTTAATCCAGACATGTTGGTTTAACACCAAGCCAAGCCAGACCTTTTAATGTTCAGTGGCCATGATATAAAATTCTTCACTGTGTTGCACCAATAAATTCAGAAGTGCAGTGTAATTTGCTATAGTCACGGAGACTCTTGTGAAATTTAAGCAAGAGTGGAAAGCAACCCTTCATTTTGTGCCTTACCACAGCACTTCATTTCTTTGGAAAACATTTTTTTATCCCCCAAGAAACAACTAACTGTGTGGACAGAATAATTTACTGCTGCTTGTTTTGGTCATGTTGAGATTAAATTAAAGGTAGGCTATAAACCACCATCGGACTCTTCCTAAGTTAGGAACAGTGTCGCTGTGGCATTATTTAGGAATTATTAAAACAAACAATGGAAAGAAAGTGCCACTTGACACTGACAGCAAGTATCTCTGTTCATTTTGCATTGTCAATAGCTCCAGTGGTAGCACTATTCTTTTGACAGCTAAAAGCAGATGTGTGGGTTAAGTATGGGAGCAATTCAAATGTCCATAGTAAACTGCAGGGGGGCAGAGAGAGCTCAGAGAGCAGCAGCTTTAAAGTAATTGACTAATACAGTAAGGATATTAAAGTCATTTAGTGCCAAAAGGGAACACACTGATCCTTGACCCTGAGCCACTTTGGAGTAATCTAGTATTCAATCCAGCGTGTAATGACTGCCAGGCCTGTCAATCCTCCGGGCTCTCCAGTCAAATGCCTGTGGCTACTATTGGCTTATGGTAAAAGGACAAAAATGCAAGGAAATGCCTCTCAATCAGGCTATGATGTGATAATGTTATTGCTCCAATGTATTCTATATTGTCCCTGCATAGTTTAATCTGTTGAGATCCATGTCAAAAATTGCCCTTGTTCCCCAGAGGTCTTTACTCAACCTTTTAGTAATACAAGTGGATTTGAAAGGAGAGGGGTAACTCACTTGATGAATGGTTTCCAGTTAATATAAAAAATAAGAGGTCAACTGTGGCTTAAAGGCTAACCATGGAACGTATAAATTAGAATAAGCATGCTAGTAATCTGATTACTAAGCCTTGCTCTTCATTTTCCTCAGTGCGTAAAATATTTTCCAATAAATAATATTGACATAAAAATTTATTTACAAGAATGACATAATTCCAAAGTTTAGATGTTGAGAGGACTTTTGGCTGGGAAGCAATAAGAACAAAAGGCTCACTTGCTTCTGTCACTTCTTATCCTTAAAACTTGTGCAACTACTGGGAATCTCGTATTTTAAATTAGGCACCTCACATTTGAAAAATATAATTATTGCTACAGGCTGAGTAGTCCACTTGAGCTTGAAAGAAGGAAATTGCCATTTTTTGTTATTTTGATTTTGCTAATTAAAACAGGGAAAACTGACCCACATAGATTCTCTAAAGTTAAAAAAGTCAAAATGGGATAATAATTATGCAAATTTCTATGCATTGCTGTAAAAATGATCCTTATATTTCGTTATATGGTCTCCACTATTTCCTGACCCCACTTTCCATGTGGTGTACATAAACTTTGGGAAGGGTGAAGCTGTAGTGATAGTGATGCTCCCACTATTTTTAAAGAACCATGAGGTTACATAACAGGCATTTTGCCTAATTTGATTCTCTATGATTCCACAAAGCTCTCCACAGGGATGACACAATACAAAAAGGAAAAAAAAGGATAACCTCTCCTGAGAAATATCTTGCTTATAACTTTGAAATAACTTCAGTGTCAAAACCAAATTACTTTCTCCAAAATTCTGCCTGTCCTCTCTCAGTTCAGTGCCCCAAAGTCATTATTCAGTGTAAGGTTCTATTTATAAACCCATTTTCCAGCTTGTACATACCTTTTACACTAGAAAAATTATGTTTTTGTGGACAATTTTAGAGGATGAATCAGAGAAAGAGAAAAATTGTCCTTTTGTGCTCACTGAATTCCCCTGCCACGAGGGTAGAAGCACATGCAATGCAAACTGTGATCCCATCAGGCAACAGCTGGCTGTGTTCCAGCTGAACTTTTCACAGGCAGTTTTATCACAACCTGGTGTTTTCACAGGGAAAACAACAACAGACACCCACCACAGAACCTCTACAAGCAAGCTAACCTGAAGCAGGATATGACAAGTGTCGTGTTATTGCCCTGTAACAGAGCAATTAGCCAGTGCCATATAAATGGCACAGTTTGGCAAAGAAGACTCTTTGCAGAAGCAAGTTCTCTCTTTGCTTGAGAAGTTCTTTATATGGTGATGACAGATCAAAAACTACTCGCCTCCACCCCTGTCCTCTCTGAGAACTCACATCACTTTTCCTCCCAGATCGTGGTGAGGGATAGTACTTAAACATAATGGGAATCTATGAAATACTTCATCTAGGGTAAATTCAGCTGGGTAATTTATATTAATTACTCTCCTTTGCACCTCCAAAAGGAGGGTACAAAATGAATCCAACATGGTTTTTTTCCCACTTCAGAAGTGGAGCACCTACCAGCTGGTGTGGAAGGCACTTGAAGCCATGTTCACCTGCCAGGACCATACACTGCCTTTTACCTGTCTGGGATGCAGGCCCAAGTTTTCCCAGTTCAGCTTCCTCCTTCTTTTGTCAGTGGCAGTTGTAGCACACAACACAGGGCATAGATAATTTGGGAACAAAAGGAACAGAAGACACTAAAGTGTCCCCTGACACAAGTGCAGGACAGTCTCTTGTGACATGGCACGCTGACTGCTGGGCAGCTGTCTCCTTGCTGCCCTCTTCTTCTCTACAGAACCCGTATAAGGGCTTTTGCATTTGTCCTTCTTCATTTTCAGCAAAAGTGGCATTTCCCTCTTTTTCATTACTACTGAGGGAGCAGAGATGGATGATATATTCTCAGCCGGAGCAGGGATTGAGAAGATCTGCTCCCTTTGCAGTGTTTAATGAGGAAATCGAGGCAGCAGCAATCAGTTTCATGGTTCGTAACTTCTTTTGCCCTCCAAAATATCTGTACATGGTTTCAACATGAGAGTGAAGGAAACTAATTTTAAAAAGTGTGAAGTTTTGTGAATGGGGAAGGAAACACTTATCAGAAAAAATACCAAGGACCTTTGATCCAGCATTCACAGAGTAGCCAGGTATGAAACTCCTTACAGGGAGAACTCTGTTTTTTTGGTATTTTCACTGGTAGCTCATCATCACACTTGCAATGTGATGATCTTTAGAGCAATGATATTTCATGATGTATGCTTTTAAATTACAAAAAGAGGGGGAAAAACTTAAAAAATGTGAGAAAATTCCTGCTGTTCCTTAATGTACTTGAAGCCAGAAATGCCTTAGAGCTAATAGGTCAGGCATTGCTGAGAAGCCCACAAACAATTTCAAAAGGTATCTCAGCTCTAGTACATCTTCCTTTGTTTCTCTTCCAGGATGACTGTGTTTTTATTTAAATTCCAGACTTTAAATGCAAGTCTAAAAGCCACCTGACCCCTAAGGGTCTGGATGTTTTTTGAGTGAATCTGTAGTCATACCCCTCACTGTCTCCCTTTTGTTATATCAGTGTAGTTTTGCAGCCTATGCAAAGAAAACTTGTTTTGCACTCCCCTTTTATGAACATTTGAAACCATAAAAGCCATTTTGTAAACAAATTTTAAGATTATCTTTTTAAAACAAAGCTTCAAACACAGACACACAGACACACACATGCATGCATGCATGCATTCCACTTTTATGACTTTGGAATAAAAATGCAAATGAATTTATTAGCTTAAGCATGGCACCAAATAGAAATTTATGCACATACATTTTAAAAACAGACCCCTTGAAAATAACGCAGTTGCAACCTATTAATTTTCTTTTTTGACAGTTTTTAAAATTCCCCTAAAAAAATGAAACAGCATGAATACTGTCAATATATCACAACAGCCACATTAGGTTTTGTGATATACATCATAATATAAAGAGCACTATTAGAGCACAACCTGGGAACCATTAAATCATTCTAAATCACTGTTACATTCCATTAGTGTCAATGGTGAAACCACATAATAGGCTTTATTACAAACTTCACCTTGGTAGGCCATTGTCTCTAATAACCACTTCTCTATGATGTGGTATCATACCCAGAAATCCAGGGAGATAATAAAGGCTCCCTTATTTCTTTTTTATTGGATGGGTAAAGTTAAATTTAGCTGTAAGTAAAAAAAAAAAAAAAAATCTTGAAGCTTTGTTCACTAACTGTGAGTTGCTGCTATTTGGACAAAAAAAAAAAAAATTAGGCAGACTTGGGAGAACAGTTTGAAATAAATTTAAATCCTGGTAAATGCTTGAGGCCAAGGTAAGATAGGCAGTCCTGCAATTACGATGTCATTTTTGAAATGCAGCTTAGTGCATTTATGCCCTTCTTTACACTTTTGTTCAGATACAAAGCATTGATTACAGAAACATTATGGGAATTAAATCTGTGTTCTCATCTCTCCAACCCCTATATAAGCAGCATCCATTAGAAAATGAAGAAAAGGAAAAAGAAAGAAAGAAAGAAAGAAAGAAAGAAAGAAAGAAAGAAAGAAAGAAAGAAAGAGCAAGAAAGCAAGCAAACAAGAAAGGTCTCTCTGCACACTAGTGCTTTCTTCCTTGAGAAAGAAAGAAAGTGAGAAAAAAGAGAAAAAGAAAGTGAGAAAGTGAGAAAGAAAGTGAGAAAGAAAGAAAGAAAGAAAGTGAGAAAGAAAGAAAGAAAGAAAGAAAGAGAAAGAAAGAAAGAAAAAGAAAGAAAGAAAGAAAGAAAGAAAGAAAGAAAGAAAGAAAGAAAGAAAGAAAGAAAAAGAAAGAAAGATCTCTCTGCACACTAATGCTTTCTTCCTTCCTGAATTTTTAGAAGTGCTTTTTGGGGAAAATAGTACACATTATTAGGTATCCTTTTTTCCATCTTGCAGGACTAAACCTGGCTCACCATAATACATATGATGACACAGATCAACTCAACAGACTGTAGTGTGGTCATTCAGGATCAGCACAAAGAGCCTCCCTGCTTTGGGGAGCTGGGGATAGTCAGTGCTATCTGGGTATGAGTCTGTAGGCAGATGTGGAGTAGTCCTGCCCCTCTGAAACTCATTAGATTTTGGTTTTAACTGGAGCAAGGGCTCCAATCTCAAGTTTTGAAACTTTTTTCACACAGGAGCCTTGTATTTCCTGTAAGAACATGGATGAATTTTGATAAATTAATGTCTCTATCATCACAGCTTTTCACTGAGTCATCTTGCAAAAGCCGACTTGTGACTTCAGTTTAAACAGCACTACAACCCCCTCCATCATTACTCAGTTATTGGAGTGTCTGAAAACATTTCTTATGGTGACGCCTAATGTACAGTGCCTGTCTTTATAATTCTTTCATTTGAGTTCACTACAAGAGTTGGAGTAACTGGGAGGCAGATGCGAAGAGACAGGTGAGTATCCCAGCCTCGTACTGCAGCGGAGTTAATGAACTGTATCCTCTTGTCCACCTGACTGATTTCTAGGGCCTGATGGCATTTTATCCTTAAATTTTCCTGTAAGAGCTGATTAGGGATGGATGTAAATAAGAACTGGTCCTTACATCATAAAAAGTAAGTCAAAGGTTTTTACAAGGTCAAAAGTCCTTTCTGATTGGATCAATTGTTATCAAAAAGAAAATATACCCCCTCAAATGAGTAACAAGCAATAAGATGAAATAAAAAGTAATCAGCAACATATTCTGTTAACTCCATAAAATAAAAATTTTTTTCTTTATTCCACCTATTCTAAAATTAAACAATTCCTCTGAGTAAATCCTCCTTTGCCCATTTTTTTTCATTCCTTTCCTTTCCTGCATCCTGGGTTTTTCTGCATGTCTCTGAAATGTTCCTGTTTAAAAACAATGACCCAGTTCCACATTCTCTGGTATGTCCCATATATTTCTGGCAATTTTGCACTTACCTTTTTCCTTCTAAATGGCAATTTTATGTAGCAGCTCAAAGAGACTGCAAGTCTCTTGCGTGTACAGGGAACAACAGTCAAGGTTTGTGTTGTCTTTCCTTACATTCATTCCTTTAGAACTTCAGCTCAGTACTTTCAACATTAATTTTAACTTCACTGATCAGAATAGTATCTTGCTATGTATGAAATACTGTTTTAGAAGTACAAATCTGGTTTCTTCATCTACACAGTATGAATTTACCAATCTCCCAGGCAACCTGTATTGCCACATATAGAAATCCCATATCTCCAGTATGTAAGATCTGAAGTTAAAATATCCCAAAGGTAGCCAGATCAGTCACTGGAAACAAAGGAAAAAACTGTAGGAGGAAGGGGGACTATAAAAGGATAAAAAGGTATGTCGAGGGAGATAAAAATGACAGTAATTCTGGGTGGCACATAATGATTAATTACAGATTTACTAATAAACCATAGGGACTGGGCTTGCATTCATTTACTTCATTTAGGGTAACCTGAGACCAATGTCACATTCTTCAGCTGTGGATGAAGTCAGATGCGGTTCAAGAGGGACAGAAAGGTGGGGAGAGAAAGTGAAAGATGCCAGCAGATGAGAGAGCTGGGGAATACATCCAGTCTTTTGGATACTTTTATCAAAGTCCAAGCCTCCTTCAACTACTTTAGAGCTTGGCATGGGAGGCACCAGCCCTGTTTTCAAGGTCAGATGTGTATATCCTGCCCCTCTTACTCTTGTTTTTCATAACTTGAAAAATGCTAGTGGTTTTTTTTAAGTGTCTAAAATAACCCATAAGAAAGGGTTAACAAGACACAGGACATTCATGTGAGCAATAATGAATAAAAATTAAAAATATGGGAAACAGAATTTTACCTAACAGAAGCTGTAGGAACTTAGAAAATGGAATGAATGAACCTTCTTTAAGTTTGGCTGCATTTGAATAAAGCATTTAGCTAAAATATAACCTTTGACCTTGTTGTCTGTTTCCAGTGTATATTGTAACTTTTATTTTAATATACTATAGTTTACGATGTCACTAATGTTGGCAAAGATCTGGACAATTTCTGATGCCATTTAAACAAGTTAGTCTGTAAGAACTTTAGCTCCTCCTTGAGCTTCTCAATTTTTTATTCCAGCTTTCCTTTCTGTCTGGTTTTTTTTAGTGGGGGGGTGGAAACTGATACATCTAGGTAGGTAAATATTTAGAAAGCCTAATTCTGAGATGTATGCAATGTATGAAGCCAATACAAGGGCAATAGGCAATAGTGATAGTGTGCTTAGCCTTGGCTTTAATATTCCTGTGATATTAACTTGGGACCTGAGGCCACTTTCTCTCTTGAGAAGTGTCAAAATACATCATATATTAGTATAAAACATAAAAGAAATTCATTGCTAATTTTAAGAAAGAGATGACTCAACACTTTAGATGATTGACAGAGAATAGCAGCTATACCTTGTTATCATGTACAACATCCAACTTAAACACCACACCATATCTAAACAAGAAGCCAAATAACATGAGGAGTTTCAATTTTCTATATTCTACATTCTACATTCTTTTTTTGCCCCCTGATGCTGTGATATAAAATGGTCTCTCAGCTGGCTTCTTTCATTACTGGCATTAAGTGGTGGGGTGATGGACAGATTTGCCCTCTCTAGGTTAGCTCATAGCCCACTTCCTTTGACCTTCCCTCCCTCTCCTCCAAAATGTTGCCACTGATATGTGTGTAGGACACTGAAATATTTGTCCCTATTCAGTATATGCAGAGGTGGCAAAGAATGATAACAAAACATCTGCGAGGTGTGAGTGATTCCGGAGAGCACTCTGCAGATGCTGAGTATCTCATGTTATTACACCTACTGATAAAATACTTATCCTCTGACTGAGCAAAATAAACATTTATTAGTAACCTTACACCTATGATCCTCTGTTTTTATGCAATTTGTCATGCAAAAAATAAAGTCTCTGGTTGAAATAGATTCACTCTTTCTTGTCTCATAATTTCTATTTTCTTTCTGCTCACTTACAGTATTGCTCAGAGAACAGCCTGCAGTCTGTCGACAAGTCTTTAATATAAGTTAAAATTATTCTAAATGTAATTTAATTCGGCAAAATAGGCTGGACTAAAATGGATCCAGGACTGAAGGAGAACACAATAAAACTATCTGTATCCTTTTTCTGGCTAACCATTGAGCCACCAGGGCTGAGGATCCTTGCTCCTGCTCCTTATTTGCAGTTGCTAAAAAAACCCCATCACCTGCTCTCTGTTCTGTATCAAGCATGCTGGCCTGGCAGACTAAAAGGAATTTAAAAAAAAGGAAGTGTTTCTTCAGAAATTAGTCCATGATGCCATGTCCACACAATGCAGCCCAGGAAAAAAAGCAGTAAGATATTAATGATGGATCTTTTTGCAGAAATATTTGAGAGCTTGGTGTATTATAAAATATATGCAAGCATTTGGTGCTTCATGGTTCATAATGCCCTGAAGCAAATTGTAAGCCATCAGCATCTGGGAAGATCAGAACTTTCCGTTTGGGTTTTGATTAATCAAATATATTGCGAAATCTTTGCTATGCCTTAGTTTTCAGAAAATCTATTTTTGATATTAATATGTCTCTGCAGATTAGATACAGATTAGATTCAGATCAGTTGTTTCATGAAAATAATTCTCTCATCTTTTTTCTCTTGTACAAAATATTATGTTTTTAAAAATAAAAACCATCAGATAAATATTTAAACACAGATTTTCTTCATGTGAGTGTCTCTTTCATGCTGTTTCACTTATAAGTCTTTTTACAAATGAGGCACTTGGAAATGTGGGACCTTTAATATTCTCTAACTTCTGAAACAATCACCAGAGGCCTGTAGACTGCTTCCCAGGAAGAGACAGCCAGTTGTATTTCATTCAGCATCTTTATGGCTGTGTGTCAGAAGCCTGAGTGTTAAACCACGAGTCTCATCCTATTAACCCAGTCATATAACCTTGAGCTATCCAGACTTGCAGATAACAACAGTACCTCCAACATGTATATCAGTCAGGGTGTGAGCTTTTTATCCGGTACAATTAATGTTTAAAAGTACTGCATTAAACAGACAAGTATGCATATTTTGATTCAAAAACATCTAGAGTAAACTTTCTAGTGTTAGAATAGTAATGTCAGTTATTCTACCAGTGTATTAAGGATCTGTTGGTAATTAATCATAATCCTTTTTCAGCCCTTTGGAAAGAGCTAGTGAACTTTTTTCTAATTTCTATAAACTGGGGAAAATGGATGTTTCAATGCTATAAATGTGCATATCAAAAAGGACTATCAAAATGAGTGGTCCCAAGTACATTTCTGCTCTCTTGCTGTTCACAAGGGCTCAATGACTTTTTTGTTCTAACCAAAACATTTGTTTACAAATGATAGTTTAGATAAAAATGGGCATTCAAGATTTAATATTTTTAGCTGAAGAAGAGCACAGCTTTTCTGATTCAGAAATCAGATTTCCTTTAAATCTCTTCTGAACAAAATGGTAAAGCTCCTTACCACAGAGAGCAGAGGTCCAATCCTGTGAGTTGCTCAGTAGCCTGAGCTCTGGCTGGCAGGGACTCAGGACCTTTCAGGATCAAGTCCCTAATGCATAAGCACACCAGCTACACTGATACCAGTGACCTTAAACGTTTTGGTCCACAGGGTCAATGATCCATGAACTAAGACAGATTTACGGTACACAGGTGACAGTAGTGGTTTAAGAAGAATAAGTAAAGAAGTTGTGTCAGCCTTCACTTTGACTCTCCTTGCTCACAATGCATACTTTAAGCCCTGGGTGTGCCTCATGTTCTGTTTTTTTCCATAGAGACCTCTTCTGTTTATTTGTAAAACTTCTTCACCCCAAGTACTAAATTTGGCTGAGTAAACAATCAGTACTGTGGTAACCACAATAGTTATACTGACAGGTTTACAAAATCATTACTGCACTCCCTGCTGTGTGAATATTCATAAGTGGTACATTAGGACATACATGTGGTCTGAGGCTTCTGGATCAGCTGTATGCAATGTCCCATAGCTGTGCATTCAGAGATGAGCGACCCAGGGAGAGCAGTTGGATGCCCCTAATTCCTGGTCTGCAAGCCTGGCATGTGGCCCAGAAGTACTAAACATACTACTCTCTTCTTGTGCTACATTCTTTGTTTGGATGTCTGCATCTTAAAAGTTACTTTATTTTATAATTTTTTTAAATTTTATTTTATTTTATTTTATTTTATTTTTCTTCCCAGCAACCATTTTCACTGTCTTTTTGTGAGCAGAGAGCTTCTTAAACAAATGGATCTTATTTTTTTGGGGGCTGGAGTCCACTTGATCACATGGGAGTATTCAAGAGGGCTTTCACACCTGGAGCTATCTGGTCACCTCTCATGCAAAGCTTGAATTCAGCAGCATTTCTCTGCTGGCACTTCCTGCCACTCTGGACTCACTCCTACTGACTCCTGAGAGCCCAGATGGAGATTTGGGAGGGAGAGCTGCTCAATGCAAAAGATATTTGCCCTCCTCCACACGCCATTCCCCTTAGCACCAGCCTGCTTTTTCGCTCCCCTACACTAAAATACTGCACATGCATGCACACACATGCAGTGCCATATAAATGAGTGGATAGCCTGGAGGTAAATGACTGGTCTTAGAGCACTGTTTATGCTATTGTTGATGGTTTCCAGTGCACACATTGTAAACCCGTGCTTATGCAGGCAAAAAATGTACAAATGCATATTCTTTTTCTGTGCTCTGAAAGAAAAGCAGATAATTTTTTGACAGAGTTGCCAGGCAGAAAAATAGTCACAGTTTAAAAATACATAGGATGATGAATAGAGTTTCAGAAATGAACCACAGTTTATCTTGTTAATTCTTACTTGTTAAATCTTTCTGAGTAGTGATGAAAGAAACAGTGCCAGAACTCAAGGATATGATGAATAAGAAAGAGCAAAATGACAACTAAAGGCCCTGGTGACCAGAAAACAAGCTACAGTTTGTCCCCCAGAGAGAGGCAGTGATGGGTTGAACTTGCCATTAGAGAGAAGATTAAGTGTCCTTGGTTCCTCAGTTAGTTAATTATACACTCAAATCTTCCCAGTATATCACATAAGCCAGGCATTTTGCTTTTGAATATCTGTATACTGACTACTTGGATTGCTTATTGGTTATTTCTCTTGACAACTCAAACCTGAACATTAAATCCCATTGGCAACAACTATCTGTCAAGAGCAAAAAAAAAAAATAAGATTTGTGTATTTAGTTTTCATTATAGAAGTGCTTGTAGTTGAAAAAATATGTACCTGTCAAGTTTTCGACATCTCGCTGGGGATGCAAGCAATGCTGTTGTGATTTCAAAACCTGGCTGACAAATTCACGTTCCAGTAGTAAAGACAAATCAAGGGGTTTTTTTTCCTCTTTTTTTTTTCCTTTTTTTTTTCTCTTTTTGCTTTTTTCACCGCTTTGACAGTCATACATAACAATTTGAGACCTAAGTGGCACTTTGATGCACTATTCCATTATTAAGTGGTATAGTCACTATAGAATAGATGACGGGCCTGTACTCAAGGCATTGTGAATTAAACAGCTTTCAACAATAGGGGAAATTGAATGGCCTAAAGAATTCTGAAACATAAAAAAATAATGATTAAAAATGTGTTTCAGAATCAGCAAGGCATATAATTTAAAATAATGTCAGGTACTGAAATTCAAACTGAGAAAACAAAGTATGTTTTAGAAGAATCTTTAAAGTTCAGAGGAAACATGAAATAATTAGCAAACATCACTAAACCCACAATTACGCATTTTAAATATGGCTCCTTGATGAATCTTAGAAAATTAACATGACATAAAAAAATCCTACCTAAAATTTAAAATGTGAGGACACAAAGCCATTTCTCCTCTGACTGTACTTTGATAGTATATTAATTGACTACTTTTGTACTGGCATTTCCTTGTGTCTAAAGGTAAAGTTTTCAACTAAAGAAACATTGACTTAAAGTACTTAAATTAATTCTTTTGTCAATAACTATACAGCTAATCAATACACCTGGAATTAAACAACAGTTTTTGGCCAGAAGGCATGCTAATCCCTGGTCTCTTTTTGTTGCAATTCATTAATCATATTGCCCTTCCCAATTAAGATTTCCCTGTCTGAATTGGAAAGTTTGAGACACGAAACATCCCACCATGGCAAACAGATTAAAGAAACTCAAATAAAGGTTTCCAAAAATTACTTTTTTCCTGGGAAAATAAAAATTCAAAAGCTATGTTGATAACAATTCATGCTATATTTCTAGTTAATAAAATGTAGGTAGATATTTTTTCCTATTAAGATAAAAACTAAAAATGTAATACTTGTTATACCCCAGAGCATAATTGGTCACATATTATCTTTTGTTTTTAAGATTATTAAAGGCTGAAAAATTACTTTTCAAACATTGATCCTGTGAGATTACTGTTAAAAAAAAGACACTAAGCAATGAAAATTCTATTAATCCACCAAGTTCCTAAAATATTTGCTACAATACTTATCTTTCTGCAGTCCTGAAAACTATATCAAACTCATCTGTATCTCTGAATGGGATGTGGGTTACAATTTCAGTGCTTAGTACTCCAAATCTTTTTTTTTTCCTTATTCTGCACTAGAAATAAAGAAATTAATTATTTCTTTATCCTTTTCAATTGATAATCCTACATAGCACATAAAGCCAAATTAGGAATGTAGTGTACTTTGCAAGATGGCATAGGGTATGACTCGCATCTGCAAACAAAGGCCCCCAAAACAAAAGATAAACTTCCCAGTTTGGGTATGGTATCTTAAAAGATAAAGGTGATTTGAGTGAGTTACTGAAAAATATTTCATCAATATCCTACTTTTACATTCTGAGGCACTAAGGAAGAAAAAAAGGAATGTAATCATGAGAAATAAAATAAGGATTTTCTTAGTTACAATTCCTGGCCTTTCACTGATTGCAGTAAATTATAAATTATGCAGTCAATGTAGGCCAACAAAAGAAGACATCTTCAAATCTCAGTCAAAGGTAATTACTTAAGTCGGCTGAATGTTCCCTTTTCATAGAGTGTGATCTCTCTTTGACAGCTCACACTGACAGATGACCTTCTCAGCGACGTTCTTATCCTTCGGATCATGAGCAGTGTGCCTCTCTCCCTGAATATCTCTATATATTTGTGACACTAAGCTTTCAAATACAGCTATTGACAAATCAGAACATCAGTCTAAGTGCTGGTCTTCCTATCACTCACAATAAAGTAGCTATCACTTGTGGTGTTGTAGAGCAAGCACATCTCTGAAAAATGAGTTCTCACCAAGTGCTAATTTGACACAGCTCGCTTGCCTTCCCATAATTGCTCTGTCATTGTCAGTTGGCAGTTCGGGCTCATTCCTGGAAGCTGTGCCGTACAATTGGATACAATTACTCCCATTTACCACCACTATTATGCCACTGATGTTGCCCAGTTCGCATATTGACATGCCTCATTAAACCTGGATGCAGGCCATTAATGAACATTGTTAGCATTTCTCTTAAACTTTTTGCCTCTAATAAACAGTCAGTGTTCCATGAAGGAGCACTGCCATCCTTGTGATATGATATTTATTATCTTATGGGGGAAGGGGACTCTGCAAATGGAAACTATCCAGATGCTCTGAGAGAGATGTATGGTTAGATCAGTGGAGAATAGCCCTGACCAGGAGGACCTTTTCCATCAGGGGCATCCTGCCATTAACCAGGTGACCTCCCCATCCAAGGGAAGACAGGAAGGATAAACACGATAACCTCGGGGCAGCCCAGTCGCTGCAGGTTTCTCAAGGTTGCCCCAGCTCCCGTGGCTCCCTCAGCCCCCTCCCACCCCCAGGTGGTGCTGCGGGATGCGGCAAAGAGCATTTTGCCCTGGGTCCTCAATCCATTATGTCCAGCTACTCCGATGTGCATTTTTATTCAGAGATAATTATGTGTTGATCAGAGAAGTCAGCGGCTGTCACCCATATGGCAGGCACACCTGCAGTGTGACATAGGTGGTAACGATGGCATGCTCTTGAGCTGTCATGACAGGGACAGGGACTTTATTATGTATATGTCACCATTTCTCTTAGGAAAATTATCCTTTTCCGCACAATGACAATAATGAATCTTACAACACTTTCATAAACCCTGTTTCTAGGCCCTTTCCTTGACCTTCATTAAAACTCTGCCTAGCAAATTCACTGCTCTATGAACAAAATGCAAACTTTCCCAGCAAATGCAACTGAGCTTTTGGAGTTTCTTTTTAAGCACTTTTCACAAAGTGAAGGTTGCCTGGACAGTCAGTGGCCCTGCAGAGAAGATCCTGCTCCTTCAAGGGCAGTGACAATGCATAGAAAGTCTTGGATGAGGACTAACTAGCTTTCAAGTGCTAGAAATCTGTCTGGGACATAGAGAGTCTTGCACTTAAACTAAGTTCATAGGAGAATTTTTTTATCCGTGAGTGATATAAATAACCCTTTCTGTTCGACGCAGAGTAGAATATTTTCAGTTGGAAGGGACCTACAATGATCATCTAGTTCAACTGCCTGATCACTTCAGGGCTGATAAAAAGTTAAAGCATATTACCAAGTGTGTTGTCCAAATGCTTCTTAAATGCTGATGGGCTTGGGACATCCACCACCTCTCTAGGAAGCTTATTCCAGTGTAATATAATACAGAATTTTTTTCTATCCCAAAATTATTCACCCTCTCATCTTGGCTTTCTTTTCTTCATTCTTCACATATTTCCTTCTGCTATTTGGTTCATGTCACAACAGAAATTCTCTGTGGAACTGAAACCCAAAAAGAACACACAGAAAGGCATTTTGTATCCAGGGAGAAAGAAGAAAAGGGAAAGAGAAGCAAGATTTTGCTATTTATCTCAGGCATCTGCAGAAGTTGTGTCTAAGTATCAAAAGAAGAAACTGAAAAACTCCCATAATAATGTCTATTATTAAGGTGGATTCTTTTTTACTGCAGACCATTCTAATTACAGTGTCCTCAGTACAAAATTAAAGATTGAGGAGATAAAAAAAATGTAAAGAAAATTGATGTTGTCACTGTCTTTTTTTACAGATAACTTTTTTATTTTAAAAGCTTCAAAAGTTTGAATATGGAGTTTCAGTTGACATTCTTCAACTTTGGGTTATCTTTATATAGATACTTGTACGAGAGCACAAGTGTGTAATGTGCCTGCTTGCTGTGGTTGTGCTTAACATATTTCTCCCATTTTGATATATACAAATCTACTTTCTGCAATATTCTTTCAATAGAAATAGAGTACTTCAGAGTAGGAGTAACTTCTTATATGTGAATGCTGTCTATCTGTCTAGGGAGAATTAAGGGACCATGGAATTTAGCATGAAATTTACATTTTAACTTTAAATGACTTAAGCAAAAGTTGCTAGCAGAAAAAAGTGTAAAATTTGGGACAGTTACAAACTTGTGAACTTTCTTAGTCTGTTTTAAATGTAAATATTATACTGCTGAATATGCTTGTGGGACATGTATATGAATTCTGGAATAACAAGCCGTTTGGTTCCACCGTGGTCTAAATAACCATGTAGAATGCGGAAGTACATCAAAAGTATCAGAAAACTTTAACTGAATAACCCAATTTTTTAATACTTAGTAGCTTACTATTTTGTTCACATTGATTTCAATTATTTTCTCCATAATGACCTGAAATTACTTTGACAAATATTAAGGCTAGGATATGAATTTAAAGTTCTCAGCTGTATTTCTAAGCTGTTATAACTTATTTAATCAGTTCACTGCCACAACTAAAAATAATACTATCATGGTGCTACATTTGAAAATGGAAACATACAACACCTCAGTAACCCTTAAAGTCCTTAACCTTCCTGTTCATATCCTGGTCAGTATCTGAAGAGGCTGTAGAAATATTGTACTTCACTGGAGACAAATAAATCAGTATAATAGGCAAATGGAAATTCACTAAAATGAATAATTACCAGAGCTGAAGCTGCTCAGGATACAAAAGTTAACTGCTCTGAGAAACAAAAAAGGACTTGTAAACAAGAGTGGTCAAATCTCCATTTATATCCAGAAATCACAAATAGCCTAGTCTTATCTACCTATGCCATACAGCTCAACATATATGTATCACTGTTAAATGAATATATAGAGGATTTTCAGATCAGGTTAAGGTACATAAAGCTTGTTGAGTATCTTGAATATCCTATGGATTATCTTATATTTTAAAAATAGGCAGTTAAGCCATAATAGAACAAAACATTTTTTGTCATATTTTTTGAGGTGGGAGTAAAATATTTGCTATCTGGAAGGTAGAGGTTCCATCAATCTATCATCGATACAATTCTGCCTTTTCTGAATCTGGTCACCGTTCTTCAGTCTTCATGAGAGGAAAAACCCCACAATTATCTATCATGGAATATAGATAAATGTCACACAGGAACTGGAGAATACCAGGTTGTAAAGAGATCTCAAGGCAAAATCTATACTGTATTTTTCTTCTCTTCCCATCTGAACAGTAATGTATGATATGACAAGAACCATATGAGTCACAGGGTCATATCATGCATGTAGAAAAGCATGACACAATTAATGCAAGAGTTCTTCTACTTTCACTGCAAGCCACACAGCGCCTACCTCCTGAGCACATATACAGTGAGCAAAAAAACATCCAAATACCTCAAAGCTTCAGAGAATAAAAGGAAAAGAGAAAACCCATCAAAGAAATCATTACTGCCTTTGATTCCTGAAATGGTAAGTAAATTCTTGAATTTCTACACAGTAAATCTAAATAAGAAACTGCTGGATATACATTTTGATCTGAATGATGTTCTATGAGAGTAGCAGGATAACTTTGTCTAAATAGCTGATAAAGTTTCATATTTATCATCTTCTATGTATCCATTCATTAAGTTGCACAGGACTAACCTAATGGCAAAAGTAAAAAGTAAATGAGCCAAGGATTTTTTTTAAACTATTGTCTTACATAATTGTCCCACAATATTTTTGGTCTTTTTTTTAAAGTGTCTGGCAGTGGCAGCTTCAGTCTAGCATTACAGAGTAAGGTGACTAAAAGTGAGGTTAAAGGCTTAAGGAAATACAGTCTATAAATGAGTACTGATTGACCTAACAGGAAGTACAGAAATAAATTCTTTTTAAAATAATAACATGCTACAACTATGTTTTCTGGTTTCAGAGTGAGCAGATTAGCATAGGCTATTGTGCTGTTGAGATACTTCTGACACAAATCAACACTAGAAATGAAAAACCTTCAGGAACTACATGCACCTTCTTCCAGATTCTTTCTGTTGTTTATTCTGCCCAGGTAGTCTCTTGTTTCTTTTCCAGAAAAAGTCTGTTCAGGGACAGCAACTCTCCCAGCTAATGTGTTGCACGCTTCATTAGGAACTTCTAAATCGGACAAGAGGAAGGCTGGGGGGGAAACACATCGGCCAGTTACCACAGGAAAGGGAAAAAACTTCTCTTAGAAGTGTCCTTGAGAAACAAATGCAGGGAGAACCAGGGTCCTGCTCTTTGAAAGCTACTATAACATTACAGTGGATTAATTAATTAGCAGAGTTTCAATTCCTAATGCAGCAGCTGCTATGAACTGCTATAGGGCGGACTATCAACAAGGTTTCACAACAGTGCAAGCTTACGATTAGGGGGAACAAATCAAAAATTTCTGTGAATTTGTCTAATTATAGCTATACGTATTCTGGGTTTGTTTCTTTTACTCCTCCAGATCTAGCAGAAATATATTCTTAAAAGAAGAAAGTTAACCAGAACAAGTTGTACAGCATAGCTTGTCACTCCATTTGGCAAACCAATGTGACAAACCTAACTCTCATTTTAGTCCTCCTCAAGATGGTTGAATGTTATGGTGAGGACTGCAGCATAACCTTTCGGATACGCAAGGCTAGGTTAGGTTAGACTAGGAATTTTATACACAAGGACTTGGTAAAGCCCAGTAGAAACCATTCTGAAGAGACTGGATTGGAACAAAGGTGATGGGTGAGGAAGAAACCAGCTAAAGGAATGGTTTTCAGCAGATGCACAGAAAGCTTCTACATGGAAATATAGACTACATCTGCACTGTAAGTGGGAGGTGTCAGATAATGGCTGTATATATAAAGAAATGAGATGAGCTGAGGGTGGACTCAGAGGGCCTGGACTGGCAGCTTTTGGGAAGGGATTGCTCAGAAAAGTGAGATGTTTTTTGGTGGCAGGAATGAATACATGAGGAAAAGAACATGTCTGCCAGCAAGGAGTTGTAGACTGAGTGATAGAAACTTGTGAGTATATATAATTTGAAAAGGAAGAGGGGGAAGATGAAGAAGCAGGGAAAGATAAAAAAAGAAATGAAGACCAGAAAAAGTAAAAGGGAAACTTTTGATCTACCTTTCTTGTTACTTTAAAGTTAATTCTCATTCTCCATTATGCAAGGGAAAAGCTGATGGGTCCAGACTATCTTTTTCTTTCTCACTCATCATCCGTCTCTGGAATTTACCTTTAATCTCCGCATATTATGGAAATGAGCATACCATAAAAACTGAAATACACAGAATTGACAAGTGTTGTTCCAGATTTTGGCTTTGAAATCTAGGTCGATTTCATGAGAATGGTGGATGACATGCTGGGGAATGTTTGCAAACCTACCACATAAGTGAAACACCATCTGCCAGACTTCACACATAACACTGACCTCAGAATCCCACTGTACCTTTACTGAGTGCTACTACTTGAACTTTTTTTTGAGTAAAAACGAGACAATACAAAATTTCAGTAATATTCAGAAAAACCCCAGTATCAATCAATAAAATATAACCTGAAATACACATTTAGATAGTTTTCTATTTGCAGATGAAAAAAAGTATCTATTAATTTTTATTAAATTCATAAAACTTCAGGGGGCAAAGAGCCCATAAAATATGTGGATGCATGTTACCTTATGGTGAGAAATACTTCCTCAAAGAACTTAATATTTATTGTCCTGGCTTTCATGTGTAAGTCATGGGGTATTACTTGTGTTAAGTAAATAATATTTAATATAAGTTTATTAGTGCATGCAGTGTATATTTGCATATTATAAATACAGTGGTATTTTTCACCATGCTTTATAATTTTAGTAAATTTCTTCTAATACAACATAGATGCCTCATGTATGAGTACCCCAAGGCTACCAGGAGGATTTATTGACCTACGTGCACATGAATTCACAGCATCTCTCGGCAAGAATGGGCACCTAGGATAGTCCTCTCAAAGAATGAAATGCATCTCACTTTTTCACAAGAGGTGAAAGAAGTTTAGGAACTTTATATCCAATAAGTCTTTAATGAAAAATCAGAGAAAGGGTCACAGTCTCAGTTCAGCCTTTTGGTACTTTTTCCTGTGTAATGTCTCTATAGTCTCGGCACAAATTTTGCTTTTTTTGGTAGTTATGGTTTTAATTTATGCCAAGACTTGAGGGCTTTGAATTTTTAAAAGCTGGAGATTTTGTGAAATGGAAACAACTCAACACATCAGGGTTTTTTTTAGGCATAAAAATATTTTTTTTCCTGTTTTTATTTCTTCCTTTTTGAAAGAGCGCAAAAGTGTTAGCTGAGATATATTGGAGGAGGTATATCAGGGAAACATTCTATCCAAATTTGGTAACTTTCTCATTTGTTTCAAAGATTGAAAAGAATGGTCACATGGTTATAGTTTGATGATAGAAACTCATTTATTAATCTGGTCTTTAATATGTTATAAGAAAAAATGTACTGTAACAGTCATGTGAAAGGATTATTTTAGAAATTAAAATCAGAGTATACAGAATTAGCTGAGCTGGAAGGACCCCCAAGGATCATTGAGTCCACCTCCTGTCCCTGCATGGAACATCCCCAAGGGTCACATCATGTCCCTGAGAGTATTATCCAAATGCTCCTTGAACTCTGTCAAGCTGGTGCTGTGACCACATCCCTGGGGAGCCTGTTCCAGTGCTGAAACACTGGGTGAAGAACCTTTTCCAAATATCAACATAAACCCCCTCTACACAACTTCAGCCCACTCCCTCGGATTCTATCACTGGTCACCAAAGAGAAGAGATCAGTGTCTGTCCCTCCATTTCCCTTCACAACGAAGTTGTGTACTGTGATTTTTCAGTGAACAAAATCAACAGTAAATTATTGTCCTAATTTTACAGCCTCACCCAAAAATACAGGTCATAATAATGGCATTAAGATTTTGTGAAGCCACAGGATCCTGAGTCAGAACAAATTGCTGGAGAAGTATTCATTTACATTGGCTGGTTAATCAGATCAATGAAAAACCAACAGAGCAGATCAAGTTTCCAAGTGTGATTCTGAGCAATACTGTTTCATCACGACATGGAGACACATAGAGGAGTGCCTGAGGTACGATGGATTTGGATTGGAGATCCATAGGACGATGTGCAAGGTTGTGCTGGTTTCTGTCTCCATGCCAGATGGAGGCTGTCAGAATTTATGTGACTGTGGTTGTCCTGCATCCATTCTGACCCATAATTTTCCAGTCTTGTGTCCTCTCTCTGGAAGGAGAGTTGCAGAGTCTGTACAACACAAGAGTTTGGTGGTTCCTCTGTGCATGAACCTCACTGTCGTTTCAGTGCCTCAAAGACAGAGATAGCTGGAATCCACACAAAACTTTCTGTTAATCTCCCTGTACTTCAGACCCACCTTCAGTGACTGTGTAGAGACTGCTCTGCAGTTTTCCTCAACAGTAAAGAAAAAGAAATAAAATCCCCAAGTAATTTAGCTTTGATGGCATGGCAATCTGATCTCCATGTTGTCTTACTATATTGAATAATTTTACTAGGTAATTTTCATATATGCACAAATATATATCAATTCATTTAATGTAGAGTTAGAAGTCTGAATTGTTGATGTGTTTTATAAATTGTTTCATTTGCAATTTAGTATACTCCTGTATTTATTTTCAAATTGAATTCAGAAGCTTATTTTAAAAGGCTGTAATTTTGTTGCAAGAGTGGATTGTTGTGCAATGAATAACTGCAACTACAACCAATATCTATTTAAAATATCCAACCTAAAGAAATGGACTCATGCATTTCTGTTTCCAAGCAAAAAAAATTTTTGCTAAAGGTAGCAGTAATACTGAATTATTTATTACATGTGTGCTGTCATACTTGATGACACTCAAACCCTTTGGATATATTACAAATTAAATGAACTCTGCCGAAGAAAAAATAAAAGAGTAAATGAAGACTCTTGGAGCCTGAAGTCATGAGATGTTCATCAGCAAAGTCTGAGTCAACAGTTTCCTAGTTAGCTTTCAGAAGCATAATGTCCTTCTAGGTGTATGTACCCTGCTGATCTTAAACAGAGCCCCTATTCATGAGAAAAATGACTGCACAGGGCAGGGAAGTTTCTGTTGTATTTGGATTTCAATACAGGAATGTTGCTATCTGATAATAAATGTAATAGAAGTTCTTTGTTTCTGCAGAGACTGCAAATTATGAAGGGTTCTGTTACTGATCTGCTCACTGTTATTGTTTAGAGACATAAAAAGTACCTAGTCTTTAATGGCTTCCGTATTTACATTTCCCTGAAGATTCATTTAGTTGGCAGTCATAGACATTTGTGCCTGATGTTGCATAATTTTTGTTTTTCTGACATAAACTGCCCTGCTCATTTTTGTGAAACAAGTGCTCATTGTCTGAGTCACCTGAATGAAACATTTACTTTATGATATCAGCCTGCTAGATTGCCATACTCAGAGACAGCACATAATGAAGGATGGCCATTTGGGTTTTCCACCAGTCTACGTGCCCAAAATGGTTTTCAGTTGCCAGGCACCTATGCTAATTCTTCATGGACTAAATTATATATCTTACAGAAGGGCTAAGTAGACAAAACTTAAGCTTATAGATAAATAAAGGTATTCTTGCAAATGATCCAATGGCAGTAATGAAGACATAGCCTCCAGCCTTTGGATGGATGGCAAACATCATGGATAACACTCTCCTTCAGCTGAGTGATTAGACTCCCAAAGCACTGTCATGTACAACCGGTTTTAATGGCAATTTAAGAATTTCTCTGAGTTTTTCAGCTTCCTGCTGCCCCTCCAGAACTCATAGGACTCCTATTAGACTTGTTCCACTCTTGCTACTTCCACGTGCGTGCTTCAGATGCACTGTAACATCTATCCATAGCTTCTCTGAAGCTGAACTAGCAACTTAGACACACATTCACAACTAGAGGAAAGAAACAGGTACTGTTATGCTGTTATCCATTGTCCTACTACATACACCAAGTGTAGGACAGCAGAATAGCACTCTGAGAGAACTTTAATTTCCACTGATTTCATTGTGAATTATTTGGTTGACCTGTTCTGGTGACAGCAACATCTGGACAGGTGAGTCCCACAGCCTATTTCTAACACTCTCCTAAAAGGTTTTACCATTACTGACTATACCTACACCATAACCAACACTCTTGGTTTTGGAAGTCTTGTCTTCTGGTATGCCATGACCCCTTTCACGTTTCAAAAAGAGTGGCGGTAATACTGGTCTCAAGACTAAACTCTGTGGCATATAATTAATGCATTTTCAAAATTTTCACTGAATAAATATCCCAGCACTTCTCTACACAGAATACTACATGTATTATTTTTATTTTTGTGCTAATCACTAGTGATTGCAAGAGTATATGCCACATTCCATTAATTTTTTGCAGACTTTTTTTGTGCACTGATCTGTTGCAGAGAAAGAAAGAATTCCTTCTTGTCTAGCCCACCAAGTGCTACTAATATATTTTTACAACAATAACCTTACTGTACATGAGTGTTTCATACTTCTCTACTCATAAGAAGGCAATGACCAGCACTCTTATTTGACAAACCAGATAACTGGGATGTCACAAAAAGTCATAGAGTTTGGAGCAGCTCCTACATTTTTAATGATAGACTGAAATGTACACCATTTTATACTACATTTCAAAAAACATCTGCCAGTTATATGTGTTTGACTGAGCTGTCTTCAAGTACGGTTTCAGACTTAGATCAACATTCCCTTTGTGGGCAGAAATTTCAGCACCTCATTGCTATCTTCTGAGCAGCTGCAAACCACAGAACAAACGTACATTGTTTCCTCCTCTGGAGAGCCATCTGCCTGATGGATAATAGCTCATGTCTGCTACTTCTCAGCCTGGTGGCCAAAATCTATGCCATGAGTTGGAAGATGTTATCTTCATAACCCAGTGAAAAGTGAAGCAGAAGAAATAAATGTACTCACAATCAGACCATATAAAAATTTGTACATATAAAAAGCTAGAACAGAATTTCACGGTAGCACTGGTTCTGATATTTCATTGATTTTGAATACCAATTTAATGGTTTTGTAATGATGTATGTGTGTATGTGAGGCTCCCAGTCAAAACACTTTTTTGCATACAGAAGCTACCAGTTACTACTGCCCTGAATATTTCTGAGCTATGTCTGTAGTTATTGCACATATTTGCTCAACATTTTCTTAATTGTTAAATTGTCCAGACTAAGATTTGTATTTTGTCTGTAAGTATCATAGCACTCAGCACATCTAAACTGTAAAACATCAAAAGTTCTCCAAAATAAGTAATATATAAGCAGTATGAATAAAAATAATTATTTTGATTCATTAAGTTTCATGGCATTGAGTTTATTTTCCAAAATAATATGAACATTATCAACAACAGATGTCTTGCTCTCATAATGCTTTAATTCTATTCTACTATTTTTTTCAGGTCAAAAATTTGTTATGACTCTAGTAGTGTGCAGTACTGTGTCTCAGGATGGGAGTTGTATTATTTTAATAATATTCATAAGGGCTTATTATGCAGTCACTGTAGACCAAATAGTTTTTGAATAAAGCATTTTCTCTTTGTGCAACAGTTAGAAAAATAAAGACTGTTGTTGTAGGCGGAGACTTGGGATGTTACCATAATGTAAGTATAGAATACTATTATTGATCATGTTGTCAAACTGAAATGTAAAGAAAGACACCTTTCTTCTCCATAAATTCTTCAATTAAAAACACAGTGAGCCTGTATTTTACAAATACTCAGCCTAGAAGATTTTCAGATTTCTCAGTGCCAGATACAGAAAACTTCATGCCAGAGAGATTTTTAAGTTGGAGTCTTAAAATGAGTGACAAGTTAACATCTTTTTAAAGATGAATTAATGGGTAGTAAAAGCATTGCAATTCCAATATGTAGAGAACCTTGTGTTTAAAGGCACAGATTCAATGAGAGTAGTTCTGTGACCTTTGTGCTACCAGTAAAGGTTGGGTTCAGTGCAGGCAATGTCCAATCAGTCTTTCAAGGTTAACTACACATGCCAAGCTGGGAAATGAAACAATTACTAACAAATTTTATGGGTATATTCTGTCAAATTTAAAAGGCAATAAGAAGTCTAAATTAAAATACACCTGAGGAAGGTATCCAAAAATAAAAAAGAAATTAGGAATTTTGGTTTGTTTTTGGTTTTTTTTATTTTTTTCTTCTTCCTTAAGTTTTCATTCTGAACAAGGCACTGAAAATATTGGTTGAACTAAAAAAGGTATGTGAGAGACATCACATACTGTTGGAGGGAAAAACCCACAATACAGAGGGTAGGAGTGCTCAGGAAGGATGATATCAGTCATCACCTGGGTAACATTGACACAGTGAGCCTAAATGATTAATTATATTGTAATTAAATTTGAATTAGCTTTACCCTGCTTTCCTTAGTTTAGAAAGTTAAATAAACTTCATTTTATGGTATTCAATAAACCAATGATCAGAGTCTAGAATTCTGTGATAATTAAAGTCAGCAATATGGCAAAACTGTGCAAAATGTAAGGAAGAAATCTTTGCAACTGAAGTAGTTTCTTATATTTTGTATCACTTTTATGTTTTGTAACTGCTTCCCATTAGTGGCAGTACATTGAAGTCTCAAAAAATATTTTATCCTAATCTTGCATATTTCAGGCAAAAGAACAAAGGTATTTTTTGTATAACTAAATGATTTCCCAAAATTACAAGCTCCATTTCTTTCCCATGTAACTGGAAACACACTCAAGGAAATAATGATAGCCAGAACAGAAAGCTGAAAAGAGCAGATCTGAGTCGCTGTTTAAAAGGTTTGGGTTGGGAGTAGAAATATCTGACACTGGAAGAATAAATTTCTGTGTGTTTGTGGCCTGATTCTCAGTCAATGAATTTCACCCAGCGGATCCTTTGAAATCTTTCAAAACTGTGTTTCCATGTGGTAGCAAAATGCTACATTCTAAAATTTATATCTTGTCATTTTGGAGTAAGCAGACATAGGGGAGAGAAAGAGAAATTCTTGCTGATGTCAAAGTCCTTGGTTTTCATTTCACTAGCAAGGAAAAAAGATGGCAATGATATGTGAAAAAAAAAAACAAACAAAATCACAAGTCGTTGATAACTTGCTCGTTATTATTTCAATATATTCACTTACTATCCGGTAATTGAGGAAGGGAAAAATTACACAATTCAGCAAGTGAAATATAAAAGTTCAACCTGACATCCACACATCCACTGAGTTATGACTTTTGCAACAATAGAAAATAGCAAATGCACTTAGGTAACATGTTTTTGTTTTTTTTATTTTAAATTTAAAATATTATTGAAAACTGTTATCCCTTTCTACATGGTTACTTGTATATTCCTTTATCTCTCTAGGGATGTCAATTGAATTTTAATTTATCAGCTCTGCATTTCTTTATGTATCACTCCAATGTATAGATTAACCTGTCAGACTTAACCCCAAATCTTTGACCTCTACTCTCTGTTAGGTACATCAGGATATTTTTCTGCAATGGCATCTACACAAAACCTGTGGTGGAGAGGTTGTGGTGCAGTTAGGGAGATCTAATTATAATTAATTAATGAATTTATTAATGCTTTGGAACATTCAAGTTCTATGATGGCTCCCTAAGTAACCTCATTATCTTATTTTCATTACCTTCGTCTTGTCTATTCCCTTCTTTATTTTTGTGTCAGATCTGCTTGCTGCATCTAGTTTCAAATTAGATTCTTCAGGGCACGGACAATGTCAGACCTTGTTTGTACAGTAGCCAGTGTGTTTAGGCCTTATCTTGACTGGAGCTTTTGGATACAACTGTAATTAATTATCATTTACAGCTGAGACATAGAATGTTAAATGCCTTGTTCAGGGTGTCAAAGCAAGTCAGCAGCATAGCTGCAAATGAAACCCAGATGGTATCTTTCTTTACTCCAACTGCAAGACCACTGCCTGTTCTGAGGAACTTCTGCACTGAAATAAATGTTCTAAAATATTACAAAATATTCCCAAGAAGAAAGATGGTGTTTTTTTTATTTCCATAGACTTCTCAGAGAAACAGGCTTCAGATACCTCTTATGTTAAAATAGAGATCTTTTTTTTCTTAGTCTATAATTACAGAAGCCTCTGGTTGCCATAAAATAACTTCTCGCCTAGTCTCAATAAAATCTCTTTGTTTTATTCTATCAAAATTTTTTTCAGTATGGTGTGGAGATACAAAGGATTTAGAAGATTGATATAATGTGACATAACAATTTGGTCCTGAAGAGGGGACTGGCAGTCGCTGGGATAGAGGTATTGTACTGCAGGGTATCACAGGTAGGAGTGGCTGCTCTTAGGTATACCTTTTCAACATTTAACACCATAAACACTCATACAGGACATGTCTAATTCAGGAATTTATTCTTATCTGTTAGTAGTTTAGTTCTACACCTTCAAGAACTTAAAGCCATATAAGATGATAAATATTTGGCCAGAGATAGAAATCCTTCATACTTCAAATTCATTGAGTTATGTAGTTTAATCAATTCAGCTAGTCTTTCTAAATCATGAGGTAGAGATTGCCATTATCAGATTTTTTCTATTGTTTCTACCTTCAACAACAAGCCTGAGAGAGTGACATGGCTGAGGTGCTCTTACTAATTAGTTGGAAGGAGGCAGACTTGTCAAAGGCTTAACAACAAATAAGAATATACAGGAAAATTACTGAGTTTGTGTGCATCTGCATGAATGACATGTAGTGTGCTTTTTCAGGGATTGGGCAGAAATGTTCTTTGATCAAACCAGTTCTGGAAAAGAAATGTTATTTAAAACAAAGCTTTCAAGTCAGTTTTGGGAAAACTATAAAGATTTTAAAACAATTTTTAAGTATCTGTGTGTCTTAGATTATAAAGCAATAGAGAATAAACCACCCAGAAATATATTAATAAAATTAATTGTGAAGCTAAATTTCAGATACAGAGATTGTATCTAACACCTAGAGTGGCAATGAAAGAAATATACACATTGAAATCTGCATCTGAAAAAATAAAACAAAACAAAATAAAAACACACTTGTTATTAATTTGCAGATATCTAAATTCACCAGGTGCTTCCTTCAGTGTTTCAAAGTTCCCTATATTCCAGTGTTTCTCCAGTGGGCATGCCCAGGGCACTCTGCCCTGCAACTGGGGAACTCCTGCCTCTCCTCTAAGTGTTGGTCTACCATTCAGCATGACATAGCCCAGTGGTAACCTACCTGAAAGTTCAATATGTAAGAGAGATATCTAAGGCTGTTGCTATGCAAGTCTTATAGTCTCAAATGAGAGTGCTTTTTTGAATATAATGTGACAGTTACCCTAACACAGCACACTTTGTTGGGCATCATGGGTTGGCTTTGAAGCATGTGAATTTCATTCCATTCAAATGAAAATAAATCAGCATATATGGTCTAGGAGTGCACCAAGATTTCGGATCTGAAGTTAGAGGAAACTAATGATTTGTAAGCTGCAGTTTATTCTTACCTCATCAGCTTGGAGTAGGCATATTTGAGTCTTCCCACTTGAATGCTGAGTTCTGCCAAGCATGCCTTATTTGATCCTAATCTGACTCTCCTGATATTCTCTGACATGGCCAGGCTGCTAAAAAAAAAAATCTACTTTTCCAAAAAAAAGTGCTACTGACTGTATCCTATGTATTAGCAACTAGTTCTGCTTTGGTTTTCTGTCTGAGATTTGTTGATTTTGTTTTTCCTATGATAGCTGGGGGAACTTACTTCAAAAACTAAAGTACCTACTTCTATGTTTTAGCTAACTAATTACAGAAATAATACTCTTCTAGGCAGGTTCTCTTCCTGAAACCAGAAGGAATTCACTCTGGCTACATCATGACAATGAACACGTACCTAGTTCCAAACAACGAATTTCTGCTGAAAAAAATCATCTGTCTAATACTCAGCCCTATTGAACAGACTCCATAGCTTGACATAGATTTTTAACTTCAGTGCTAGAAACCACCAAGTCTCATAGCCTTCTCAGTATGGTCTCTTTCCTTGCTCCTGTATCACAAGGCCATTTCATATATGGATATATTTTGTTTTTCTAGTTCCTTATATAAACTTTACTTGCAGAATCTCAAACACAAGCCCACTTTTCTCTCACAGATCACAGCTTTCTCCTAATAGTCTGCTAAACATATTCAGTCTTATTTTTGGGTCATTTTCTTTATCCTTCTTATTTCTCTAGGTTATGGCTACTTACATCCTTCCTTTATAATCTTTCTTTGAAGGTATTTATAGACTCGTATCATGTCCTGCATTAATCTTTCCTATCCTCAAGTATATAAAATTAGATGCCTCACCTCTTTGCTTATACTTTTTTGTCCAGTGTGGAGGTCTTTTTTTTCACTGCCATTTGTTTGCATTTCACATATAAATTTAGTTGCTTTAAAATAAAAAATTCTGTGAAATTTACTCTTGTGTTGAGTTGACCCTGTCTAGATGCCAACTGCCCACCAAAGCCTCTCTTTTGCTACCCTCCTCAATTAGACAGAGGAGAGAAAATACAGTGAAAGGCTCATGGGTCAGAATAAGGACAGCGAGACATCACTGATTGATTACCACCCTGATAAAACGGGGCAAAATAGATTTGATTGGGGAAATAAACTGAATTTTTTACTAATCAAATCACATCAGGATAATAAGAAATAAAACCAAATCAGAAGCACTTCTTCCCCACCCCTCCCTCATTCTCAAGCTCAACTTGATTTCCAATGTTCTCTACCTCCTCACCCCCCAGCAGCCCAGGGGGACTAGGAACAGGAGTGGCAGCCTGTTTATCACACATTGTATCTGCCATTGCTTCCTCCTCAGGGGAAGGACACTTCACACTCTTCCCCTACTGTTTCTCCCACGAGAGACTGTCCTTCACGAATCTGTAGCTTAATATGAACAGCTCCAGTATGGGTCCCTTCCATAGAGTGCAGTCCTTCAGTAACCAACTACTCCAGTGTGAGTTCCCCCACGGAACCATACGTCCTGCCAGGAACCTGCTCCAGCATGGGCTTTTCATAGGGTCACGGCCTTCTTCAGGAATGCACCTGCTCCAGCATGGGGTCTCCCACCAGCTGGATCTCTGCTCCACCATGGATCTGCAAGGACTGCAACGGAATAACCTGCTTCATCAGAGTCTTCACCATGGGCTGCCTGGTAAACCTCCTCTCCCTCCTTTTTCACTGGTGTACAAACTTGTTTCTCTCACATAGTCTCACTCACTCCTCTCTTTCCTGCTGCTGTTGTGCAGTTTTTTTTTCCCTGTCATCTTTCTTAACTGTGTTATCCCAGAGGTGCTACCACTGTCACTGCTGGGCTTAGCCTTGGCCATGGTGGGTCTGTCTTGGAGGTGGGTGGCATTGACTCCATCAGACTTGGGGAAAGCTGCTGGCAGCTTCTCACAGACATGTCCTTATAGCCCCCTTACTACCAAAACCTTGCCATGCAAACCCAATACACTTTTCAACCTTTTGAAAAAAAAAAGAATAAATAATTATGAATCTCAGTACAGCTTACATTCCATCTCTCAGGCTAATTCTTATCTGAAAGACCACAGAGAGAGGGAATACCTAGATAGTATTTATATAATACTCTTTTCAAGCCTTAAGTGATTTCCAGAAAGTTATAAACAGGTAAATCTGTCCATAGATTATGGTAATTTGAGTCTAGTATTTTTTTACTTGTACTTATGAGGAATGGATATTATTCAATCAGGTTCCACATGTCTGCACTCCTTTGTCTGTCTGCTCCTCTCCAGTAATTCTCTAATCTGCTGGCAATTTTAGTCCCAGACACATTTGAGAGAGGAGTAGAATCATGATAAGTATGTTATTTCTTTAAGATTGATGAAAACAAGTGATTGGGTAGAAAAGATGGAGAAATTTACTGACTTCATCTTTACAAGGAAGAGAGCTTTACAGTAAGATAGCAGTTTTATTAGACACCAGCGAGTCTAGTTTGCATTGGTGGTTTCTGTCTCACAGTTTCTCTCTTATTTGGTAATGCAAAACCCCTAAGTGAAGTTTTCCCAATGCCTAATTTTCTTAATTGCAGCTGTTCCCTGTGGATTCTCTATGCTGTAAAAATGTAAAAGGGCATGTGTTTATTCTGCAATCTAGTATAATTCAGTTAAGAATTATCAGTCAACCACAAGACACAAATCTATTTGCAATCAAGCTATTTATTATTTCTTGTGATGCTTGCAGTGTGTACTTGTTACTCTTTCTTTTTTGGATTTGCTATTTTTCATATAGCTGTCATCTACCCTTTTTTTTGTAGTCTCCCTTGATTGAAAATTATGTTGACTCTCAAATGAAACTTTGTTTCAGACATATCATCCCCACACTTTCACAGTTGTGCTGACATTTGGAACAGATGTCAGCCATTTGCTCCTGTTTGAGATCATGTCTGTTCCAGCGCCCCAGTTCATGCCCCACTCGTGCCGCACTAATTAACACAAGAAATGGCAGAGGTGTTTGCTTTGTAAAGTTGAACAATTCTACTTTGAACCTGATTATTGCTCACCTTCTGCCCTTAGTTTCCAACTGTGGGTGTGTTATATATAATGTAAATCCTGATTGTGAGTATATACAGTCCCCCCTGTTCTGTGTGGAAACCATTTTTTGCATGGTGGAAACTGTAACAGAGCTAAACAGCCAAAACATCTGCACTGCATGACAAATAGGATTGCTGAAAATTTGCATGTTTGGAGCTGGACTGGCTAATGAAAGTACCTCAAGAGATGAGTTGGACTTAAGCCAACACTCTCAGAGACTCAGAGCTAGATACACAAAAGGACACTGGAACTAACTGCCACTGCAGGTACCTAAGTCCAAGTTGAATTCTCAGGTTGCTTGCTAAGGTTTAGAACTTCGGGCTCAAGCTGCTGAGGTCATCACCTGTACATTTCTTCCTGGATTCAAGGATTGCATGCTGGATATGCTTAGAAGAACTTGCATTCTGCCAGTGCATTTTCCATTTAATTTTTACATAGGTCTGTCTGCCCAGCATGCTGACTACAGTATTTTCAGCACAAGTTTCCATTAAAGCTCTTGATCCTTAACTTGGAGCCCAGTATTTCAGTATAGGTAACAGAGTACTTAAAAGACTAAGAACTGCAATGTGGCACATCAGTCTCCCATGAAGATATAACTCTGAATAGTAAACGGCCCAAAAGTGACATCTGCAATGGTTTTCTCAGATCTGAAACTTTACTGAACAAACTACAGGACCCCTCTATCTGTTCTTTCAACAGCCTAAAATTTTGTCTACATTTAGAAGGGTTTCCCTCCACATGCAGCAATAGGATATGTGAAGCTTTGCTGATCTAGCTCTTCATACAGCTGGATGGCACTTGGACATGGAGTAATAGAGCCTTACAAACTCAAGCCTCCTATGGCCCATACCCTCTACATGGCTTCACTCTATCTTCATAGCTGTCACTATGAAGCAATCCCTAACCCAGATGCACAAAGGGATGGAAAAATGGACAAAAAATATCAAACACAAATCCATTCTTAAAAAACATGTTATCGTTACTCGAGTAAGCCATAGTTACTATTCACCTATGAGGTTAACTGGCTCAATTCATAAAGTAATTTGAAGAGTTTTAAACTCTAGTGAGAACTATTAGTGTCAGTTGTGGCTTTATTGTTGTTTCTGATGCAATCACTCAGTTGTGTTCTATCACATGCTCATTCCCTTAAACATGGGACTGTGCAGCCATTCCATACCTATCCTTTACAAAGTGTTTTCCTAAGTCCACACTTGGTGCTTGACTTTACAGTCAGACATAATAAATATTCACAAGTACAGGACTGCTGAAGAAGACAAGGATCAAGAAACAGCAAGGGACCAAACCTATAGCCAGCTAATAGGAAATATGGTTGTATCTGGAGTGTCATCCACCTTCTCAGTTTAAGCACTGATGCCAGAGTTTATGTGAGATTGGCAGTCAGAGCCTCAAGTTCTCCTGCTGCCCCAAAGGCAGTTTTCCATTGAACTGTAAACTTAGTAATTTCTTGTGAGAGCAGGATGACGGATAGTAGTACAACCATCATTTTCAAGGATTTCTCTGAATTTGGATGACAAGGAGTTTGTAGGACTCCGATTTGTTATTTATTCATTAGTTTTGAGCTTTAGATCAGCATTATGGATCCTTATATTTAGCCTGCCCAAGTTGATCTCAGTTCTAAAAGTGGAAAATTATAATACTTAGGCTACAAACATGAACTTGCTGACTAGAAACAGAGATTTGATAATTTTCAGAGGCAAAATTTTAAATAGTTCTTACTTTGGGTCTAAATGCCTAAATTCTTCAAAAATTGCATTTCAGATGCTTATCTCTTTTTTCCATATCTATGTTTTTCAGAAACCTGATAATCTTCTCATATTTGGCTATCCAACATACCTGTATTCCAGTACCTAGTCATCTCCTTGGGAATTTGAGAGATACCAGGTCGCAAGCAGAGTCAGAGCATATCCTCTGTATTAGGATACAAAAAGACAATCAGTATTAGGTCCAAAAGGACACTCTTTTCTATATTTTAAAAAATCCTACAGAGTATCCTGTATTTTAAATTGAAATAGAGGTTCAAACAAACTGTTAGCCAGCATCAATACTTTCTCTGAACACAGAAACAGAATCGATACTTTGAAAATCCTCTTGGCAGAAGAGAGTTTATAAGTACTTTGGTACTCCAACAGTGGTCGCAAGGGAGAAGGATTTGTTGGCATGTCACCTGTAGCTTTGGAAATATCTTTTGTATCTGCATAATGGACACAACTATTCTCTTTAATGTCTTTAAAATTTTTCCTTTGGTGCCCAAGCATAATTAGTGAATCTTCTGTACTTTCCACGGCTGAGATAACAAAGTTGTCATTAGAAATAAGATGGATTCCAGTAGTGACCACAGTGATGCTGCCTGCCACTCCTAGATAATGCTCTCCTCTGAGAAGCCTTACTCTAGTAATTACTTTCTTCTCCCTTTTGTCAACCTATTTGAAACCTATCACTTTTAATGAGCATTTATCTCCAAGTCAGCAAATCTGTATTAGGTAGCACTTCATATTATGTCTTATTTTAGTCCATTATCCATGGTACTCTATCCTATCTATCTACACAGGCTTCATTCCTACAGTTTGCTCCACATTGACCAAACCCTTTGTTCATGCAGAGCCACTCGGACTCCACCACCATTCCATATGGACCTAAGACTCCATCTGCATGGATAAGTGCTGAGATCTAGGTCAGTAATTACAACATAGAAAGTGATTAGATTTTTTTAAAGCATTGACTATTTTAATAAGCTTACTTTTAATTATTAATTGGAATCCCCCTAAATATTCGCATATTGATTCCCTTGTATGCCTGAATATTATGCCTAGAATCTATGAAAAATTAATTGGCCAGATTTTTCCCAGTTCTTTCTTCCTGCCATATAGGGTTATTTTTAGTCTCTGAATCCCTAGCTTGATTAACATTATCTGCAAAAGTTCAAAAAGTCCTTTAGATCACTCCTTAAAATATTCAGGTGCACCATTTTTAAATGTTCCGATGCATCTTAATTTTGTGCAATAGTAGTTAGTAAGCAGAGAAATTATTACAGGGCACATTAAGAGAGATAATCATCAAAAATGTTCAAGTCAGTGAACTGCAACTTGCAGGGTCAAGTACTGGCCCTACAATTAGAATCTGCATATTTTTATTAGTATTAACAAAGCTCATGACTGCTTTTATCCTTTGAACCATACAGCTCCAGTCAGGACAAAGGCCTTGTTGTTCTTGGTAAAAAACAGATGAGGAATCAACCCTTCTCAACAGGCTCGAGCTCATCATGAAAGTTGTATGTGGCTAAATCATTCATTTGATAGACATTCCAGATAGGGAAGGCTTACAGTCAAGAAAAGGGCCTTCTCCTTAGGAACAAAGGAACCAAGGCAGAAACTTTGGGACAATGACCAAACCTTTTAATTTGTGAGTAAGGACTATCTTAGCTGCCTCTGATATAAATTGAGCTCACTGCTGGTTTCAGAAGGTAGCCATCTCTGGTGGTGACAAATGGAATCCATGTAAGAATACTGCAGAAACCACTGTGACACATGAATGTTTCCCCCCTGTGAAGAACGGCCAGACAAAGATCATAACCTCTGCGGATCAACGGCAGACAGTACAACGACCTTCAGTGTGAGGAGAAGACAAATATGGGGGCAATGGTTTATCATTTTTAATTGTCTGGTGTGTATTTGGGAAAGGTCCATGCAAGGAAGATCATCCTCTTCTCCTCTTTGCCATGGTCCACACATGGATGCAATTGTATTCACACAGCAGGTTGCAAGACCAAGCCTGTAAATATATTTAGTAAGTTACAGGCAGACATAAACTAAAACCATGTGTATTTGCTTTTGAGGCAATCAGCTTCAGTAGTGTTGTCAGCACCTCTGAGAGCCCACCCCAGGTGTAGACGACCTTATTCACTATAAACACATTCAGTGAAATAATTCTGATGTTATCCATTTATGAGGATGTTAAGAGGCATGACACCACCCAGTTTTTAGGTGTTTTACTGAGGAATTTTTGGAACCTGATTACACAGAAAGGGCTTTCACTGGCAAATCTTGAAGCGATTTTTCTAGGATAAGTTTTTGTGCTGTTATAAATGAAGATTTATTCGTGAAGAGACACATACAGCTATAAGCAGTGAGCAAGTGAAAAGATTTTTCCCTGCTTCTGATGTCTACCTAAAGCCTTATTAGGACAGGCACTAGCTCCCGGATGGCAGGAGTTGATCTTGGAAAAATCAGATCTATGAACTAGTAATGTGGACTCAACTCCTCAAAAATACTTTCAGCAACGTGAAAGCCCATTGACTTCCTATGAGCCCTACTGAGAAAGGTTAAGGTTTTTAGGTTCATGAAGCAATCAAGAGAGCATTTCATTTCACCAAGAACATAAACACCGACATTTATCAAAACATTTCACAAGATCTCATCCTACGGATACAGGATATTTATAACTGTCTAACAGCGCATGTGGGTTTTTAACAATTGTTTTTAAGCATGTAATATTCTGTGACTGCAAATACCCTAGAGGAACCCAAGTCTTCTCTGTACTAAATGTCTTAAGAACTTTTACAAATTGATTACATATTTAATGTAGAAGAATACTCCCTCTTAAAAATGGGAAAGACTGACCTTCATTGTCCTCTTACTGTGGACTTGCCTTTACCACATAAATATGTCACTACTCTTTCTCACAGCGTCCTGGCTTAATAAAGCCCGGTTTTCACTTGGGGAGGGTCGGTCTCCGTGGGGACCGGCCAGAGCCAATCAGCTGGCTGGGTTTGAAGATTGACACCCAGTTAAACCACTTAAAAGAGCTGAACACGCCTCTGGAAAAGCGCGTGTGGACACTAACAGAGGCGGGAGCGCTGTGTTGGCTTCCGGCCTGTGGGGAGGTGGCTGGCTGGCCTGGCCCCGGTGGAGAAGGACTCAAATTATAGGTGGGAGGGGATTGAGGAGATGCCTTAGTCTTAGGCTGAAATTCTTTTTGTAAGGCTGTGGTGAAGATATATTTGATATATCAGACTCTGTTTTTTCTCTGGAACTCGTGGAAATGCTTTAGGGGATGTAGCATTCTAAGACAACTGTGAGCCGAGGCACCAGTATTGAAGCAAGTAGGTGTTGCTATGATCCGATGAGAAACTTGAACAGAGAGAGATGAGAGAGATGAGAAACCTTGCCCCAGGGATAGTAGTACAAAACCTCTGTTCCCAGAGATGGATGAAGAGAACTTTTGTTTCATGCTAGAACAGCTCGTCCTTAAAACAGCACCCCAATAATTTGACATGGCCCATGAGAGCAGCTGGGGGAAAGCTGCAAAGCGTGGAAGGGACTTTCACACAGGGAACAGATTTTGCTTTCCCAGGCAGCTGGTTCGCTGTGACATTGAAGCCACGGGAGAACTGTTTCTTGTGGAGAAGTCTCCATGGCATGGCAAGAGGCACTCCTCTCCCTAAGAGGACTGAAGAAAGACTATTCTAGAGGTGGTAAACTGACTGAAAGTCCCAAGTTTTGTCTCTTTACGTTGTCAGTGGGAAAGAAAAGAGGGGGTGGGGGGAAGAGAAGTGTTCTGAAGGTTTATTTTGATGGTCTTACTATTTTTCTTTTAATTATGTTAATAAAGTTTTTTTTATACTCTTTAAAGTTTGAGCCTACTTTGCTCTCCTCCTAACCCTTATCTCACAGGAGAAAATGAGTAAATAGTTCTAGTGGGTGCCTGGTGATTTGGCCAGTGCTAGACCCACTACACACAGGAAAAATGGTCCTGACTCTCAGCATTTTAATTAATTAATTAAACTTATTGACCAGAAGCACAAACTTTTATTGAATTTGTTATTGAATTGAGTAAACATCACTTTAATTGTATATTAGGAAAACTTTCCTTTCAGCAGGTTGACCTTCAGTCAAACAGCACTACTCCTCCCTTACCAGCCTCAGATCATTTTTTTAATTTGTATGGCCCACTTAGTCTATCCCAGTTCCTTTGGCGAGGTGTTGAGGGGCAGAAGTGGCTGGGGACACTGTGTGATCGGTAATTTCAGAACCTTGGTTCTTCCTGATGCTGCTCTGCTCTGGAAGGGTTTACCATGGGCTTCAACCTCTCAGGGGTTTCCCTGCTGTGAGTTTCTTGTGAGCCTTTGTCCCTCAGAGGTGGCCTCCTCTGACATACAGTTCCTCTTTTGAAAATTGCATCTTGAACTATGCCTCCAGCAATGTCCTTTTCAAAGTATCTTCTCCATTTCTTCTTCCCCACAGCAACATATAGTACTTTTGAAACCTGTTTTAGCAGACGAGCCATATGATTCTGTGACTTGCTGAATTTTTACCACATGATGGAGTGCTAACTCTTGTTTCAGGGCAGCTGAGCCCAGCTGTGGACAGCATAAGAGAGTTTGTGACATATTCCCTCAGAGGTCACTTTGCGGCGTCTTGTCAAAACCCTGCAATTTCTGCCCAGCATTTCAATGAAGAAGTTTTATATTTTTTTAAAAAAGAGCATCCAAAGAAGTTAGAAAAACTTGAAGAAAAGGAGTGAGAGAAGACATTTGAAAAAAATAGAGAAATCAGGGCTTCAGGAATGGGGGTTTGAACAAGGGTGTTGAAGATCAGGATGTCATGTAATTACCTAAAAGAAGTTCCAGTTTGGTAAACAGAAGACCTAATCCACAGTCACAGCTCAAATGATGAGTTGTGGACCACAAAACATAAAGCTCAATATTCAATAGCTCATTTGGAAAGAAACTGAAGTTATTTGAAATTATGGTGCACCAAACCATTATTCTTTATCTACTGCCTTCCTCTTGCTATGCATTTCACACCACAGGTAAAGGGTTAAATTGTCAAAAGGGGCTTAATGCTATGACTTCTGATTTTAAAGCAAACTTCCAGCCAGTTGCCTCTCCTTATTCACCAACCCACAATACTCTTTATCTCCATGGAAGAAAACTGAACCAGAAGATAGAGCATAGAAATCAGTGAAAATAGTACAGCTGAAGGGATTTTCCCTTTATATAAGATGTTTGTAGTGTAATTTATTTTTCAGAAAGCGTTAAAAAAACACTGAAAAAATGCTTGTATCTCTTGTTGGTGAAGGCATCTGGCCAAGAGACCTCTTCACAAGACCTTCTTTCATCTGTGTTTACATTCTTCGTGAAATATAGCCATAGACAGACATATAGCCACAAGTCTATCTGCAAGTCCAAAGTTCACATCTCACCCTATCATGGGTGGTTCCTGATATATTAAAAATACCAGGGTGAGGGATTAAATAAGAGAGAACAGTTAAAAAGTGACTGTCATCCCTTGGTTAGGGTACCCTTCCTCTGCAGAAAATATCTCATGTTAAACCACAGCTGGAAGAACATAAAGGAGGAAGAAGAATTTAATATATTCCTGATTTGAACCTACACTTTTCAGTCTCTTGTTGAAGGGGAAGGAGAATCTCTCTGCCTTTTGACAGATAGGCATGCTCTGCAAATGATTATTGTGATGGAACTGTCAAGCAAAAAAAGTAGAGAAACACATGATTTGTGAATCTTTTGTGAACCTAAGCATGAATTGGAGCTTCAAGAAATTCAGCACTGACTAGGCTAGAGACATTTTGCTCATATACACCTATCGAAACTTGGATACCTAAAAGACTTCACTGGAGAAAACTTAGCCTGTCATAGACACTTGATAAATTGAAGGAAGTTTGAGTTCTAATGATAAGTATTAAACTGCATGCTCAGAGACTTATTAAAGCCTCTAAATGACTCTTGAAAACCTACCACAAAGTGGTAGGTACAACAGGCAGCCATAAGATACAAGCACAATAGAGTTTTTAAGTGACATAGTATATAGACAGGAAAGGGATTACTTAGTGAAGAAGACAGATGGAGTGAACAATTGAATGACATTTACTAAACAGAAGAGGAAAGCGATAGGGGAAAGGGACAGCTGTAATGAACACATACATGTAGAATGGTGTGCTAGATTTAAAGGACATCTGGTGTAAGGGACAGCTGAAGTGTATGAGTGACGTGCCCTAGATATACGGTTGGAAGTTCTGTGCCTGAGTGACAGCTGGCTTAGCTATCATGGGTGACATGTCCTCCACAGAGGAATACAGTGCTGGATACAAGTGACAGCTAGTATGTACTTTATGAGTGAAATATCTTTGTTACAGCAGGCAAATATGAGGAAAAAGTATCTGGGGTGCCTGAGCAACATGTTCCTCACCAAAGAAGGAAGAGTTAGACAGAACACAAAGGTGCAATGCTTAGGTAACATGACCTAGAAGGGGAAAAAAGAAGGGGACAAGTGCAATAGGACCAGACTATCAAAGAATCCTGGTTTGAAGGAAATATCCTAGGTGTAATGTATGACAGGAGTGTACAATTGTTACACCACTGGCTGAAAATACTGTCAGTGGCCAAAGTTGATAGACTTGGCAGCTAGCTACAGCCAACACGGATTTAGCCATAGTCCTTGATCTTTCTGGTGCTCCCCTGAAGGGGGTCAAATTTTCTGTGGGTACCATTATGGAGATTTCTAAAACCATAAGCATAGTTTTTAATGGTATCACTGTATTTTGTCCTTATTTGGACATTTGAAAAGAAATAACTAAGATACATCAAAGTAGTCAACCCTGTACTTCTCGGGAGTCATTTTTCAACTGATTTTTTTCCAGTTTGTATTCTTCTACAAGGGTAGATAAGTGAAAGCACTAGTTTTTTGGTCTTAGAGGATTTTTCATATTAATTCCCTCACTCAGCAGATTATTTCTGAAGTCTCATGTAACTGCTGTATGATCATGGGGCAGGAAGCCCTGATTATGATCAGTAATATTTGAAAAGAATCCTTTTTTTTCTGAGACTTTTTCTCTTTGTGTGTATGTCCAGTTCATACTAGCCCACAGATACTTAGGTTCTCTGGTCTTATATTTTATGTATCCATATATAGAAAATTGCATATATATATATATTTGTATAATTGTATATATATATATATAAAAATATATACATTTTGTTGTGTGTCATGATAAAATATAGAAGAATTTGCCATACTGTGAATTATTGTAGATAAACACTATAGAAGTTCAAAAGTCATCAATCAGACATCCAGACTCATAACCTAGGCTTAAAATCTGTGGTATGTAAATAACAAATAAAAACCATATGAGACTACATTTCATTCATCCAAGTATGAGGGTATTCTCAAGCTTGTAGTCTTCAAACTGCCTTTTATCCTATAAGGACTAGAAACTTCTTTTCTTTTAATGAAAATAGTGAATTGTATGACTTCAGGAGCCAGGGATTAAGAAAAATATGAAACATCGTTAGACATATAATCAAATCCCTGTGATAGAATCACCTGAGCTGGCAACAGTGAGGCGGAAGGCCAACTTTAATTTAACCCTGGAGTGTGATGCAACACAGTCCCACAACACAGGTCACATCTGTGAGGCAGAACTTCGCTCTCAACAATGTTCAAATTCTCTTTTATTGAGTATTCTTCATAAGTATATTGCAGCTTTGGCCTCTGAGAAGACTTATGGAAGAAAATACTGTGAAGTATAACATGGTAGAGTGCTATATAGGAAATGACAGGTTTTAAAATGCTTAATCAACTAGTTTCTCCACACAAATTTCACCAAAAACTGTTACTGGTGATCATCCTTTGCACTTATTAAAAGAACAGTGCTTGTTCTTACGCCTGGGGATAGCTTCTGTCTTGAACTGAATAGATTCTATGAAGCTAAGGCTCAGGTGTAGAGAAGTAAATGAAACTCTGACTGTTTTCTCCCAAGTAGATAGGAAAGGGTCAGATCCTGGGCATCCTGCCTACATCCACATATTGGATGATAAGAATAAGTAAGAATGAAGCAGTAGAGACTGTTTTTTTTGACATAATTATCAAAAGGTTCTTTGGAGCTCAGAGGTGCTTGCTAGAAGTAGGATGTGCTTCACAGCTGCCAGTCAGGTGAACATGATACAAGATTGTGTTTAATAACAGGTAGCACCAATTTATCTATAAAACTCAGAGGCATCTCCAGGGCCTCTGAGCAGTGGGAGCTCACAGTGCATCATGCCTCTTTGAATTTCTAAAGCAAACAATAATCAACCTGAGGTCTTAGAATGCCCAGCAGAAAAGCTGCCATTATAAATGTGAAGATAAAAAGGCATGGGTATAAATGAAGCAGTGCAAGGAAGGAAATATATTTTATTGAAACCTAAGCAAATTTACAAGTCCAGTTTAGGAAATGAGGATGAAGCCTACTGTCTTTCAATTTGTTCAGAGAACTTGGACAGGGTCACCCCATCAAAGCCTTATAGGATACAGGTACAGGATCTGAAGAAAAGCCACCCAGATTACTGAGTTATCTCTTCTATCTGACAAGAAGCATATTGGGTGGTTGTGTTTCATTAACTTCTCAAAACACATCTTGAAATGGCATAAGAATCTTTTCTCCCAAATGTGATATTGGGAAGGTGTTCTAGAATCTCACTGTTCTGGTCTGGCTTTGTTTTGACCTTTTGAGTCTGAGTTTGTTCCTGAAATCTTTATGCCCGAGTATTGTGCTGACATTTAGTTCTTTTCTTCCTTCCCAAATCTTTTTCCAGCATGCTCCATTATCCTTGCTGAATTTTATTTTGTCAGATTATGACAGCTAAATTCTTTTATTTTCAACTTCTAACGGAGATCCACCTTGTCTTTGGTTTATATTGACCCTTTCCTGCTTTTTCAGTTTGGATGTATCTCTGCAAAACAAGTGAACAAAACTATGTATTGAGAAATCCTTTGACCGCCCTTAAGCTTTCACTTTCCCAGCACCTTGGTGACTTCAAAACACTCAGTAACTGACTATTTTCCTTTCCTTGACGTTTTGTACTGTGTCTGCACTTGCATAAGGGCAAAAAGGAGATAATACATATAATCTTACCAGTCTGAGCTTGGCAAAAA